>VXBT01002175.1:65219-104175 GCA_013400235.1 Oriolus oriolus | reverse complement strand
AGAGTGCTCTGAGCTCACCTCTCAGTACAGCAAATTAGGGGGATCAGAGCTGTGTGCTAATAACGCTGTTCAGCAATCAGCTTTCATAACTACAGGTGTACAGCACCTGTCTGTACCACCAGCCTTCACTGGACTAAGAATTCTGCTGGGCCAGTTTAAATATTGCATTGAAACTCAGCATACTTGGGAGCAGGTTTTCGGTTGTACCATTCACTCAGTTCTCCCATTCAGATATAAATGAAATTCTCACTTAATCAGATTATATCCTTTCCTACATTTTCTGCACTGATGCAGTAGATGTAGATGTAGAAATTCCCTGTATATCTTTGGTCATTTTGCTGATATACTTCAGTGTGAAGCAAAGGAGAGCTGGAAAGGCTTGTTAGTCCCATATGACTACACATTAGACACTCACTCACAGCAATCCCTCGCAAAGAATGGCCATGTAGGTGGTAGTAATAATAATGATGAGGATAATAATGATGATGATGATGATGATGACAATAATAATAATTAAAAATAATATGTCAAACAGTGTTCCGCTGTCCTACATAGACCTGCTGGACCTCACACCTGAAGACTTTGTTGAGCAGACACTGTGCTTTAGATTTCAGTCCTGGGCCACTTTTCATTTTTTTATTATTTTCATTTCATTATTAACACAGACCAATTTAATACTCTAGAGAAAGAAAGACTATTCATCCTCAGTTTGGGGGTTTCACCTGCTTTGATGAGCATGGAGGTGGAGACAGCTAAAAAGGAAACAAAAAATATGAAGCAAATAAGAATGTACCGCTTGGGATTAGGGAGGTATCCAGCAGGTCTGCATTTTCTCCATAGCTCATTTTTTCACTTTTTTTCAGTGGCTGAATAAAATTCTTCGTTGCCTGCCCTGGCAGAAGCAGGGCAAAGCACTGCCTGTTGGCCTTGTGGTGGTGGTTGTGACACCTGTGCCTGAGAAACGGAGTATGAGGGGCAGGAAGGGATGGGAGGAGTGGGAGCGAGTCAGCGAATGGGTATTTTGCAGCAGGAATGTAGACAGCAAAAGCAGCCAGGAGCAGGCTTTAACAGAGATTAAAAGAAAGACGTTTTCCAAAGGACATGGAGGGAAGAGTGGAGCCTGTTGCTGGTAGCTGGGCTGAGAGCCAGACTGGAGAATGCATCCTGTGTTATGCTGGACAGCACTGAAATCTGATGGAGCTTGTGCATTTCCAAATGTGAAACCATCTCTGCGTGGTTTTTGAATGCTCTCTGTTATGACAAGATGACAACAGATCCTCATGCCAGCTCTGCCAGATGGGGTCCTGTCACAGCCCTCTGAAATCAATGCCTTATCCACATATTTCTTTTTCTCCTCGTTAAACTGGCATTTGAAAGGGGACAAAATGTGTAATTATTTTTCCCTGTTATGGAGATTTTCCTACCCCCACATTCATAATTTAAAAGGAGGATAATCTTTCAGGTAGATCACATATATTTTCCTGTGGTTTACAGACATCAATCTAATTAATGATATCTCAAACATTACTTCTATATAATTGGTACAACATAAATGCAATTAATTTTGAACATCTAAACATCTTAGTGCAGAAAAACTAGGCCAAACCAAATCACATGAAATATATACCCTTTTGTTACCTTTGACAATGTCTTTTTACAATCAGTTGCCATTTCATTTTCTTGTCTGATTTTCTCAGTTCCTCTACTTTTAAGTTGGCTTCATAGCAGGGAAGAGATTTTTTAAACATATTCAAATGTAAAAGCATTTAAATTATTACTCCCCCTTGTGACCTTTTGTTCTGTAATGTTTATCTAGTGCTCATTTGCTTAAGGTAAAAGTTTCATAAAAAACAGTCTTAAGAATATTTTAGTGACTCTAGCCTTACCAACAAGGCTACATTCAGCCATGGTGTATTTAACCAGTAAATTCAGTCATCCCTGTGGCTAACAGTGAGCATGGCTGTAGCTGCCTCTTCAGTGCTGCTTGCTGAGCCGCTGGAAGACTGGGATGTGCTGAGATGGGCAAGGAGAAGCAAAGGGAACCTGTGCAGATATTCAAGGTTGCCTTCGGCAGCATGATCCACCCAAGCTGCTATCCAAGTCCACTTCACATTCCCCTGAACAGCACAAAACTTGGTTTAGAAACCCATCATCCCCCTCAACCCTTCCCTGGAGGACTTGCCTCTCCATGAAGGCTCTCTGGGAGCAGGGATGAGGACCTGGACACACTGGGGTTGGCATCTGAGGGCTGCAGCACAAAACCCACAGAAGTGGTGTGAGGGGACAAACGTCGGCAGGGTCAGCCTCTCGTGGGGGCACTCAGCACAGCAGCCATGGTCCTTCCCATCCCACCTGTCCCCAGGTCCCTGGGCGCCGTGGGCACCCTGGCTTTGCCACAACACCTGCACTTGACACCGGTTGTTTTCCCTGGAGTTTCAGTTCCCACTGTTGTTCTCCCCCACAGCTGCAGGAGCTATTGCTGGCAGCACTCGCACACTGGGCTGTGCCAGGCAGACGTGGATCCTGTGCCTGCCCAGGAGGCAAAGGGGAGCAGCAAGGAGGTGCTGCCACTCCCAGTGCACACACACCATCCCCGCCTCCCTCCCTCTTTCCTGGTGGTGGGGAAGCCCCACATCCAGACCACAGTCAACATAAATATTACAAACACTATTTCAATTTCCTCTTGCTCTTTCACACATGCCACCAGGCTCAGCTTCCTCAATATTATTTCTGTCCATCTGTTCTGTTTTACAGGGACATGCCTCTGTTTGCTCCTTCCCTTCTTCCCCTTTGCTGAGGTCTATGCCTGTTTTTAATCCGAAGCTTACAAAAGAGTTCAGCTCTGAGTCATGGACTAGTCATATGTTGGAATTGTGTCTCCTACATTCCCTTGGCATTTATTTCTGGAATGGGGTCTGCATGCAGGAAGGCCATGGTGAGATATTAAATATCCAAAAGCAACCACAGCTGGTGTGGACAGATTCTTAAAAAAAGTATTCAGATGAAAGAAAATCAGTTTTTTGTAATTCACATTTTGAAACTCAAGGCAATTCTAAAACCAAATTCATTAAAAAGAATGAAAATATGAAAATCCAAAACATTAAATTAAAAGTTGCAGGAGTCAGAATGAAGCATTTTATAGAATTAAAATACATTCACAAAGTGCCTCATTGTCACAAAAATGACAGGGTTTTGGCCCAACATTGTGTCTGAAAAATGTATATGAGCAAGTACAGGTGCTCTCCTGTGTCAGGTGCTCCCGACCAGATCTCAAAAGTAAGTAATACATCTTGCAGATATTCTTTTAGACCTAAAACAAATAATGGGAAAACAATTTAAGCTTTCATGTCTTTGTGCTTTAACTCTGGTTGTTGTAGAGGATAGTTGAAAATAATATCCTGAGGCCCCTGAAGACTTAAAAACTAGCAAGTAAATAAAAGAAGCACAGAACTGTTAATATGACTGTTCTTGTTTCTGCTGTTGCTGTATCTGTTACGTAAGTAGAGAAGAAAATAAAGTTCACTTTTTTCAGTCTGTCCTGTTGTTTTTTTAGTCTGATCTCAGAATATTTGAATGCCTGACCAAAGTGCACATCAGTTCCTCTTGCTTTACGCTTCAACCAGCAATGGTTTTCCAGTTTATCTGTATTTTCCTCTCAGTATAACAGTCCTCCTTGTTATATGGTGCCAATTTATGAGTCCTGGAAGTTCTAAGCAATTTTAAGTGGCAAAACCTCAAAGGCAAAGACAGTTCAAAAAAACATTCAAAATTTTCTTCTCGTTGTCACACAGGGCTCCATTCTTCGGGACCATGTGGTGACAAACTGTGTAACTTCCACCCTGCATTGCTCTTCCACTCTGCAGACCAAAGTAATTTGGTGATAAGTGGAACACAATGTCTTGCAGAATAAATCCATTTAATCTCGGGGTTTTGTTCTTCACCCAAGGCTTGAAGCTATGTTCATGGCTATGTTGCCTTAAGCAAGACTGGCTCCCACATGCTCCTGCTCTTGGGTCAGCAAAACACTTCTAGAGCAGCCCGAGGCTCCCCCACAGACCTTCAGCAGAGCAGCTGTCAAGAGATGCCTCCTCCAGGGAGAGGATACATGAAACAAGGTTTATGAAGCAAGTAAGGACAAGAAATGTCAGGAAGCAACAAAAAAAAAAAATATTCTGGACCCTCTCTTTTTTTTGGTTGGTTTTTTTCTTTTTCTTTTTTTTTTTTTTTTTCAAATGTTGAAGTCCTCCTTTTCACATCTGAAGCTGGCTGGAAGATTTCTGGTTCCTGGCATATCTGGTTTAAAAAAAAAGTCTAAGTATGAAATCTGTTTCAGCATTTACATAATACAAGTTCTAATTTCACTCTATGATATAATGAGATAATTTATTAACAGCCCAGGGAACAGAGGAACCCCCATGCCTTAGAGAGGGCCAAGAAGCCCAAGAGCTCCTGCCAACTATGACCAACATTTGAAAACTACCCCCCTGCCCCAGTCCCAGGTTAGTCCATGGGTACCCATGCATATCTGACCAGGACACACCAATCCTCAAACACTAGGATGTCTGTGTCCTCATCCATTAGAGTACACATGTCCTATCTCCAGTGCTGCAGAGTGGGATGTGTCCGGAGAATCCACTCCACTTGTCTCTCACAGACACTCTGGGAGTTCCCTGAACTGGAGCCTTTGAAATGTGTTGTTGATAGAAGAAAGGGATTTACTCAAGCCATCTTTCTAAACGGATACTGATAGCAGATTTAAATTTAGCATGTGTGCAGAAGCCTTCTGCAATTTTCAGAGCCAAAGCAGAATCACAAAATGCTTTTGTGTCCTCAGGAGAAAAAAAACGAGTGAACAAACAGTATAAGAGGCAAAGATAGATGCTACCTTGTGGATAATTTGCCTGGTTAGCCAGTAGCTGCAACAAAAGTGATAATCCAGGAAAGCACTGGAGGATATGTAGGGCTCAGCAGAAAGTGCTGAGGAGCTGATTCACTGTATGGACAGCACACACTAATGCACCACAGGTCACTGAAAAACTTCTTTCTCACAGTCATTGAGGTTGTAACTAGAACTTTGTAAAGGCTATAAATGTAAGAGGGTCTAGGATGACTCAGAAGCTCCAAAACAGATTGCTGGGACCCAAAGAGAGCTAGCATACCAATGAAGCACAGGTACCTTTTTGCTGGACTTTTAAAGGTTACCTGTTTAAGTTGGAGGGGTTTTTTGTTGTGGGTTGGTTTTGTTGTTGGTTTGTTGGATTTTTTTGTGGAATCTTCAACGAGGAGGCAGAAACAGTATAAATTTAATGCAAATGAAAAGTAATCCCTATCTCTTTTAGCCTCGCCTGGGTACTAACCCCTCAGCTGTCCTAAGATTTAGACTCACAGATTTCATTTCCTGTGCCCCAGACATTAGAGGAAGGCAACAAGGCGAGATGAATAGACTCAACTATCTCCTAGACATCAAACAGTTTCTGAAGCAGAGATGCAGAAGTAAAACAAAATGTACTTTTGCTTCAGGGTTTTCTCAATACTAGTTATTTTTTCTTTTCATTGTGGTCCCTCATTTCGCCACCCAGACAAAATGCAGCCATGACAACATGGAAATCCCCTGAGCAGCACGGCTCTGATAATAAGATTATTCATGTTCAACGAAAATATTATGTCTGAAAAGACAGACTTTTTCTTTTGGTTTGCTCCAACCGAAACAGGAAAAAAGAAAAAAGAAAAAGATCAAAGTGATAGCCCACTCAATTATAAACAAGACAAATTTAAAGTGAGAAGGTGTTATTTCTGGATAGTGACCAATTTGCACAGGAGAGCCCTTCTTTAATGACATTTCTGGCTGAAAATGAGGTAGAAATTACCTTGAGGGTTTTTAGAATAATATGATAAGGAAGATTATTAAGGAAAATGTTGAAATTCTCAACTAGTCTTTTCTAAAGCAAGCAAGGGGTTGGCCTTAGGGATGCAAAATCACCAGGACCCAATCTCACTAATTAAAGTTTGGGTGCAATGTACTTTGGTCAGGCACAGAAAACTTGGCATGAGAGATGAGGACAAATAACTGCTAAAATGCCCCCAGCTGCCTCAGAAAGAGGGAACTTCTTGGAGGGATACCATGTGAATTTGGCAGTGACACAAACAGTTCTGTTAAAGAAGCCAAGCTCTTGAGCGAGGATCAGTCAGCCCATGGTGGTGCCACCTCCAGCAGCTCCATGGCCCCTGCACCATGTCTAGCCCCGGCACCATATCCAGCTCCTGCTTTGTGAGCCTCACCCTGGGCTCTCTCTGAATTCAGTGGAGAGAAAAAAATGCCTTTAGGGGTTTAGGTTTCACCTTTCTAATGTCTGTGTTAGGATGAGATGAGTCGTGCTCTTCTCTGGCCAGACAGAAGCGGAGCATGGAGAGTTCTGACACAGCAGTACACTCTGTAGACACCTGCACACTGGCCAAAGAGCCCAGGCCCACTCCTCAGTGCCTACCGAGGCTTAGTGCACCTGCAGGGAATGCTTTGGTGGGGAGCCCAGGGGAGGCTGCACAAGGGGGCCTTGATACAGGCTTTGGAGATGTCCATCTTCCAGTCAGCCTTGCTGAACTCTTGTGGAAAGGGGCCCCTTTCTTCCTATTGAAACTGGGCAGGGGAGCCCAGAAACAGTGCCGTGACTACCCACTGCCCCTTGCCTAGGGCAGCAAGAGACTCTGCATGACAGTCCCTGATGTCCTGGAATGAAGGACACTTTTCTAGCTATGAGACCTGAGTTTTCTTCACTTTGGTGAACATTTTGAATTGTTTCCTTGCAAACAAAAAAGCTGATGTGGCTTCCGTATTGAGGCTCCTTATTATAATGTCATCATTTTTCTGTTTGCTCGGGCACTGTTACCAACTTTGTCCTCAGTTTCCTTTACACCTCCAACCTGAAGCTTTTTTTGGCGCAGCCAGGGCTGTGCCAGAGCTTGCTCTTCTGTTTCAGGCCCTCAGCTCACCTGTAGTTAGCCACATCAGTCAGCCCTGTGTACGGCCCTGCTGTGCGCTCCAGTGTGCGTCGGTGTATTCAGCCACAGAAAGTGCGCAAAGGAAATCTTTAACACCGCCTTATCTTTCGCTTTCCACCTTTGCTTTGTCCGAAGCCTGAAAAAAAGTGAGACGTGCCACTTTGCTCTCAGGAGCCAGGTTTTGCAGGATTAGTCTTTTAAATCACAGGTTTTTCTGGGTCAGCGTGGCCTTATGCAGGACTTCATAGAATCACAGAAGGTTTGGGGTTGAAAGGGGCCTTTGAAGATCACCTTGTCCCAACCCCCCTGCTACAGACAGGGACACTTTCCACTAGACCATGTAACTTAAAGTTCCATTCAACCTGGCCTTGAACCCTTCCAGTGATGGGACAGACACAGTTTCTCTGGGCAGCCTGTGCCAGAGCTTCACCACCCTCACAGGGAAGAATTTCTTTTGTATGCCCAATCTAAATCTACCCTCTTTTAATTTAAAAGCATTGCCCCTTGTCCTCTCACTACAGGCATTGGAAAATAATTTCTCTCCATCTTTCTTATAAGCATCCTTTACAAACTGAAAGGGCATGATAAAGTCTCCCCAAAGCCTTCTCTTCTCTGGGATTAACAACCCCAACTCTCTCAGCCTCTCTGTGCAGGAGAGGTGTTCCAGCCCTCTCCTCATCTTACTGGCTTCCTCTGGACCTGATTCAACACGTCTCTGTCCTAATGTTGGGGCTGAATGGAGTGCTCCAGGTAGGGTCTGACAAGAGTAAAGAATCACCTGCTGGCAGTGCTGCTTTTGATGCTGGTAGTTAAAAAATAGACAAAAGCAATCATACTTAATGTTTCATACCTGGAAGATTTTTCTCCCTTGGACCTGTGCACCTTTCCTGGGAGCCAAGTGGATGCCAGGGCTAAGCCATGCTCTTAGGGAAACCAGCAGCACAAATCACATGAGCCGAATCAGGAGCACAGCCCATGAAACATGCTCCCTTTCCCACTGGGCTTCACCAGGCTTGCCCAAACGAGCTGGAGGGCCTGATCCAGAGTGAGCTCAGTCCTGAAGCGGGAAGCTGTTTCACAGTAAAAGCTCAGCAATTATCTGTACTTTGGCTTCCTGCCCACTGCCACCAGCCCCGCTGTGCGTAGGCATGTTTACATTTCCCCTCGCTGAGGTCCCGCTGGCAGGCTGTGGGGCTGCTCGGGGCCAGCTATAAAGGAACGGCGCGGGTTTCGCACACACCCCCACTGCACACATGCAGCGTGCTCAGGATGACACAGCCCAGTACAGTGCTGAGCATTTTCGCCATGTTCCTTCACACCACTTTTGGGGAAAGTGGTTGCACCTCAGCAGACGGTGATGGTGAGTCATTTCATCTTCATCTTTCCACTCACGTATGATCTTGAAAAACCTCAGTTAAGAGCTCCAAAATGCAACTGTCTGGTTAAATACATTCGCGTTTTAACTTCCAGTCTCTCTTTAGTGCCAGTGCCTGAGGTGAAGCTGGGGGATACCTATTAAATTTAATCCCCAGATCTGCTGTCCTTATAACATTCAAATCCGCATGTAATAGGGGAGACCACAGCTGTACGCACAGGGCATGCAGGGCCAGGCCTGTTGACCCCTGTCATAGCTAGTGTTCCTGCCAGGAGTTACGTCTGGGAACAGGGATAACTTCACCCTTCTGTAGCCCATGGTCACTCTGAGCTGCCATTAGAGAGGGGTGAGGTTCTGGCTTCTTTTGCTCTTGCCAGTCTCCTCCAAGTAAAATGTTTTGATGTAACTCAAACTCGGCCCAAACTGTTCCACATCAAAAGCCAAATTTTTATGTTTTCTTTAAGCAGTTTCATCAGCTATATGTGGGATATAGTCCCAGTCTCCCTTGTAGCATGGCTGATGCAGCAACTCAGCCAAGGCATTCTCACAGCTCATCACTAACAGCATTCATCCCTTACTCAGCAAATTATAATAAATTAATGACAGTTTAAATTTAGCCTTTTTGTAGACTTTATGATCTCATTCAGAGAAGTGAAAATTATTTAGCAGCACGAAGATCAAATATAAAAACATAATAAGGGGAAAGAAAACCACTGTTTCAGGCTGCCATTCCTTTTCTCAACAGGGAGAGGAAAAATTTGATTTAGAGATTCAGTCCCAGATCTGCTAAACTCTTATTTGTCTGATACTGAATAAACAGCAATGACAAGAGTTTGTGCACTATGCCTGAAGGACATGGGCTGTCTCTCAGTTACTGGTAGTTCAGAACTCCATTGTTTGGGAACAGAAGAGTTTTCAGTTTTTAGGAGAAGAATGGTTGTGTTCTTATGCTATCTCTCAGTTAGGGAATCTCATTTTTCCCTGTGTGTATTTTAACATGTGTGTCTAGACAGTTGTACGTACATACGTATGTACACAGGACATGCGTGATAAGTTTTTTAATTAAACGAAAAGAGGGGCTGGGTCAGACCTGCATCTAACCACCCTGGGGGTTTTATTTGTCATTTATTCATGCAACTGGCAGCTGTTTAGAGTCGGCTTTGGAAAGCACCTACGGTGATGAATGTTCAATGCTAGTGATTTATTATTGGTGTCACTGAAATCTTCAGAGCTTCCCAAAACCAGATATGATCAGACCTTTGCTTGCTTTCTCACTAGCGCCAGTAAATCATAATTTCCTTAGACTTGAAGACAAACAGATTCAGAAAATCCCCACTGAGCAATTAGCAGCTTTTATGATTTCTTCATGAATCTCCTGGGCTTGGCCAACAACCTAAGTAATCCGAGGTAAAATCACCCACGAGGGATGTTTGACTCTCACTGTTCGCCTCTCTGACTCACCCTGCCTCCTGACAAAGCACCCGTAGACAACTCAGGCACGAAGTTGCCCTTACGGGCACTCTAATGGGCAGAGGAGGGAAGAGCTAATTGCATCACTTGTCTCCATCTCCTCCTCTCTTCTGAGCATCAGGCTGCCTCCCAGCTGCTGTCCCCCAGCCAGGCAGAAGTGGTGGGGATCCCCAAAAGGCCTCAGAGAGCAACAGGCAGAGCTAAGGAGGGGCAGGCAGGGAGGGTGCAGGCAGGCACGGGGGGCTGTGGGGTCTCATGGGCAGGACACCTTCAGTGGTCCTCCTACCCACACATCTAAACTAAAACAGGTTCTGCCTGAATCACATCAGTGCTAGAGGTCTCACATTACTCTGTCGATGGAGACAGCCAGTGCCTAGCTGTGCCCTCAGTGTCACGCATTGCTGTCAGTCCTGGTGGCTTTAGAGCATAAAACTGAAGCATGCCCTTAGCCTCTGCTAACAGCCTTCTTTTCATAAAGGCTTCTGAGATATGGTTTGAACCATCCTGCTGGCTGCCATCCAAACCCAAGAGAGAACCATTCCTGTGAAGGACCTGCCATGGCTGTAGCTATGAGAGCAGTTTTTATCCCACTTTAAAATCGCTCCTTCCCAAGCCCTGCCTTGATTTCAGCAGAGCCAGGCTCATGGCTCTGCCTGGTCTAGGCTTCTCAAGGCAAATATTACAATAGTCTCATAAATTTTTAATTGAGTGCAGAGTCCTCAATTAAATCCTTAGCAGTATGAGTCATGGCAGACTCACCAAAACCATTGACATAGCAAACACATTTGTGCGTGGTGGTTCTGAGGTTTAGGGCAGAAGTGAGGCTGAGACTACGTGCATACTTATGTGAGACAAAATAATTAGTCAGCCCATGGAAAATCCATAGCAGAAATAACATTTCAAGCTGCTTACTTAACACTGTTCCTTAGGTTTAGTTATCGTATATTCTACTGTTATTATGTTATTTCCATGAATAAGGAACCGTATAATCACAATGTGAATGTTCAGCGTCTAAGAGGTAAAGTCAGCTTTTCTTCCAGTGTGGCACCAGAGCTGCACTGTGTTGGTTAAACCTTGAATGGCTGTTTGAACTGCAAGACTAAACCTTTTCTGTCTTTTCATTTTGCAACCAGACTGAGACGGAATTATTTCAAATTTCTGTAACTTCTCAGCAAATCAGTAGTGAATAGTTGAATACTTTTTATAAGCCATTTATTAATAGGATGATTGTCAGGTTTTTGTATTGATGCAAAATCTGGTATATATAATTTGCATACACGGAGATCACCAAGCAGTTTTGTAGAAAGGAAGATTAGTCACCCTAATATTTAAGTTTTAAGATTGCCTTGAGCATATAAAGCAAGTCTCCTGGCAGCTGCAAGTAAAATGTTAAGAGAGGCTTAGAACGTGACATACCTGTGCACATCAGCTTTGGGTGTATATATCTATACAAAATACAGTAGGTTGTTTTCCATTTTAAACAGATTCATTTCAGCTTACTTGGTATCCCCCAAATTTTGAATACACATATATTTTTATGTACACACTTTTACCCACAAATATGCAACGCTATGCTGTACATACTTCTGTACAAATCTGTCTCCCCTTATGGCGCAAGGCTGCACTGGACAAGACTGTCACCTCTGAGAAACTGCTGCAGGGCTTGTTCCAGAGTTGGGCTGACCTTTGTGCCTCTGTCTTGAATGTGATGGATAAATACAGTGGATTTTTACAGGATCTGTTTTGTCTGTGTCTGTGTCTGTGCCTGTGCCTGTGCCTGTGCCTGTGTCTGTGGCTGTGCCTGTGCCTGTGCCTGTGCCTGTGCCTGTGTCTGTGTCTGTGTCTCTGCATGTGCCTGTGCCTGTGCCTGTGTCTGTGTCTGTGTCTCTGCATGTGCCTGTGCCTGTGCCTGTGTCTGTGCCTGTGTCTGTGTCTGTGCCTGTGCCTGTGCCTGTGCCTGTGCCTGTGTCTGTGTCTGTGTCTCTGCATGTGCCTGTGTCCGCATCTGTCTCTGTGTCTGCATCTGTCTCTAGGTCTGTGCTGCACAGGTTCTCCCCTCAAAGCAGCAGTGCTGGTAGAGGACACTGCATTTGTGGTCCTTCAGGGAGATCTGGGCTCCCTGAGCTGTGCTGAGAAGATCACTAATCATTTCTTAGCACCAGTTGCTCATGGTGACAAATGGCCACTGAATCTTAGCTCATGGGGGAGAGATCTGCCCATGGGTTCTGGATTAGCGCAGCGTCAGATGCTCCCATCCCATTATGGGTGCTGATAGCAGCAGTTCCCTTCCTAGCCTCTGCCTGCACTGCTTTTGTGTGTTTCTCTGCATTCCTGACTGACTTCTGGACTTCTCGTACTCAAAGCCTGACTGCAGATGCAAGAGCTGACCATCGTTTTCTCTGGGAGGGATTTTCCATTGGAAATTTTTCAACAGGCATTTCCCCACTTCATTTGTGAGTCTGAGTCACTGATGCCCCACAGCAGATAGCAATAGGACAAGGAGGAAGTTTTAAACTGTCAGAAGGGAGATTTAGATTAGACGTTAGGAAGAAATTTTGTACTTAGAGGGCAGTGAAGCTCTGGAACAAGCTGCCCCAAGAAGTCATGGATCCTTCCAAGTGTTCAAGGGCAGTTTGGATGGGTCCTGACCAAACTGATCTAGTGGCTGTCATTCCTGCCCATGGTAGGTGTAACTAAATGATCTTCAAGATCCCCTCTAACCCAAACATTTCTTTGATGCTATCATTCTTTTTCTCACTGCATCAGGTGCCCCGCATGGCAAGGACCTGTCTGAAGAATGGGTAGCAGAGGACTGAGAAGGGGATTGAGGATAATCCCTTGACTCAGAAAAGAGGTTTCTGTGTCATGGCAGCTACCCTTAACCATTGGTGAAAGGAGTCAGAGGCATTCCTGCCCCTGAGATCCATTCAAGGGGTCATGACAATAACCCTTTCCCCATCCACTTGGCTATAGGGGGTGAGATTTCATTAAATGAGGCTGAACTGGCAGTTTCTACCAGAGAGAACTCCTCTCAGAAGCATCAGTTTTTGCACCACTGGCCTCATACCTGCCAAGTGTAGGATTTTAGAATTATGCTCTTAGTCAAATCATTATTGTGTTATTAGTCATTGAAGCAAATTTGCAGGAAGCCATGCATTCTGGCAGAAAGTCTATGATTTCCCTCCTGAGCCCAAATTTGTGACATTTCAGAAAGCTTTTCAGTACAATCAAAATGTGGCTTAGCTGCCTCATGGCACCAAAATACAAGTGGGTGGACTTCACTGGCCTGCAGGGAGAGCAACCTTGAAAGGTGAAAATGGCTTTTAACTTCATTTTGGACAAGGTTTCTCTGCTTCTTACAAAACAGGTGAGTTGATCCTCTTTCTTTTAGGCAACCACATGAAGCAACAACATCCCATACAATGGAGCTGCAAGTCAAATACACTCACGGGTCTACTTCAGTAATATCTTGTGAATATCTCCTTAGGGACTCTTGGGGATGATGAACCAGACAGTTTTGACATTGATTGCTTCAGCCAGCTGGAAATTAAGGACTCCTTCAGCAGCCTGACCTGCAATTTCACGGAGCTGCCTCCTTACAACACTAACTATACCCTGTCTCTGTGGTAAGTGCTGTCAATCTGTCCCTCAGTAAATACCTGGGAAGGGAAATGCTGAGCACTAGTGAGTCACATTGCCACGTGCAAGGAAACAGGGGCAGCTCAGCTAGACAAAAATCCTGCTCCAGAGTGTCTTGCCAAGTTTAACTGCTATATTCAGCAAAGAAGAAGAGTTTACTGAAGCAGAACATGACAGCCTAATGAGAAAAAGAAAGAGCTGGAAGGGTCTCTAAAGGGGACTATAATGCCTCCAGTAGTTCTGATCTTGCCTCTGTTGCTCCAGAACGCCTGTAATATGGATGTAGCCCAGCATGAACTGAGAGCTTTACACTTTAAATTAAATAGTATTTTTAAAAATGTTTTTGAAGACAGAGGTCCTTGACACAGAAAATTCTTTAGCATAAGGTTCATTTTCCACATCAGAGAAAAGGCCTGTATCTAGGTTAAGACAAAAATTTAGCTGTTGTCTTTGCACACACAGACATGCAAGAAATACACTAGAACAAGAGCACAAACGCCCAACAACTACCAAGACATCAGTCAACTCCACTTCCTATCGAGGCCTTGAAACTGTTTCCACCTTTTGTTTTCACTGTTGCACCAAGCTGAAGATCGAATTTTGTTTCTTGAGCATACTGATGTTTTTCCCTTTTTCTGTTTTTCCTGAAACTCAAAGTTGTGTGGCAGCCAAAAAAAGAAGTGGATATTTTTTTTTTAATCTTTATATACTAATCACTAATTATTTCCTTTTATTCCTCATAGTTTATTTGAATTTTTCTGTTTTGATGTTATGGGTTATTATGGGTTTTGACTGAAGTTTTATGGCAGTTCTCAAACATGGGAGCCACAGAAACAGAAAAAAAAGTCTTGAAACTGCTGTGTGATTTGTTCATGGCCAGGCTGACTGTTGACCCTCTATTTGCTACCACTTAAGTCAGTGAGGAATTTCTCTTTATATTCAAAAACATCAAAACCTATTGCCCTGTACTTAAAAATAGCAGCAGTAAGGTAATTTTTAAAGATACAAGTGTTTTAACACATAAACCTCCAATTAAATAATTGCACCTTTTTCTCCACATCATGGAGAGCTCCATGATGCTTAATGTGAATCTCTTTATTTTTGTGCTCAAAGACCAGAAGGAAAAACACTATCAATCTCTCAAACTCCTTATTTGCATTGCATCATTTCTTATTTCACATGGAGTCTCCCTTCAGAGAAAGTGAAGTCAGCAAGCAGGATTCATCCCTTATAGTAAGTAGTCAAGTTATAGTAAGACTGAGAAGAAATTAATGTTGTGTCACTTTGGCCAACAGTACCAAGGAAGACAACAATTATGCCTGCTCCAACATGAAGAAACAGGAAGATGCATTCTTCTTACAGTTCAATGATATACTCTCAAACAGAGATGTTTGCTTGTACTCTGAGATGAGGAGAAGGGTCTGCAGGAGTCTGGTTATAACTGACATTGGTGAGACACTTAACATTTTGGATGTTTTTGAGTTGTAGGGGTTACTGGGGAAAAAACAGCCCAGCAGAAAGCCTAAGTGTCAATTTGGATGACATAGAGGCAGCATAAAATCATGTCTTAGCAGGGCATGTAGCCCGGATTGGAGTGCTATCAGAGGGTGGTGTTTCAAAGCTGAACATGATTAATCTCCATTCAAAATGTGTAGCTGAATTCTGGCTAATTGTGACACTGCTCAGACTGGGACATAGACTGAATCCCATCCATGGCTGAAGCAGCTGTTCCTGGGCATGGATGAACTGCCAAGCAGGGACATTTTGTTCATCTCTGACTAGGGACTATGCAGTTTAGGGACTGCCCACACCATGGATAGCATGAGCCCAGTAGCACAGGGAACACAAGGTTCAAGATCTCGCTTCACATCATGGTGCATCCTGTAGTCTGAAGAAGGTGCATCCTGCCCTGATGACTGTGAATGGGCCAATCAAAGACACACCAGGCACCTGCCTGAGCCAAGAAATAGGAAACCCAAGGGGAAGAGGGGATCCACAGAATCTACTGTTCTTGGTAACCGGTCTCGTTCAAGGGTGGCAGAGAAGCCTGTGTAGGACAAATTCTTCTCTGTTCTTCTCTGGTGCCACACTGCTTCGTCTCATGTTGGCAGCAGGCACTGCAACATCCCTCTCTTGTGAAACATTTCTGCCACAGTCCAATAGTTCTGCAATTATCTTACATTACCTCTCAGTTCACAGGGCAGCCTGAACCATCTCTGGCAGTCCCTACTCTAAAAACTGTGGAAGGACTCAGTTTTCAGGAGTTGTAGAAGGAGTGAGAACAATTTATAGCTAAATGTGTTTTCCTGAGAGGAGGGAGGTGTGGCCTGTCTGTTGCTGTGAGAGCTGATGTACTTACATGAGGTCAATTCAGGAAACCTCAGTGTCACAGCCACAAGTCCCTGCAGGTCCCAAGCACATCCAGCTCAGGCTCAGCTTGGGGAGAGCCCTGAGGGCTGCATTTCAGTCTTGATGTACTTGCAGGATGGTCTTTGACACAGTCTCCTGCAGACCAGATCAGGTGTGGGTTCACAGCAAGGGCCTGGAGCCACAGCCCCCCCTGCTCTATCTAACACTGTCCCTTTCTCTGTCCCACTGCCCTGACAGCCAGCCTCAATGGTGCCTAAGCCCAGTTTGTTCCCCAGTGCCTCCTTCCAGCTGGGTTTTGCCAGGGGGCCTCCATCTCAGAGCACTGGCTAGAAGGACTGAATTTCAGGCCTTCAAGCTGCCACAGGGGTGGGCATGCTCAGGAATTGCTTTCCAAGACTAAATGTCATATCCCTCACAGGCACCTCCCCTGCCAGTCAAACTGCTTTTCCAGCAGGTCAAAAACAAGCCCCTCTCAGGATCAGGGTGTAAGGATGAGCTGAGGTTCAGCATGAGAACTGCCCAGCTCAGGACAGCTCTTGCTCAAGATAGGTCACCCCACAGGGCTGTAAATTGGACTTTTTTTTACATTTCAAACCCTGTTTATTTTCTAGTAACATTATTCTGCTGTATGGTTTGTTGTCATTTGCAGTGAAGCCTGAAGTACCTTTCGCTATAAACATCACATATGAAAGGGAGGCAAACGAGTATCTTATTCGTTACCACACACCACACTCAAGGAAGAAATACTTAAAGGACAAATTAGTACACCAAGTAGCCTATCGGCAGAAAGAAGGTACTTGGAAGGTAAGTGGTGATGTACTGGTGTGCTTACACTAATTTCCAAAACTAAACATTATCAAAATTACCTGTACCATGTAAAAATGATAAAATCTGCACCTCTGCAGATCTCCATTTGAAAACTTGGAAATATGCAATATTTGCTTGCAGCAGGCTTAGGGGGATTCAGAGATGCAGCCACCAGTGAGTCCAGAGAGAGAATGAATCTTTATTTTTGTTACAACACCATAACATAAGTGAAAAATACCAGATATGAGATTATTTACAAAAAACCTATATTACTGTTTATATAGTTTGCATAGCAAAGTAAAAGTTTCCCACAGAAATGAAGGAGATGGAAAAAATCCTCCGCCCAGGAGCTTTTTAGTATCTACATTTGGTATTTGGAAGTTTCATCAGTCAAAAGAGGTTTCCTTCATTTGGGCTTTGCAGTGGGAAGAGAAGACAATGTATTGAACCATTCTAAGTTTGTTCTTTGCTGTGGTGATTTTGCTGGTTTTTTCTGTGCTCATCAGTCAGTAAAATGTGTGACCTCTTTACTTACTTAGCAAGTTTCCTCACGTCTCCTTTTCCACTGAGTCTTTCCAGGCTTCCAGTGCAGCCCTGCAGCTCTCCCACCCTCGGGCTATCCGAGGCTGCAGCTGCCTGTGAACTGGGTCTGATTTGGGCTGCCCAGCCGCAGGGATCTCTGTGTCCTCTCTCACCAGCGCAGCCACGCAAAAGCTAGTCACGATGTTTGAAAGAATGGACTACACCTGGGTTTTACACAGGGAACACAGTGTTGTCCACAAAAATCAGATTCATTACCTGGAATGCAACAAGCCAGCAATTACACACTCGAGAGAGACATTGATTATTCCAGCTGACAAGCCTGGGTGCTCAGTGGTATTCCACAAATCAGGCACACCAGCTACCAAAACTTTTTACTATTTATACATTTTAGCAAACAAATTAGTGTTCAATGGCTACAAGGTACACAGTTCTCACATTAATTAGAGTTCTATCTTCTGTCAGTTAATGATTCTCTCACGTCTCTAATTAGCCCACAGGCTCAGTCTTTGTCTTCTCTTGAGTTGGTGGCTCTGGTGACCCGGTGGGCCATGAGTCAGCAGTCGTGATCTGCCCCTGCCAGAATTACCTTCCACCCAGTCAGAGCTGATTCAGCACAGTCACTGAGTTGTTTTTATTAGTTTCTTCCTTATCCTGGGGGTTCTGCCAAATGTCCTCTATTACGGCCCATAAATTCTGCACTCTTTGTGTCCATTACCAGTGCTACATCCTTCTCCCCAAGCTTTGTTAACCTCCCCCCGGGTCTCAGATCATCAAAGCATGTCAAGACCCAAACCTTAACAAGGCAATTCTACCCACAAGTAATTCTTTTTCTAACAGCTAGACATCACTTAAAGCTTGCTTATTAACTGCTCTCTGTTTCACAGATTAAACCTCCCTCTTTGTTGAGTAGGCTTGAAAATATGCAAAGATCAAACATCAAAGAACTTTGGGGGGAAAAAAATGGACTCAGGCAGCCAAATAGATTGAAATGAAGAGCACCAGAGCTGCACTGCAGGATTTCAGCTCCTTCCCTATAACTGCCCTTTCAGGCATTGAGTTTATATGTTGCAAAAATGTATTTTTTTCCCCATCTCTCTTCTGAGCCTTTCCAGGGAAGCATATATTTCCTGCTGCAGTGTCAGCTGTCACAAAGCACAGTTAATACTTGCAGCTGTTTTCTAGAAAGCCTTTACCTGGCATTTGTCTCTCCTAATACTATCTGGACTACGCTGCTGTTTAACTAGGCTGATGCCCTGATAAGCACCTGTGCCATAGCTAGAGAGATGGAGTAAAGAGCACGGTATTTCAGGGATGCACCTGATCTCACATATTTTGCTGAACTCGAGGATAATTCTCCACTGTCTGCTGGAAAAATAATTGGATTTTTTTGTGTGTGTGTTTAGACAATAGAGTCACCGTACCTTCAGATAAAATTGCTGGGCAGAAGCCTTGAAAATGAAGCATCGTATGAGGTGAAAGTGCGTTCTCAGCCCAATGGAGATTATTTTAAGGGCACATGGAGTGAATGGAGCAGTTCCAAGAGCTTCAGGACAGCAAGAGAGCAGGAATCCACAGAGAGCTGTAAGTGCTGAAAACACTTTAGTCCACCTGGAGGAAAGCAGAGCTGGGGGTCTGGGCTCCCTGGCCGGTGTCAGCAGCAGCAGGGATGAGAGAATGGGGAGGGAAGAGCCCACAGCCACAGCAGGGTCAGCCCTCACAGACACAGGCACTCCAAGGAGGTGACTCACAGAGCAGCTGGATTGCTCTGATCTAGAGTTGGCTCTCCATGAAGATTTAAATCTCACTGAAGGGTAATAAGGTCACAGGAAATGCTGCCATGAGAGCACGAGGGTGTGGGTGCAGAGGGCGATGAAGGCTGACTCACTGCTTGCTGCTGGCTGGCTTGCCAGGAGAAGGAAGAGCTTGCACCAGGCATTTTGGGTAAAGCACAAAGAGCTGTGAAACACGACCCATTTCAGGACCCTAGGTTTGTGTGCAAATGTGGCACTTTAATCAGAAATGCCACACAGGATAAAATCTCATCACTGAACGCGAATAATATTTGTGGTGCTTGGGTCCCTTCAGTCCCCAGGGGTACCTCAGCATTACGTGTGCTTGAAGTCATCTCTGTGCTGCTGTGAGGACACAGTGAGTGCTGGTTTCAACACACTGGAGGTGACAGCACACTTCAAGCTGCTTCAATCCAGTCTGTGGACCCAGTTCTTGCCAACCAAGTGCTGATGCTCTGGCAGCCTATATTTTACCTCCTTCATGGAGGCAGGAGAAATGAGCCATTGCACCAGCCCAGTGACAGACAAGTGCAATGCTTGGTGTTAATTCCTAATTTATCGTCTGAAAAGACATCACAGTTATGGTGGCTTGACAGAGAGACATTTACGTGCATTGGCTCATGTTCTTTGTTTTCCTTTAGATAGCAGCATGGCCACGGTTATATTCTCCATCCTAGGATTCATGCTGTCCATTGTCATGATTGCACTGATGGCAGTTTTTTGCCAAAACAGGTAATCTCTTTGTATCAGAAAAGGTGTTGGACTGCAGTCCTGTTCTGACAGTCTTATTGCTTTCCTTGTTATACTTGTGAACTATTCTGTCTCCATCTCTGGAGCTCTGTATCAAGCTGATGGCAAGCAAATGGGCAATACAAGAGACAGTGTTGGCAGGCAGAGGATGACCTGCCACTTGGAGAAGTTTTCAGTCTTGGGCTCAAAACACTGGGACCTTTGGAGAGCCAAAGTCACCACAAAACACTTGCAGACTCAGTGTCCCACTGGAGGCAAATTTGAGTCATAAACTTCAAGCAAAATCCAGAAAAGAAAGGGACCTGCGGGTTTTAGTAAAGTCCCAAGAAGTGTGGAAAGAGCATGCCAGGGTGATGACCTCTTTCCCTTTCACAGGCTGAGTCAGAGGGGTGTTTGCTCTGCAGCGCTTTCAGAAGCAGCAGGGCAGAGCCCTCTGCAGCAGAGGCTTGATGGTGTCAGACACCAGCCTGGCCAAATCCGCTTCCAGCCAGCCACGAGGTGAGATCAGGCAGAAGTGGGACTAGGGATACATTCATTACCCAAGCAGTCCTTGGTCTGCACTAGGGTTTTTTCATATATTTGCTACACAGCAGTAGATAGATAACTGTAAATATGTTTTTAATGACATGGCTCGCTAGAGCTGACAAGCTTAAGAAAATTAACAGATATGTAGATAATCTTATGCAACTAGAATCTGAAGAGGAAAAATCCAAGTTTAACTATAGAAGATTAACCCCTTGCAAGACAGAAAGCCCAGGACTCTTCAGTGACATTCAGAGCAGTCTGTCCATGACACCCAGCTCAAGAGAGGTAGCTGCGTGTGAGCTGCTTTTTTGGGACAATGCTTGGGCTGTGTTAACTCCACTTACACATGGGGACTACCTGGCAACGTTAAGCATGGGGATTACCTGGCCAATGCTAGCTGGCCTCAGCCAAACCATGCCACAAACAATTTTAATAATTAAACATTTTAGACAGCTGGAATCATCTGCCCTGGTGCTACTTTATTCACAAGTATAGAGGTAACTTGAGATTTCTACTTCCTGTGTTTTACTGTTGCTGGGAACCTGCAGTTCTCTAACTTTGCTATAAGATTTGCTTATATAAACTTCAGCAAAAACAGGAGAGACTTTCTGATCCCAGATATTTCCATTTTAAAAAGAAGAGGGTTTTATACATGTGTGTATATACAGCCACATGACACATTAGTAAAATGAAATATATATTCATATACATGTATAGATATATTTATATAAATGCAACGATTGAATATCAGTTGGACAATATTCTCTAGCTGCATCACAGCTGAGGGTATCAGGCAGCACAACAGGAGAAGTTTACTAATCAAGGCAGGAAAAATGAGACCTGTGGAAGGCTACAGGATAGATGTCCGAAGCCCAGACTGCTGGCCAAGGAATGGGACAATATGCCATCCTTTGAGTTAATTAAACACACAGAAGCAAGTATCAGCAAATTTCCACTTTAACCACAGCATCTTCTTGCACGTGCAGAAACCAGTTTCACCATGCAGAACCCTGTTGACACAGCTAGATGAAAACAAGCAACAAGCTCTTTGCCAGCATAATTTGCTGCCTTTCCAGTACTTAGCGAAGGGTCTTCTTTTAACTGTGACAATTTGTGCACTCAAAAGAACAATGACTTTTTGGTGACCTTTACAACTCCTCTTCTCTTGTCTGTTTTATTCTGAGGCTTCTCTGTCTTTATTCTGGATAATGCCAGCTAGCCCTAAGGCTTAGTGAGAACTAGTACAAATGATGCAATATGAACCTCTGATACCTCAACATGACCCTCTTACGCTGCTTTTTGTCTACTGTTGCTGTTTCAGGATCAAGCCTGCTGTATGGCCAAATCTTCCTGACCATAAAAAAACACTGGAGCAACTCTGCAAGAAGCCAAAAAACGTATGTTCTTCCACTGTTCTTTCCACATGACTATAGCCTCTTGGGGACAAAACTAATGCTAACGAGAGATAGTATGTGCATTTTCTGCATGAACTAGGACATCTTTCATAAATTACTTCTACATTTCACTGAAGAGAGCCCATATTTGCTCATGCAGATGTCAGCCAAGGGTATGGAAATAACACACAATTGAACTAGTGCCTGAGGTTTGACTTGTGCAAAGTAACTACAGAGGTCTTGGGAAGTTGATGTATGAAGAAAATCTGAGGGAATTAACGTCGTTTGTAGAAGAAAGGAAGCTCAGGGTGAGGAATACTTACAACCTTCCAATACTTAAGGTGCAGGTAGAGAGCTGGGGGAGGTGCTCTTACCACAAGGCTGTGTGGTGACAGGACCAGAAGCAACAAGCGTGTGTTGCTTCAGGGCAAACTTCTTCTGGGTATAAGGAAAGAACATTCCTCGCGAAAATAATTAAATATTGTGTAGCCTGCCCAAAGACAAGGGAGGTTCTCCTTTGGGAAGATGTTTAAGGCTTGTCTTGACGGGGCTCTGAATAGCCTAATCCAGGTCCTGCTTCTGGAAGAAGGTTAGACTCCACAGCTCCTTTCCAACCAAGATGCTTTGGTGATTCTGTGAAACTGTGATCATGGGGCTGGATGGGGACCTTTTGCAAACATCCCTGGTGATATCTGTGCATCCTGACATGGCCAGCAGCATTGTTCATCCATCATGCAGTACATGAACTGCTTTGCCAGTTAAAAGCCAGATGGACAAAGGCTACAAACCATACGGCGTGGGATTAACCTGTTGTCTTAAAACTATAAGTTTTAAGTTTTTAAGTTCATTTTTTTCACAAAGAAAGTCATTAGTTCACTCCAGGTACATTATTAGCATGTTCTTAATTTGATAGGAGGCCTAACACAGCTCTCCCAGCCCCTGTGCTCCCCAGTTCGGGGATTCCTAACGTGTTTCAGGAAGTCATGGCAAATTTTTACTTCCCTTGCTGCTAAATTAGGAAGGTAAAACTGAAAGAAACCACCTGGGTGGGCACACTCCTTCCTGTGAAATGGCAAGCACGCAATAAATGTCTGTCTCAGAAAAGTCTCTGGAACACTGTATAGAGCATAAAACACTCTCCAGGGGTACTGCCCAGCAGAGGACACAGGATAGATCCAAGTTAATAGGAAAGGGATTTTCAGCCATGTGATAGCTTATTCTGTACTAACCTATTGTTCAGCCTGTTTAGGGTTACATCTAGAGTTAAAGAAATAATAAACACCTTTCTAAAATCAAATAAATTATCACAGAACCTTTTCTCTTAAGCTGCTACCCACTGTCGACTAACTGTGCTGTTCCCTTTGCCACACAGAATTTTGATATAAGCTTTAACCCAGAGAGTTTTGGTTATGTTCACATCCATAAAGTGGACGGCCTTTGGGCAAAAGCTGAACTGGAAAATTTTCTGCAGCCATCAACTGCTCCAGAGACAAGCGTTCCAGAAAAATTCGGGAGTGGATCAGACCTGAAGATGATCCCTGTGATGGCAGACAAAAACAACCTAAACCTGCCCGTGACTTACGGAGGAGTCTGGCCAGCTGAAGCCCTGCACAGGCTCCTGGGCACCAGCCAGTTTGCAGTCACTGAGGGCAGCTGCAGCTCCAGCACCTACGAGGTGTGCCACGGCAACAGGGTGCCCCTGCACAACGATGGTTTCAACCTTTCCTCCACTCCTTCACCGGATCCTTCTGGCCAGCCCCATCCAGAGCCCCTAAGTGATGACACTGTCTCCCAGATGCTGCCTAACAGTGACATGAGATCATCAAACAATGAGGAAGCCTATGTCACGCTGTCCAACTTCTACAAAATTCAGTAAATCTCACAAGAATTACAGCATGTCTTTTTTTTTCTCCAACACGAGCAGGATACTGAAGCTTTCTGGTTTTGTTTTCCCATATCCTGTGAGTTCCCACCTCCGTCACACACTCAGCTCACAGTGCGATGCTATACCTGCAGGGAAGTGGGTTCTCCTGCATTCCAGTGAGAAGAAGCCTATCTCAGCATTCAGTATGCTGCTAGCAGTCTTCACTGCAGCAGAAATTAAATTTAATTCAACCTGATTTTGATCTTCAAATCTGATTAATCCAGAGCAGTGACAATGCAGTCCCAGCTGAGGATCACATCATGTCTCAAGGAAGTTAATGAACTCTTTTGTTACTCTCTTGGTTACAGAGTTAAGCTCTTATTAATGCCTTAGTAAGAAACATGGCAATAAATTCCATTTAAATAGAACCCAATCTCTTCTAAAAACCGATGGGTCAAGATTAACTACCCCCCAGTCAGCCTAAGTCCATGAGTTTGCAAGAAGACAATAAACAGGAGTTGCTATTCAGCATTAGGTGCCCTGGGGATTCAGGAGCCTGAGCACCACAATGAGAGTCAGCTGAGTGCCCAGCAAAACCTTACATGGGCCCACTTTAGGGAGATGTTTCCTGAGATGGATTTAATTGTTTGCAAATTAAAACAAAGCAAACCCTAAATGCCACTACTTTTTGCTACTGGTAAAGATCTGCCCTTAAGCCAATTACAGGATCCACAGGTACTTCTGCTAATACTCCAGAGGTCTTCAATATTTCATGTACCAACTATGTGAAGCAAAGTCCCTTCTCTTCCTAGAAGCTGAATTAGGGCTGTAAATTGCATGATGCTGTCTTTTTCTGCAGCTCTTATGCAAGCATTAGTGTAGCATAAGTGCTTTCCAGTCCAGAGGCTGGGCTGACCGTGTTTGTTTACTAGCATTATTCCCAGTGGCTGTGACTGCACACAAATACCATGAATTTGGACAGGCAATGTTCTCATGCAACATCCGACATAGGAAGATAGAAGGAATGCTGTGGATCCTGCCAGTGATCACAAGACCTAATTCTTTTTTTTTTTAAAGCAACTTATAATTTGCCAGGAGATGTTTTTTGTTTGTTGGAGTTCTTCCTTTTAAATGTTATTTTATTTTTAAGTTTTTTAATTTTTTGGCATTGTGACATTTTTTTCTTTACGGTATTACATTTATTATTTTTTTTTTACATTATGGCTGAGCCACTTCACAGTCCTTCTTGGATGCTGCACATTCTGGAGCACACACTTGGAGATAAAGCTGCTACAGCCACATGGTTGCATGACAGTAGAGCAGTGTGGCCATGGGACATCCAAGCTGCTTTGTTGCACTCTGGAATTGGGGTTCACCTCACTGTGCAGTCTCAGTTCCTCTAACTCTTTGAAATTCTCCTTTACCTAGTTGTATTCACATTCCCAGAGTCTAAGGGTGAAAAGAGTCCTCCCTCATCCTCAGAGGGTGAGATGCTCGGATTTGTTCTGACGGGTAATGGTCACAGTGATGCCACAAAACCTCAGCTGCTTCCATCTGCCTCTGCTAGGACAGCTTTGTGCCAGGAGAGCAGCAGAATGAATCAGATCACTGAAAATCTCTCGTGGCCTAGTTTCAAGAATCTATGGCAAAGATTGGGGCGTGCATTAAACTCAGTTGGCTTGAATCAGAATTTTATGCTGCAAGAGACAGTACAAGCCAAACAGCAATTCTGGACCACATCAAGCTAAAACCAGCCCTCCCAAGACAGCACTCCACCTCCTCCACCTCCACTCAGTGGCAGGGAAACCTTCGAGTGGGGAGAACCTAACAGCTACTGTGTGCAAAGGGGCCTCGGATTTGGCTCAAGGCATTCCAGTGACATTTTACAGAATGGTTTTTATTGCTGTTTATTCCCAGATGAAGCATTAATTGATGCAGAAGAAAAAAACCAAAGCCCTAGGCATTCATTTGCTTTATAGTGCTTGTATTTCCTTTCAAAAAGAGCTGCTGATAATGCTTATACTGCGAGAACTTGCACAGTGTGACTGCAGATACAGACAGACTGTACTGGAACAATACCTTCTTCCAGCGACGCAGTGACAAACAAAAAGGGGATAGAGGAAGAAGCAAAAGCACATCACGAAAATCCTCCGCAGTATGTGCTATGCTTCCTTCAATGTTTGTAATTCTGTAATTCTGTAACACATTCGTTGGATGTATGCAGATATAACCACTTTCAGCTTTGTTTCAGAAAAAAAAATAATAAAGCCAAATATGCACCAAATCCAGAAACACCACAAGCACTTCCTGTCTAAGGCCAAGTTATATATAGTCCATATATGAGGATACAGCCATGGCTATGTCTGGACAATCTGTCAAGTAGTTTCCTTATTCTCCATGACAGCTTTCCCCGAGCTGTTCACAAATTCCCGTCCGCCTCAGCATTCAGACAGGAGCATTGCTCAGCTTTCACACGCTCCATGCACTTCCTTTAGTTCAGCACAACTTTCCTTAGCCCCCTTTCTGCCTCCAATGCTCTTACTCAGCTGCACACCCGGACACAGCTTGGTGACACTGGTTTCTCTGTAGCTGCTTTATGACACAGTTGCCTGCTGGAGCTGCCTGCTGCTTTCTGCCCTGTGCCCACCGGGCCCCGGCCCCCCTCCTGCAGTCGTGGTGCCACACAGACGCCCTCCCGGCCTTGCTTCTCCCCTTATCTATGTGCAGCTCATGCAAACGCCTCCCAGCACCATGAGCACTCCTCTCCTGCACGATGCAAACGTCTCCTCGCTGTACACAAATAAATTCAGACTTTCGTCAGTTACAACAATGAGTCACGGTCTAATTCTAATGACGCTGAAAAATGCTAATTACGTCTCAAGGCAATAGTCATCCCCGGCTTAAAGCTTTAGTTTGTGTACCACATCTCCTCCCCTTGTGCACATCCATTAGGCAAGCTGAAAGAACACACACAAAAGCTGTGTGTGCCAGTGAGCCAGCAGAAGACCAGCTAAGTGTGGGGGGGCAGGAGGACTGCTGCTGCCAGGGTGGAGGGATGGCTAAGTGCCTGTGATGTGCTGGGCTGTGAAGTAAATGGTGAAAGTGTGGCCTGACAATCACTGCTGCAGGCACACGTGGCTGAATTCAGGGCAGATTTTGGCAGGCAGAAGCTGACCATGAAACCATCTCTTCTGGCAGCAAGGGCCCTGGTGATGCTGGCAGGGCATTTGTGCAGGGCAAGAGTACAGCCCCTTCTCAGCTTCTTACCAGCAGTGTTTATTGATTTGAAGGCCTGTATTTGTACAGCAATACTGCAGTGCTGCAGCCTGGGGGGAGCAGCAGTTGGATTTTAGTCAATACACTTTTGAATCAAGCTAGTTATCTCTGTGGTTGTGGGGTTTCTGAACCTATCATTTAAAAACAGCTAAAATGTGACATGAAGAAGACTTACTGCCTCTGTGAAGAATTATTTTAGAGTCAAACACCTCCTTATTACTGCGATCACGAACCCATCCAAATTAGCACTCCTGCGTGTCACAGAGCATTGGCAAAACAAATCTAGTGTACAGACACACAAGAAAACAACTGATGATGCCAGAAAATGCAATTGCTAAATTACACTGACCCTCTCATCCCTTGCTCACGCCGCAGCTCCAGGTCTCAGCCAGGATGGCTTTTCCTTGGCTTCCAAGCGCCACCTGCTGAAACGCGAAGCCACACGTCGGAGCCCAGCACTCGGATACTTGCTGGGACCATCACACTGTGCAGCTCCAAAAGCGTTGCTCAGATGTGACCTGGGGAAAAATCAAGCCATAACAAACTAAGCAGAGTTTCACTTATTTATAGTCTATGGCCCCAACGAAGTTCGGGCAAATGAAAGCAAAAGTCAGAGTTTCAGAATTTCTTCATCCTTAAAATGAAGTTGGCATCAGTGTCCACAGAAGCACTAACTCCATACCAGGAATTCATTAATTAATCTTTTGTAACCTAAGAATGAGAAAAACAGTGTTTACAAGGGTGATGGCTATATACTATGGCTCAACAGACTCTATATTTTGCAAATAGTTCGTTTGCATCTTCCAGGGAAGTCTGATTTTTACATCAGACTGTCCTAACCTGATATTAGGATGTATTGCTGCAGCAAGCTCTAGCACAGAATTTGGTTGTATGACACTAAGGCCAATGGATTGAGATTCTTTCACTGGGAAACAGAGCTGCTTCTATGGGCTCAAAAAAAAAAAAAAAAAAGAAAAGTTATTCCAGTTATTGTTAAATATTGACTGCATAACTTACATGTCACAACAAAATTAGATTAGTCCAACATCAGGACCACCACCAAATGAATTTAAAAAGCCCCAAGGTTTGTCAAAAAACAGCAAAAAATGAGGCACAAAGCAGAAATGCATTGATGAAAATGTCTAAAGGAATAAATCTATGCCACAAAGTTGGAGCTTCTCTAACACAATCTGACACTGCTTTTCCAGAGGATGTACATAAGCTAAAAAAACACCCCTACACATTTTGAAAGCAAAAGCAAATAAAATATTGCAGCTTTTGGAAAAAATAGCACGTTCTCCATGAAAAAAAAAGAACATATTTATCTCAGGAAAATCAACACTTCTCACATTTTACCACAATCTCTGCTTTTCCACAGAAAACCAGGCTTGATTCAGCTTCCATAAAACCTGGTGCTTCCTTTCTTTCCAAGATGCTCAGCAAAGGCTGGATCCTGTGTGGATACTGAAAAGCTGCTGGGCTTTCCATCTCCTTGTATTAATTCTGTGGGAAACTTTGCTTTGCTATGCAAGCTATGTCAACAGTAAGATAGGTCTTTGTAAATAATCTCACACCTGCTGTTTTTCACTTATGTTTGGTATTGTAAAAAATAATAAATAATTCATTCTCGCGCTGGACTCGCTTGCTCCTGCATCTCTGAATTTCTCCTAAGCCTGCTACAATCCTGTCCCCAGTCTCCAGCAGCAGCTCCTGCTGGGATCAGCAGCAGTGCTGAGAGCTGGGGGGAAACGTGGGTCCAAGTTTTGGTGGAGGTGGGGCTGCTGTACCTGGGGTGCTGCAAACTTTCAGGCATGAGTGTGGAAGAGGTGCTAGAGCCAAAACCAAGCTCGCTTTGAAACCACAGGGGTTTCAGACTCAGCTGAGGCACACCAGTATGGCCAGGGGGCTGCTGCAAATAGAGAGGCAGCTTTGAGCCACTTGAGGACACAGGCTACTGGGAATCCTGCTTTCTGCTCACCCTACAAGAGAGGAAAGCTAAAGAAACAGGGCGAGCTATAATCACAGCAAAAGGCATAGACAGTGGGCAGCTGCCAGCAGTGCCAGGTTGGTCTTGGCATTACCTGTTTTACTGGGGAAACCTGAGTCTGCTGCTGCTGCTGCTGCTGCTGCTCCCAGTGTGGAGGGTAGGAGCTGCAAGCCAAAAATCAGCAAAATCACTGGTCTTCCTCCTTCTGCCAGCCAGTGACAGCTCTGGGATGGCAAAGCCATGCTCTGCCCACATGGCTGCAGCGGTTTGAGGCATCACTGTGTACAAGGAATTACATAAAGGCAAGTTGGCTTTTACACAGCAATGTGCACAGCTGGTTTCATTTGCAAGACTTCTGCTGCTGCCATCTGTCTCTGCCAAGATAGCTTTGTGTCAAGAGAGCAGCAGAATGAATCAGATCACTGAAAATCTCTTGTGGTCTAGATTCAAGAATAAATGGCAGAGGGGAGCTTGCATTAAACTCAGTTGCTTGAATCAGAATTTTATGCTGCAGGAGACAGTACAAGACAAAAAACATGTCTGGATCACATCAAGCCAAAAATTTCCTCTCCCATACAGAAACATGCAGCCACAAAGAGCACAGAGAGGGCAAAATCAAAATGCGGTGAAGGAAGCTGCAGAAGTGCCACCTTTCCCAATGGAGCACACCAGAAGCAAAGGCTGTCCCACACCTCTTTGTCCCTGTACCCTGTGCTCCTTTGGGGTAGTGGGATGGTGTTGTGGAGGTGCTCTGGTGGCTCATGCAGAGGCAGGAAGTCAGGGCAGAGTTCTGGAAGAGTTGTAAGGGAGCCTTTTCCCTCTTTCCCACAGGGCTTTACCAACATTTTTGGAGCAAACTTCAGTGCCAGCTATTGGGGAGGGCAGACCTTATTCCTGACAAGACACTGTGCCACATGGCAGGCTAGAGCTCGAGGTGCAGGCAAAACCTCCACCTCTGGGACTGCCCCCCCACCCCTGCAGACTCAGATGTTCCTGTGGTTTGTGCCATCCTGTTCAGCATCTGTTGCACAATCAGAAAGAAGAAATAGTGCTTCGAACATGAAGCATCAACCAAGATCTCCCATCTTGATGCTAGCACCAGATACAATGGTGTGCATTGCCACCTATCTCCCAAAATCTGCTGTGTGTGATGTGGAGCCACAGGCTGGCAGGACAGCCTGCATCACCACTTATCTGCTGCATCTGCTGGGTCTGTAACCAGCACACAGCAGCTGCAGCTGAACAGGGGCCCTTCAGCATCATTTTTGCATCTCCCAGGTCACAGAGAAGGACAGTGAAGTACCAAAGGGAGGCTCTGGGCACTTGCTGTTAGTCTTGATAATCCCTCCTGTCTGGTTCAGATCCCTTTGACTTTCCTTTAGCCCCTGAAAAGTGGTTCCTCTGAATGTCCAGAGTGTGTGTCCAGTGTGTCATTACAGCTGCACGTTCTCCAGTAGAGATTTTACTCTCTAGCAGTTAATGCCTGTGTTTGTTCCATTAATTTGCACACATATTATTTAAATTACATTTCTTACAGGACAGACTCCAATTTGAGTTCTACAACATCTGATTACAAGTGAAAAGTCATGGTTTTGCTGCCCAGATTATTTTTTTTTCCTGAAAGCACTATACCTTTCCTGCAGTTACCAGTTGTTATTCAGACTGCTCCAAGAGCAACTCTCTTCCTGCAGAAGTGAAAGAGAACTTTGCCCCTGACTTTGAAGGCACCTGAAACCAGCCCTTGGAAACACAGTTCTGTAGAGATGTTGAAATGACTCAGCTGTGAACCATGTTCTCAGGAAACATATCCAGTGAGCAATGAGGTCCACACACAGGCAGACCTGAGCTGGGAACTGTTCTGAGAGCACCAGGGATGCACCACCAGGGTAAGGGGTTTTAAGCTCTCCAGGTTCATGTCCTTCAAGTCCCCACACAAAACCCCATTAGTCCAGCTCAGTGTAGAAACCTTGTCCTGAAGCACAAGGTTTTCCCCAGCTGCCACAGGCTCAGCTAAGGCTCCCAGAGGCCAGTGACAAAACTGCTAGTTTCAAAAAAGCACAGTTGCTTTCAGTACCAATCCCCTCTTCTGAAAATTTATATTGGTTTGGAATTAAATAAAATTGGAAGGTGTTAGTACCAAAGACAAACTGGCTGCAGTTATTCAGATTAGAACTTCCACTTCACTTGAACAAATATCAGCCTCTCAGATCTCTGTAGGGTATGAAGAAATGAGATAGCAAGTCAAAAGGAAATGTGTCTTTCATTTTGATTCCCACAGTCCATCCACATTATTTTCTTTCTGTTTGAAAGAGAAGACAGATAGCACGTCACAATGTTGTGAAATCGATTAATGAAAGAGAAGTGAATGGATTCTACTCAAGCAGCCCCTATTTGATAGTAAGTCTGTTCTTCATATATATTGGCATTGCAGTAAGCAAAGGCTCCTCTTACCATGGCTGGCAATAATAAAGAGAATTTCTCCACCAGTTTCCAGCGTCAAATATAACTTCCAGTATGCAAGTTTCTGGAGGCTTACTGGTCAAGAAAATAATTGAGTTTGCACAGCCTTCACTAAGGAATTGCAAGCAGCTATTGCTCATACTGAGATCACCACTGGACAAAAGAAAAATAGGGTTTGCAGAGGATCAGTGCAGTAAGCACTCGGAACTTCAGGGTCTGAACTGTTAGCAACCCGGGCTAAGAGCTGAGACTTCATCAGAAAGGCTGTTTTGAAAGCCCATTCTATAACCCTGCACTGCTTTTAGCTGGCTGCCAGCCTGAAATGGAGCAAATACTGCCATGCACAAGCCACTTACTCTTTGCCACAGCAGCAGCTTCTCAGTCTGGGAGAGCAGCACAATGATGAGAAAGGAGCAGAAAGTTGAAGAAAAAAAGAAAAAGCTATCAAAGCAGGAAAAATTAGACACATTACACACCTCACAGTCACACACTAGTTTTTTGGGGATTTTTTTTACAGTTTCTTTTGTGTACCATTTCCCCACTGTCTGTATGGACAAAGGCCAAAAGATGAACTGAGACAGCCTCACTGGTGTGACCAGAAGGGTAGGTTCCCAGTCTTTATTCAGCATCAGAAACAGAAGATGACAATATAAGAAAGCTACAAGTTCTTTACTTTCCAGAAAGCTCCCTGAAGTCACACCTTGGTCATAAAACACTGCAAATACAAATAATTAGTAAGCAACTTTCAGTGCAGGCAAGAGCTACATTTGGGGTCAGCAAACATTTCCAGGAACAGAAAGAAAAAAATACTGGAACACATGTATCCCCTTTTAAGAAAAATATAAGTAAAATTATCTCACAGTACAGAAATAGAGGAATCAAACCAGGGGGAGGGGACTGAAAATCTATAAAAGGCTGCACAGGGGGTTGAAACCTGGTATGCACCAGAAAGTTGTCTGTATGTTTAGTCATGAGCCAGGAAGAAATCCAGGGCTTTAAAAAGCATTTCGCATTTATCCTGGTCCATGTCTCCCCTTCTTGGATTTTCCCTCCAGCCTCACTGTACTGGGAACTCTCTGCTGGCTCCCAGCAGCAAGATCAGCAGTTGCTCCTCCCTTGGGTGTCACACAAGTGACACCCAAGAAGCGAAGAGAAACTGTGGACACTAAAAAGCTCCTGGGCAGAGGACTTTTTCCTTCTCCTTCCTTTCTGTGGGAAACTTTTACTTTGCTATGCAAACTATGTAAACAGTAAGATAGGTTTTTTGTAAATAATCTTGTATCTGGTATTTTTTACTTATGTTATGGTGTTGTAACAAAAATACAGAGAGAATCTTTCTCTCTCTGGACTCGCTTGTGGCTGCATCTCTGAATTCCCCTAAGCCTGCTACAAGAAACTGCTACAGGTGCTACAGGTGACAGGTCTACATGACCCTCCTGGGCCAGACTTACTTCCATTCATAACTGGTGGCTTGTCCAAGACCACCACACTTCCAGAATATTTTTGTTTCCTTCCATCGCATCCTCTGCCAAACAGATCTGTATCTGGCACTGCAAGAGGTGTGTGCTCAGGAGCCATAGACACCTACTCCAGATGTCAGAAAAGAAAGGAGCAGCTCATCTCAGAAAAGAAGACATGCCAAGGATGCAAAGAGAAAAAGAACAGATGTGTGGGGTGGCTGGATGCCAGATCTGCTGTCTGAATATGCTCTGATCCCCTGAGGCTGAGCCTACTGAAGCATCTGGGAATTAATTTTGCAGATTGAATGTAATTGGCACAGTTACTGGAAACTGTTGTTATGGAACAGGAGGGTGTTGTTGTGCAAACACTTAATCAGAGGAACCTACAAAAGGTGAAAGTAAAGTCTTGCTTCTTTAACTATATGATCAGAGTTTCCAAGCATTCTTCATCATGACGATAAAGTAAATGTCTGTGTCTATTGAAGCGCTGACTCCGGCATAGTAGTTCATGAATTCTTCTGTTGTGACCTGAGACAGAGAAATTAAAAACAGGAAAATGAACCTTTGTTTTTTCAATGCTGTAAGTCAAAACCACACATCGAGAAGAGCTCTTAATGAAACTGAACATCTGCTATTTCACATTGTTGCTAACAAAAAGGAATACAACAGGAGGAATTAAGAAACTTAAAATTTGCTAAATTTCACTTTGCTAAAAACAGGAGCCCATGTTCTCCATAGCATTTGGATGGAGATGAAACATGTGAAGTTTAACTGAGCTTACCAGGAGCTGAAGTTAAAATCACTGCTACCTAAGAAGACAAATGTTTTAACCTATCTTTTTCCAGGGATGGTATAGTCTGGTTCTTTGCATTATAATTAATTAAAGTGGACGGGGTTTCTGATGCAATTCAAGGACAGCTTGGAACTTTATATCCACCCACTGAGAGAAAATATCATTGCTCTAAACAAGTCTCACTTAATGAAGCAAATGTTCTTTCAAACCCCTAAGAGTTTTAAATAGCTTTCATGGGTATTTTGAGGTTTAAAAACGACGATTAAAAAAAAAAATAGCCTGGAGAAAAACTGGGCATGTCTCTTGTGATGCCTTTACTCTCAGACCATGTAGGTCATTCTTTGAATAAACATCACATAGAAAAACACAAAACAATATGAAAAAGACATTAAGCTATGAGAAAGTGTCCAAAGGAGGGCGACAAAGATGGTGAAGGGCCTGGAAGGGAAGCCGTGTGAGGAGCAGCTGAGGTGACTTGGTCTGTTCAGCCTGGAGGAGACTGAGGGGAGACGTCACTGTGGTCCTCAATATCCTCATGAAGGGGGGAAATACAGGGGCAGGCACTGATCTCTGCTCTGTGGTGACAGTGACAGGACCTGAGAAAATGGCCTGAAGCTGTGTCAAGGGAGGTTTAGGTTGGCTATCAGGAAAAGGCTCTTCACCAGAGGGTGGGTGGGCACTGGAACAGGCTCCCCAGGGCAGTGGTCGCAGCTCCAAGCCTGACAGAGCTCAAGAAGCATTTGGACAACACTCTCAGGCACAAGATGTGACTCTTGGGGTGTTCTGGGCAGGGACAGGAGTTGGACCTGATGATCCGGATGGGTTCCTTCAAATTCATCATATTCTGTGATCACATGATATCTGCTCTGATTGCATTTTGTGTTTCAGAGCTTAGAAAAACATGACAATAGGGAGAAGGGACCACTCCAGACCGTCCTAACATCACGAACTGATTACAAGCCTCACTGAACCTGCCTGTTTCAGAGGAACCTAGCAAGACCACAGTGAAGAGGACCTTTTTAGCAAATGCTCAACCTTGAAGCATTTCTGCTGAAAACATTTTAGGTATTCAGTATCATTAGTGTGTTGTGATTCAGGAAAGCCACAGTCTGTTCTCAGAAGAAACAGCAGTCAAGTGAGCTAACATCAGGACTGCTGAACAAGAGCTGGGTGCTCAGAGTAACCAGGCACTGAACTCATCAAGTTCAATGGGAACTGAACTTTTTCAGTGGGAACATCACTTTGGGGACTCATTTAATGTGTTCATGTATGACCTCAGAACAAAAAGCAGGAACATTTTGTTTGACATGTTCTAGATGTCACCACTGCCGTGGAGATGGAATGGGATAGCTGGCTCAGAACTAGTACCTCTAAGGACGACACTGCAGCAGAAGGGGTGAAATTCAGCTCTACTAAGTGCAAAGTCATGCCCAAAGTAAACAAAATTCACCACCTCTCTAAGCCTGAGAGCCTGGGTGTTGGGAACAAAGCAAGTGAAGGATTCAGGTGGAGCATTAGATAGGTAGGAGTCGCCAGTGCAATGCAGCCATGAAAACCCAGGTGCAGCATGGAGAGTGGGAAGTGTTGGAGACATTCCACAAAGCACTGATAAAAACTCACAGCCTTGTTTGTTACTATTAACTGCTCACACTGAGAATACCACCACATGAACCACGGAGATACAGGATTGCTCTGAGCTGGTCAGACAGATGTAAGGTCAGACCAAAGAAGTTTGCAGACACATAACAAGGGGAAAGAGAGCATGCTTGGCTCAGAGGTGGTTGCAAAGCAGATGTGTAAGAAGTTCATCACTGAAGGTGCCCAGGCTTTGCACCTGAACCAGAGAGTTGAGCTGCAGTGCAGGAAGAGCTCCCAGCTCTGTCCCAGCTCATGGCTCCTCAGGGGCACACAGCTGGTGGCAGCAGCCCCAGCCCCATCCTCCCTCCAACTCTCTGTAGATAAATCAGTCTCTATTATGGACTGACTTACAAGTCAAAGTGTCTCAGTAATTAAACAGGAGAAGAACTAACTGTAAAGTATTTAACATTCTAGGGATCCTGCTTTTTAACTGGATCCTAGTATTTATTCTCCTAAAAAGTGAAAAATCCCTCAATTTATGTGGATCTTGAAAATCAATAATTTTGTGGGGTAGTCTGAAGATATACTTAGTTTAATCTATAATATTAGATTATCAAGGCTACAAGCCTTAGTGCAATCTCACAACCACCCTTGCACCTCCTGCACAGCCCCTTTGCCTCAGAATGTGCAAGCTAGCTGTATCAGAAGTGCTGTGCACAGGTTATGCATCTGCTTTGATTTTCCATATAAATGTGATGCAAATGGGTGTTTGGTACTGCAATTACTCCCACACTTAATAATGTAAGTCAAATTCTGAGTCAGATGGTGATTTCGTGGCTTGACATTTGGTGCTTCACTTACCTTCCCATCTTTGTCATTGGGTGAATCAAAATTATCCAGAAAGGCTCTAAAAACTTGGTCTTCTGTCCAGTCTCCATTTAGGTACTTGGGATGATATTTTACATTATACACCCCTCGTAAGTCTTCAATTGTTATGACACCATCTCCAGTCTTGTCTAACTTCCTAAATGCCTGCATAATGATCTCTTTTCTCGCATTGGACATGGGAGGCTGTAAAGAAATATTAACAGAATCATTTTATTTTTGCCAACTGCTTGCCCAGTTCCAAATTCAATTACTTGCTGTTGCTAGCAGTAAAACTTTCAAGGTACATGGGACAATAAACTGGTGATAGTTTACACTGCCCGTGAGCTAGAAAGGGCAATATATCCTCAAAAGAGCAATGTGATCGACTATTCAGTGTCTACTCATACAGTAGCAAATGGACACTAAGAGAAAAAATGCTACCTACAACACTTTTCTGATCTGCCCATTTTAAATATTTCCAACAAGAAATTACTAATTACCCTAAGTACTAATATTTTCTATCTTAATTGTTTAGGCTTCAGCAGAGCAAAGAAACTTCAGACAAAATCAGTCACGGTGGTGGATTAGAGAAAGTCTCCCCTGAATTAGTTCATGTTATGAAGAGATGCATCATAAAATGGCCAACAAAGAAGTGAGATTGATGGGCTGAACCACATAGGTACCCAGACTGCAGCACAGGAGTTTCAGTATCTAAATCAAGGCCACAATTAATTGAAAAAAAATCACAACTGTTTATTTGCAAATATTGTATTCGATTTTGTTCTGTTCTGCTATATTTTAATCCATTTAATGCAATAACAACATGAATTCCTGGACTCACTCTCAGTGTAACAAGAAATTCATCAAAATCAATTGTTCCACTGCCGTCTTTATCAAATTTCCGGAAAAGCTCTTGCGCTTCTTCCTTATTGATCATCACAGCATAATCATGTAGTCCTCTCAGAAACTCGTTGAAATCAAGGGTTCTGCTTTTGTCATCATCAATAATCTGAAATACTCTGTGGAAAATATGAAATTTGAAGAAAACGCATAGAAAAACATGGAGAATGCTGCAGTGGTTTAGCATAGTACAGGAGTAGAGAGTCACCTTACTGAGATAACGTTTCCTCCTTGTTCCCTATTCTGAGGGGGGAAAAAGAAGGAAAAAAAAAAACCAACCAACAAACTCCCTACACTTACTGGCAGTAGAGATGACTTGTTTAGATTGGGTTCATGAATATTACACATCTGAAGTTAAACGAGGGTAAGGCTTTCATGGTATATCCCTGTTCATTATAGCCCTCTGCAAGTTGCACATTTAGATGAAGTTCCAGTTGGTCACCATCTGGATCCCTTTGTGGTTTATGGGGCCTGGGAGGGGGTCTCAGGGCGTGATGCAGCTCCCCTTTCCTAGGGGTGGGATGCTTGTAAAAAGATTTTAGGTGCCTCCCATAAACTAGAAAGCTAATAGATCAATACAACAAGGGGATCACACCATGAAGGGAAGGAAGAGTAAAATCTCCAGTGATGAAATAGTTAAGATAATTTTAGAAAACACCAAAAAGAGATAATATGGTTCATGTTTCTTTCCTTTCCCTGGCAGGAGTTGTTCTGGGTCTCACAGAAGCACTTTCCCATAAGGGATTCACAGTCTTTAATCCTTCAAAAGGTCAGCAGGTCAGTCCCAAAACACAGGACCCCCAATGCCAGGCTCTGTGTGTTGTGGCATTTGCACTGAGATCAGGAAACTCAAGTTTTGGCCCCTGTTTAGCCTGTGAGCCTCTTGCAGCTAAAACTATTAGGCTGAATAATGGATTTGACTTTTATACTCACCTGCCAAGTCCTTTGATGCCTGCAGATCCCCTTGCTAAACACTGCAGGCGAAGCCTTTCTAGAGGGTCAGTGGTTTTGGACAGGCTTCTTTTTGCTTGGATTGCCATGTCTCGGTCATGCCTTGCTGTGCCTGGCATCTGGAAGACCAAAACACTGATGTGGCATGTGGCAAAACACTGAATCTGTGACATTCAGACATAGTGCTGAAACCTGCTTTAGCATACAGAGCATCCCAAATTCCTCACTTGCAAGGTGCTGGTGGCAATTCTTCCATTTTGACGCTCTTATTTCCTTTTCCTTATATCCTTCTGTCAGAAAGAGAAATTGCCAGTATGGGCCACCAACCATGAAAGGAGGGCTCAGCCAACCACCCGGTGATTAACCCAGATGGAGGCAGGAAATTTTGTGTAAGAGTTTTCTGCCTACAGTGTGAGAACACTGAGACAACTGGTGGATGCACTCAGGAGCGTGTGGCTGCCTTTGTAGCCACAGCATCCTTGCCAAGCCTCCTCCACCTGGCCAGGTTTGCAGCTAGCATTTGACCACAGGAAGACAAAAATGACCCTGGCTGAGGACCTTTGGCTTTGATTCACTTCTGTTCCACTGAGGTCCCAGCTCTCCAGAGCAGAGATTTCTCCCACTGCATGTCTGAGCAACAGCAGTTGCCGACACGACACCTATTGCTTTTTTAACACAACTGCAAAACAAATTAATACCTTAAAGTTTCACAGTATTTAGCACATGCTGACAACACAGGCCTTCCAGCTTCCCCCTGAGGAAAACAGCGGAATAAAACTAGGGAAAACCAGCCTGTGAATCTGCAGTGCGGCAACAGCACCACCAAGAGCAGCATGCCCGGGCTGGCAGATACCCACTCCCTCCCCCACACGGATTATCTGTGCCTAGTGCCAAGAACAGCAGGACTGCTGTCTCGGTTTGACAGACAGGTGTCTGCTAAGGAAGGCAGGAGCTTCCCTTGGAATGGAAGATGCAACCCCCTTCCCTCCGAATTATTATTATTTTGAAATTAAGGGGCTTTCAGGCAAAGATATGAGGAATAGGAATAACTGTTCTTTACTAATATCTATATATATATAAAACAAAACAAACAAACAGCAGTAACTATGGCAGTGACAACAAACAGGAACAGAACTCAGTGACCCCTTCACCTCCGCAGGG
>VXBT01002175.1:21035-64967 GCA_013400235.1 Oriolus oriolus | reverse complement strand
ACAGCCTCCTTCCCCTCCGAGCGCCGAGAGAACAAGAGAGCAAGGGGTGGCACCCAACCCCTTTTTGCAGTTCAATTCTCACGGCATCTCTGCCCCACACACGAAACAGCCCCAGGTGAAAGAGGCCAGCTACTGGACCCCTCCCCCTGCGGCCAGATCTTTTGTCTCTTCCAAGTATTCAGCACTCACTGCCCCTCCTGAAACATGTATGGGGGAAAATTCCCGAAGAGAAAAAAAGAAAACAAAACAAAACAAAAAAAGAACTACTGAAACCCCAACAACTGCCCATGCCCATACTGATACTTTGGGGCCACTGTGAATCCTGGGCACATGCTCAGGGCCAAGACTGCTGTTCCACAGCCTGGCTGATGGGTCTGCTGCAGACCATGAAGACTCACAAAAGATTTTCCAGCCTTTAAAGCCTCTCGGGATCAGGGCACAAAAGAGTCACAGAAGTTACAGCAGAGCTCTAGACTCAGAGGGCAGGTGGTGCTCTGCTGAGGCAGCACTGGGATGAGGAGATGAATCTGAGCAGCCCTGTGAGCCACTGTCAGTGCACGTGGCTCTACCAATCCCGTTGCCATTCCACATGCAGAAGTGTGAATTGAAAGGGTCAGACAAAACTTCTATGAAACATGGAATTAAACTGTTTTGTCTTAACTACTGCACTCCTGTTTGCAGAACATTGGCTATGGCTGCTGGTAATGCCACATATGCTGAATTTTATAACTGCTTCAGATGACTCCAGCTGGGCTTAGAAAAACAGAAAAATAAAATGGTTTTGTACTCCCCAAATGGTTGCAGTACTAGGTTATTGTAGAAGTCTGGAGAGATAAAATATAGAGTATTTTGGCCTTTGCTTCAGACAGAACAAGCAAAGTTCTTCTGGGAACTCATTAACCAGAGACCAGGAAGATCTTACAGCTGTGTGAGATCAGCAGCCAAAAATGTTTTCTGCAAACAATGACCTGTCCTTAAGGGGAAATGTTTAGCTGGAAAGACTATAAAATACAGTGAGGTTGCATAAACACAGTGCAAACTATATTGACATTATATAATAATGTACTATTGATTATATACAATATGTAGCAACTACACATCTACACACAGAGCACATGGCGCAAGCGTATCACTGGGCAGGGTGCTTCTCTGTACACTATGTTTTGTCTTTATAGAGATCTATAAATACTGAGACCAACAAGGATATAATTCATCTCTACTGCATGCTGCAAAAATCCACACAAACACACACACCATGAAAAGAGTGTAGCATCTCCTTGCCCCAGGTTCAGTGGAGTAATTTCCAGAATGCTGCAATGCGCATCAAATAATCATTGCAGTAAGACTCATGAATTGAGGCTAGGGAGGGATAATCTGATTTGGTATCTGTTATGATCTCCTGAACCTCAATAAAAGCCACTGAAACTGGCCAATCTTCTGTTACTCTCCAGTAAGAATAAAATTTGCTTCTACATCTACAAGTATTTCTACCTCAGAACTCACCATCTCTAGGCTAAATTGTTCCAGAACTGAGTAATTTTTCTTTTAATATATGTTGTTTCTAGTCTTAATTTCCCCCATATTGGATGCTATTTTACTCTCTTTTACAAGATTAAAGAGCCACCAATTAAAAACGTGTCCAGGTGCAAGTACTTGAAGGTCCCTTTTAAACTCACTTTGGCTTAGTAATTAGGCAGAGCTCAGGACTCCTAGTACAAAATTAATTTCCAGATGTCAGATAACTCTGCTGTTGCTCTTGAACTTTTAAATTTTTTTCCCAGTGTTCCTTCTGAAGTGGGTCAGAGCACTCCAATAATCTCACTAATAGCATAGGGAAAGATATTCCCACTTCTTTTCCCCCCAGGTATTATGGTTAAAAATACTAATAATCAATATTTCTGCTGCTCTTGGCAAATCTGCATTCTGTATAATGTTCAGTAACAAAACCACCAACAATGTAGTTCTATACAAAACTCAGCAATCAAAGCCTGTTCATAAAGTAATTGCACTCTCACATCACACTAAAGCCTCTTAAACAGGACCTGTCTTCCTGTGGCACACAGCAGCAAGCATTTGAGAGCCCTTTTTATACATCCAGAAAACACAGAAAACCAGTTAAATACAAAACCTGCTACACACAAGCCTGGTCCGTGGTGACACTTCTGCCACTCTCCTATTTCTGCTGGCTGCCCGCTTAAGATAGAGGTAAACCCTTCCTAGGCCGTGTGGTAAGGAAAGAGATTCCAAATCAGTGCAAGGAGGGAGGAATCACAGTAACTCACATGCTCTCTCCTCTCCTTTCATTTTGGCCTCGCCCCTTTTTGGATAATGTGAAGTAATTAAAGATGCAATCAGGGTTTGTTGAATGTAACAGCTCTCTGCATAGTGTACAAACATGTTACGTATTAATACAGTCAATAAAACCAGAACAGGTCGTAACAGTAATTCCACATGGTTTTAATTTGTGTATCTCATCCAAGACTCTCAGATGTCTCCCTTAGTGAAATTAAGCAGCAGTGTTTATTTTAATTTTGAATGCTAGAGAGTTTTGTTTTGCTTAACAGCCTAGGCTATGAACAATTACAATACCCCACGCTGTCAGCATTGTTTGTTTCTATGGGTGATGCTGTGTTGTGCAGGCCAAACAGAAATGATTGCGTTTATTCCTAACAAATACAAAACCTTAAAGTTTGAGTTGGATTTTTCCAGAAGAATGTTAGGCTGTTCAGCAGCCAGACCCCTTTACATTCCTCTGTGCCTGAGGATTAAACCTGGAAAGAGTCAGATTCAGTCTAAGTCTCTGCAGCATTTGTTTAGATGTTATCCTTCAGATGAGCCCAAGAGCCTCCTATGAAAATCCTAAAAAACTCTGCAGTATGACGGGCAGAGTCCCATAATTACCTCTGGATTGGCCAGGCTTCTGAAAGCCCCTCATGGCCCAAGACACGACTGGCACACTACCCACCCCAGGGCACAAGATCTCAGTATCTAAGAATAGATTAAGTGGCCTAAACCAACCACACATATTCAGTTTACTTCTTATAATTCAGTTAAATTATTAAAAGCGTGAAAACTGCAGGAGTATTTGACAACCATCTAAACACCTCCTTAAAAATCTGGCTTTCCAGCCCCACTGACCCCTCTGCAGCAGCCTCCCATCTCTCTCAGTCGTGACCAGCATCATCCAGCTTCAGTCTTCTGGCAGGTGGACATTACTGCGATTGCTCTTTTGCATATATATATATATATATATAATCTATTTATAAATATATATATAATTATATATCTGTATTAAAAGTAACTGCTCTTGGCTAATTGGAGAAACTCATTGTGAGGTAGAAAAAAGGAGAAAAAAAATCCTTTACCTGCAGTGCTATCCTGAGCCTGATGTTTCACTCAGGACTGGCAAAGGGTTTATGGGGCTGGGATGGTGTTGTAACTCACGTTCTTCCCCACAGCTGGGCTCGATGAACAAGTTCAGGTGATAGTGGGCTGCAGCCTCACTGCAAAGCTTCCTTATCCATCTCGTTTTACTTGTTTACACACCCAGCTGCCTCGGCCCCACTTTTCTGGGAGGACTGGAGTTTACCAGCTGGTCTCCAAGGTGACCCTGGAGGCTGTGCCTGGCACAACCTGCAATTATGCTGCTTCCCTGGACAATTGCCGTAGGGTTTTGAGAGCCTTTTTGTTTTATGTCTTTTAAAAATAGTGCCTTTTCTTCTTCTCTCTGCCCGCATGGGCTGGAGAGTGGGAGACCCCTTGTACTGCTGAGCGAGAAGACCGAGGGGAAAGTGGCTGTGGGAAAGTGCTGCATTGCTCTGAAGGCCTTGTGCAGGGTTGTGTTTTCAAAACATGTTTCTCTGCTTGCACAGTCGATAGGGTTGAAAAAATTCTCTGGTTCAGTTGTTTACTCAAAACATCATAGAAGAATTGAAGCAAAAGACTGTCGGTTGGTTGTGTTTCACAAAGAAAAAACCCCTCACCATCATATTTTTTCCTGGTGATTAGTTGCCACTTTGAAGACCCTCTGGGGAGATGCTGAGCTTGTGTTCCTTTGCAGCAAGAAGAAAGCTGAAAAGGTTAAACACCCAAATGATGAGGAAAAATTGCTCTCTGCCTAGACACAGCTATTAGCAACTTGGTCTGCAGAAGGTCACAAACATTGTCAGTAAGATAATGTAACACTTTGGTAGGGAATCAGGATGTTGATAGACTCCTTAGGGGTAGGAAACAGCCTGTGTGTGTTCCCTGGCCCTCTGGGGAGGCCAGCAGCAAGGTTAACATGTAAGATCAAGGCTGGTGGCAAAGGCAGCATGTACAGGTCAGTGTGAGAGCACGTGGGAAATGAAGGGAGAGCCCTGTTCTGGCCATGGATGAAACACTGAGCAAGAATGAAAAGTGCATGGTTTCCTGGCAAAAGCAGAAAATTATTTTAGGCAATTGCTAGACTAATACCACTTGCATCCTGGCAGGCTGCTTATCTCTCATCAACAGGTACTTCCTGGTACTAAACCGAAGCTTGTGCAAGACTTAGAATATGCTTTTATATCTCTCATCTGGCAGCTGATTGCACATTAATGCACAAGCAGGAAACAATGCTTATTTAATCATTTACTGATTCAGAAATACTGCCTTTGTGAAAATGTAACCTCCTTCCATCCACTATCTTTGTTTTGTGAATCGATCTCCAGAAACCTCCTGGGAATGCAGAAGATATAAAGGGCTTTGAGCATTATCTGGGCTGCTGCCTTACCCACACACTCTGCAAAGAAAAAACGGAGGCACTGAAGGCTGGAGAAATGGTTTTCACTGAACAACAAGTTGGTCCTTGGAATTTGGCCTCCCACCTGAGTTAAAAAATTCTTCAGGTGCAGAACTTGCATTGACTTTCAGAGGGGTGCAGCAGATTGAAACAACAGGGATAGGCTCTTGAAAGCCAAAAAAAAAAGTAAAATCTGAATACTCAGCTGCCTTCTGCTGCCTTTCCTTCCCTCTGCCAGTGAGCCCAGGCATATACAGCACACATGGATGTTTACTCTGCACTCTTCTGGAAACTGGTCTGCGCTGTTTCTGAGATGGTTAATGAGTTGCCAATCTGAAAAAATTCTTAACTGGGTTTCAGGTATCTCAGATTACAACAGGGTGTGATGAAATTTATTTGGTTGCACCTGCTCTGTTACTGTGCACAAAGCTGTAGTCAGAGTTCAGTGAATTCAGAATTCATCATAAAGGACATAGAGATTTCATCAGAACTCTGAAATTTTTCCTCGTCATTTTCTAACTAGCACTGAATACATACACACCTATTTGATTGCTGGTTTTGTCTGAACAGCCTGAACCATCTGCTCAGTTTGTAGTTCAGCACTGGACTGAATCTACTAAGAAAAATATGCTGTGCGGCCAAACATGATCTATGAACTCAGGACAGCGTCAATTTAAGCCAACTGAAGTTTCTAAAAATTCAGATTTCTTGTTGAATTTAGGCAGGAGGGAAGGCATAAGAAATGCCTTATAAGCTTTATAAGAAGTGTCTCAAAAAAAATGGCTCTGGTTGTTTTGCAGTTTAGTTTACAAGTTCTAGCACTGTTTCTTAATACGCCACCTGTGACCATTGTTGTGGTAGAAGCTCTTCAGATATGAGGAGAACATATATGAGCACATCTGCTTGTCCTTGGTAGGGAAATCAGCAGGGTTGTTTGTGTGGGATAGAGGTTAAAAAAAACCAGCAACCTTGAAGTCCCAGAACACTATGCAGCAAAGAGGACTAATTTTGCAGGATAAGCCTTTGTGGTTTTTTCCTGCCATTAAAATTAAGCAAGTTTCACATACACTAAAAAAGGAGCTCCATGGTAAGTACATTGTCAAGGGAAAAGTATTCTGATTTTAAACCAAGCTGTAATCCAATTAAATTACAGAATCACTGAATGGTTTGCGTTGGAAGGGACCTTACAGACTATCTAGTTCCAAACCCAGCTGAACTCTGACTTTGAATAAAATCCTTTTATATCAAAAAATGCTGTCTCCTTGTGTGGTTTGTAGTTATCCAGCTGAAATGAACTGTCTGCTCTCCAGAGCAGAGACCAGATGGCACATGCAGACTGTGCTCATGCTGCTGAGCTAATTCCTAAGACCGTGGTCACCACAAACCTGCCTGCTGGGTCCTGTCCCCAGACCTGTTCTGTAACAGAGCCCCAGCCCCGTCTCCACGTAGGTCTGACCCCACAGCAGTGACCCTCAGCTTGCCCCTCTGGGCTGAGGAGCATTTCCAGCCTGAAAGGTGCACGCTGCCAGCAGCAGGGTGATGGATTGCTCTGCCTGGCTACACAACTACAGCATTCCTAACCTTTATATTTACTTGCCTTTTTCCCTTGCTCTCGGGAAGCACAAGCAGATTTTGGTTTTTTTAATGCTATGTCAGGTGCTAAATGCACTTGAAAAGTTTTTTGAAGGTGATTTGAGACGAGGAGAATTCCAGAAAAAGAGGCAGTTATCTTTAAAATTTTTCTTTTCTTGAAAATCTACCACAAATCTGTTTTCAGTTGGAGAATGGAAAACAAAAACACTAGATATTTCAGTTTTCAAGAAGTTAAGCAACTAATGTTTGCTAAAAATTGATTATTTTTATCCTGTGCCTTGAAATAATGACAATTTAAGTTCTTGAATATTTCGGGCCAAGTGGAAAAAACAATGTTGTGGGTGTTAGGGTTTTTTTAATTCTACATTTCTCAAAAATATTGGCAGTTTTCTGTTAACCACAGTGAAACAATGCAATGAATGAAGGTCTGACATGCATGAGAAACTTTTGTGCTCAACCCTCTCTCTCTTTTGTCCACAGAAGAAAGCAGTTAAATGGGCCCAGCATTTAGTGGGATCAAATACCTTTTGATGCTGAAAAGCTGTCCTTAATCATTGCAAAGTAGGGGAAGTAGCAAAGAATAGAACAAGAACAGTCTGCAGCTTGCTTCAACAACAACCAGACCAATCTGTCCTCACTGAAGGGGGCAAAGAGGAGAGAGCCAAAACCAGAGAGGAGAAGGTTTCAGCAAGCTGCTCCTCAGAGAGGCCTCCCTGAAGAGGATCACTAAGTGCTGGAATGGCCTGGGGAAGGAAGAGTGGTTGTGAAGTCTCTGCTCTTGGCGTATGCCAAGAGAGGGAGTCTTGATCATTCGTTCACAACCCTCCCAGTCCTCTGAAATGTGGGATTTCTGCAGGTGTCTGGGATCATGCAGGCGCCATTAGGCAGGAGAGGAAAAGGTGGTGGGAAGCAATGTCAGCAGTCGTAGAGGAGAGGGCAGAGCCAGGCCAAGCACTGCTGCAGGAGTGTCTGGAGGGGGCGGCGAGGGGGGAGCTGTGTTGGCTGCCAGCGGGGAATGCTGCGCTTGCCAGCCCGTGGAGCCAAACTGACTGCAGCCATGTCTTCAGCCTGTGTGGTATCATTTCTTAAACAACCACAAATGGGATGTATTCTTTTCTTGTTATTCACTGGAGCTTCCTCTCCAAATTAGCAGGAACTGTTTTGGTTCCTGACTCCAGAAATGTACTGGTGGTATGTGAGCTGGATGCTTTTCCCAGCCAGGGCATGCTTGACATGGCAGCACAATTCAGCACTCAGCATGCTGGGGATACTCATCAGCACAGCTGGTGATACACTATCACTCTAGAGAGCTTTGTGATGTCCCAGAGCCCCTTCTCTCCATGGCCTCTGCATTTCAGAAGTGACTTCTGTCACCCAGAGGATGAGCTATTGCCAGGCTCCTCTGCACAGCAGGACTGAGATGGTGCTGCCTTAGCACAGCAGCTGCTGTTGCCTCAGTGAAGGTCTCTTTTCTCTGGCTGTGAAGAAGAGACTCAGGGATGACACAGTCAGATCTCAAAACAGATGAATGCATTGTCACTCATAAACAAGGGATGGAAGGAAAGAGGTGATGTGGCTGTAAAAGTCCAGCAAGAGTGTCTCTGCCAACAGGCTTGCCAGCCTTGTGACAAGGGCTTTAATGCAGATTTGCTGGGACTTGTGACCAAGGCCTGAGGAGAAGGAGAGGTGTTGGGTGCGCCTAACATCTTCCAGCACTGGAAACAGCACTGCTGTCAACCAGGCCAAGTTGCCTGCACAGCACAGATGCACATGCACAAGGACAGGAGACAAAAGTCAAAGCACGATCCTCAGAGTGACAGAATCACAGAATCATCAAGGTTGGAGGAGGCCTTCAAGATCATTGAGTCCAGCTGTCAACCCAGCACCACAATAATCACCCCTTAACATATTCCCAAATGCCACATCCAGATCCCTCCTGGACACTTCCAGAGAAGGTGACTCCACCATCTCTCTGGGCAACTTATTCCAACGCCTGAACACACTTTCAGAGAAACATATTTTTCCTAATATCTAGTGTGACCCTTCCCTGGCATAACTTAACACCATTTCTTCTCACCCTTTGGCTTGAGACATGGCAGAAGAGGCAGATTCCCACCTGGCTACACCCTCCTTTCAGGGAGTTGTAGAGAGTGGCAAGTGAGGCTCATCCCCAGAGCCTCCTTTTCTCCAGGATTAACACACCCAGATCCATCCGCTGCTCCTCATCAGACCTGTGCTCCAGACTCTTCCAGCTCCATTGCCCTTCTCTGGACACTCTCCAGCACCTCAATGTCCTTTTTGAAGTGATGGACCCAGAACTGAAGCCGGAATTTGAGGTGTGGTGCCCAGCACAGAGGAACAGTCACTGGTCTGGTCCTGCTGGCCACAATATTGCTGATCCAGGCCACGATGCCACTGGCCTTCTTGGCCACCTGGGCACACAGTGGCAAACTCCCCATTTCTTCCCATTTGCCTGGTAGAGAAGTCAGACTTAAAGGTTTGTAATTCCAGGCTAGGTCATTAGGCTTTCTGAGCATGCTAATTTTCAGCTTTGGTGGAATTAAAATTGCTTAGCACCTCATCCAGTTTCATGAATCTCTAAATTTTAGACCTCTGGGAAAGTGTCTCTCCTAAAATAAGTTAATGCATTCCCTACCTGAGCAGTGGATATGTGTAGGTGTCTTCGACACATTCCAGGCAAGCCCAAGGGAGTTTGGGGTCAACCTCCCCCAAAGCTTCCAAGGGAGCAAATGTCTCCCACGGGCAGTCCCAGCAGAGGGTTGGGGGCCCTGCCAGCACAGCATGGGGTACTGACCTGAGCCCACAGCTCTCACAGGCCATGTATATGGGATAAAGATGAACACAGACTATCCCCACTATTTCTGGCTGCCTATAGTTTTGCTTGTGGATTGTTTTTTCCACTATCAGCCTCCAGCATCCAGTCTGGGCATGCGCTTCACAGATGAAGCAGACCACTGAGCCGGGAGACTCCAGCTAGAACTTGTGAACTGTGGCTTTGTCAATGCTGACAAGGAGAAACTGCCAAATCCCCACATGGGAGTTTTGGGAATCCAATTAGAGATGTCCTTCTATACTGTTCTGTCTCTGTCTATTACAATGACTCTAAAGGCTTCGGCAAAACAGATCTTACTATAAAAGTCCTTTTTTAAAAAGAATTCACATGAATGGGCTAATGTAAACTAGTTCCATCTGCTTACTACCCCTTGTGTATTACAAACCACTGAAATGAAAATCACAGTGCTGAGGGAATTATCTGACAAGGAAGATTTTCTCATGCCTTTGACATAAATTTTTGATTCCAGTTAGGCAGCACAGTATTAATGGTAGGGAAGGTCCTGAAATATGTGTTTGTGCACCAAAGGTTTAATTTGGAAATTAAAAATTAAAAAGAGCGGTTCCTTGCTTTGCTGTTTCATTCACAGCTATTGATCTCTAAAACTTCCAAAATCTGGATAAATCTCTTTCATCAGTGAACATTCAGCTAGAGACATATGGACTTGCACTGGATGTACTACTTCATAAAAATTTAAAGGCCTCCTCCACATGATAGCTTGCCTAATTTACTGAGAGGGCAGGCAAGAAGTGCAGCAGGGTAGCCTTGTAACCTGGCACTGCCATAGCTAGCAACCGGCACCCAGCTTTTGCAGAGCTTCAGGACAAGGGCCTGCAGACTTTCTCTATCTGAGCTTTTCTTGATCTGCCCAGAGATTTGTTTTGCTTTCTGTGACAGCAATTTCTCTAAGTGATGAGTTGCCTACAGTAACAAATTTTAATTTTGTTTTTCTTTGTATGGTGTAGATTTATATAGGTAGAAGTAACAATTAGTACTTCTATGACTAATGGAAATGTTTACATCTAATCTGTTACAGAGCTGAAAAATATCAGGAATGAGATAAAGCACACACAGTAAATTCAGCTGCAACATGTAGCTGCAGACCAGTGGAAAAAAAAAGAAAAAGGTATAATTGCATCTTAGGAAACACAGACAAATGACCTCAAGTACATCGTAGAGCATCAGTGTGATAATTTTTCAAGAAAGGACACCAGAAGCTGAAGATTTGAAGTTCTAAGTCTGCAGGCTGAAGATTCTGACTTGTTTAATGCATTCTTTGTCTATATCTTCAGCATCCATGATGGACCAGGGCGTCTCAGTGCTCTGAGCTGGAGGACCATGACTGTGAGAATGATTGACTCCCCTCTGACCCCTGAATTTGTGTGGGATCTGCTGCTCCAGCTGGATCCCTGCAAGTCTGTGAGGCTGATGGGATTCATTTGAGAATCCTCAAAGAGCTGCTGATGTCATCACAAGACCTCTCTTGATGATTTATGAACATCTTGGGAATCCAGAGAGATCCTGGCTGACTGCAAACATTGTCCCAGTTTTCAAGAAGGGCAAGAAGGAGGACCCTGGTAACTACAGCCTGTCAGTCTCACTGCAGTGCCTTGTAAAATAATGGAAAATACTTGTCTGGGAGGTATTGAAAAGCTCTTGGAAGACAATTAAGGTATCAGTCACAGCCAACACAGCTTCATGAGAGGAGAGTCCTGCTTGTGCAACGTGGTTTCCTTCTGCAACAGGGTAGTCCATCTAACTGATCAAGGGAAGCCAGCTGATGAAACCTTTTTGGATTTCAGCAAAGCTTTTGATACTGTCTCTCACAGGATCCTTCTGGACAAAATGCCCAGCTCACAGCTGGATGAACACATCATGTGATGGGTGAGCAGCTGGCTCATGGGTGGGGCACAAAGGGTTACAGTGACTGGGGTGACATCGGACTGGTGCCCTGTCACTAGTGGGGTTCCACAGGGCTCCATCCTCAGCCCTGTGCTCTTCAATATCTTCATAAATGACTTGGACACAGGACTGGAAGGGATAGTGAGCAAGTTCACAGATGATACAAAAAGTGGGAGGAGCTGGTGACTCGCTCGAAGGCAGAGAGGCCCTGGAGAGAAACCATGACAAATCAGAGCAATGGGCAATCACCAACTGCATGAAGTTCAACAAGGGGTAGTGCTGGACTCTGCACCTGGGATGGGGCACCCCTGGATGTATGGACAGACTGGGGAATGAGGCACTGGAGAGCAGTGCCACAGAAAGTGATCTGGGGCTCTNCTCTGCTCTGCACTGGGGCGGCCTCACCTTGAGAGCTGGGGGCAGTTTTGGGTGCCACAGTGTAAGAAAGGCATTAAACCATTAGAGAGTGTCCAAATGACGGCCAGGAGGGTGGTGAAGGGTCTGGAGGGGAAGCCATGTGAGGAGTGGCTGAGACTGAGGGGAGACCTCATTGCAGTTACAACTCCCTCACGAGGGGAAGCAAAGGGGCAGACACTGATCTCTTCTCTGTGGTGACAGTGACAGAACCCGAGGAAATGGCCTGGAGTTCTGGCAGGGGAGGTTTAGGTTGGATGTCAGGAAAAGGTTTTTTCACCCAGACGGTGTTTGGGCACTGGAACAGGGTTCTCAGGGCAGTGGTCACAGCCCCAAGCCTGCCACAGTTCAAGACACATTTGGACAATGCTCTCAGGCCCATGGTGTGACCCTTGCGGTGTCCTGGAGCCAGACTTAATGATCTTGATGGGTCCCTTCCAACTCATCGTATTCTGTTCTATGATTGTATGACTTTAAGACATAGAAGAATAATGGAAGGTTGAGCATAATCCTAAAAAAATGGATAAAAAGTAAGTGTATTGCGATTGTATTATTAATGTTACTATTGACACTTTTCACCATGTTGCAGTTTTAACGGCCCTGTTATTCTTTATATTTCTCAACCAGTTAGATTTGGATTAGAGATAATATACTCTGCAGATCTCAGTTTACAATAAATTCTTGGCTTTACTAATATATGTAAGGTGTTCTTTCTTTATGCCCATAAACAAGACCTCAAGCATAACACAAGGGAGGAGAGAGGAGGATGAGTGCCTCTTCAAACTCAGCTCCTAGCAGGGAGCCAAAAGGCACTCTAACATTTCTCCTGCTCTTTCTGAAGTACCTGACACATTTTGCCAGCTGCAAACTGCTTTAATGGGAAGTTAGACTGTTATGTTGTGTGTCATTATTTTCACACCCACAGAGCTGAGGTCTGTCTCAGCAGTGAGATTGCTTTGCCCCTCCCTGTTACCATTTCCCTTGAAATGGGATGGTGGTTTTCTTCTTAGCTAGGAAGTTAGGTAGGTGATACATCTCTCTGTGGGCTGCAGGGTAGTGATGTCTTTGTGTAGGCCCCTTACTTGACCCTGTTTAGCAGGTAATCAAGAATGATTTAATATAGAGATGATAGTATGTCTTGGTGATGCCCAGCAGCTTTTGACATCAGGTTTTTGGATCCTCCACCATAGATACTCCTGTCCAGCCTGTGAGGGAACATGTCCTGTCTGTGAGATACTTTTTCTTGCACACCAGCAAGAAACCTTCTGTCTGACCTCTAGTCTAACAAGTGCTGGGAACAGCAAAATCTACGTTAAATTCCCCAGAGGCACACAAGGCTTTCTATTATAAACCAGGTGTTCTTGTCTAGCAGCAGGTTGGGTGGGAGTGCCATCAGGAGCAGGAGAGCATTGCTCCCAGGCTATCACTCATGACCCCACCTCTACAGTGCAGTAGAAACCTGCGTGGCTTGTGTGGGAAAGGACCAAGGAGCACTGGACAAGTGGCACAGATCTGCAGGGACATGCTGGAGAGGGCATCAGATAGGAAAATGCAGAGAAGTAGGCACATCCCATGCTGCAGAAGTGGTAGCAGGATTCTCTGAATGTTTCTAACTGCATTTGCCAAGTTTACAACACGTTACAGACCCTGCTGTGGTTCAATCCTTTTCACTAGTCAAGTCATAACTTTACTCCCTAGCAGAGTTCCTGCTGATTTTAGAAGTGTAGCATCTAACCTGTGTGGTTAGGCCTGAGGCAACAGAAATGAAATGCCTGGTATCTGTAGTGCTCCCTAAAGTTAGTCACCCAGACCACGGCCCTTCACACAAGAGAATGTTCTTGCCCTGTGCCTTGTTGTGCATCTCCATTACAGACACTCATGTTGATGGGGATCCTGCCACAGTACAAACCACTAGCAGCTACCAGGACACAATCATTTACACAGAATCAGGTCTAGGATACTGCCATAAGTCAGCATTTAAGTGTTTGTAAACTACTTTCTCTGTCTGAAGACTTATATTTTTTAAAAACAGATTAGTCATATTGTCTCAAATGGATTCATGCTAGTGGAAAATGTAGTGCAGCCATGTGAACAAGAAACCATACTACAGTTACTGCCATGTTTCTGATACACCATTCCTGCATTTGAGGCCAGATAATGCTAACAAGAATTTGCTAACATTATCTACCCAGAAATTGCATAATCTGGCATGTGTGTTATCTGCAGGGGGAAGTCACTATCTTCTGATGGATGAAACCTCACAAGTTTCTGTGCAAGCAGTCATACCATCCGGATGCCACCAAAGATGGCTGTTTCGATGATGCCAAGAAGAAGAAAAAAAAAACAACAAACAAAAAGACCAACCCAAACCCAAAAAAACAGCTCATAAAAAGTAACAAAACATTTCTTAGAATAGAATATTACAAGACAAATGTTAATTCTAATTATACTACCATTGTAAATATTATCCAAGCTCTAGGAGTGGCACATTCAGTCCACCACCAGTTGTCTCTGCCAAGGACAGAGGCTGCAGTGCTATGCTGCAGTCCATGACATGCAGCTTCCTGGACTGTAAGCGGCTCCTCTAAGCAACAGCTCCAGTGTTTGAGTCCAGCCTTTCCTCTGATATGGCTCCCTGCCCGCACTGCCTGACCTGGCAAAACCCTGTCCTGCCATCACCAATGTGGCATTCAGCATTGAGAAGGAAGATGTAAGCAGAATCCTGGGACTGCTTTGGCTGCTTTCAGCAGTGCTTTGGCACAAATGTCAAGTAAATACTCCTAACTGCACTTTCACACCAGTCCCTCATTGCCTCTAAGGAGCAGACCTCCTGTAAAACAAAACAGAGGGCACTGGACCTTTGGAAAATTTGGAGCTCCAAGCTCTTCTTTGTGTCATTACATGGCACAAAACAGTGCTTGTTTCCTAGTTAGGGACAAAGCGGGTAAATTGGGAGGATGAGGGCTCAGACAGTTGTCTGTTGCAGTGCGCCTCTTAGAGGCAAGGGTTTCTATTACATCAAAGCCCCCAAATAGGGGCAGACAACCAGAATTTTCCATCGACCCTGAATCGTGGTTGGCCTAATTTTGCCGCAGTGCCTCTCCCATCAAACCCATTGGACCCCTGACCTGTAAGTCTGCCACTTTTGTAATCCTACAGGATAAGGCCTTCTGTAATCCCACCTAACCTATCTGTTAAAAACACCTGTTCCCAAAGTCACATGCTCTTTCATTCTTCCCCCTGGGGTGAGTGCTTTTGTTAGTGTCTGCTTCAGGTGCTTTTTGTTTATTATTTTCATGTTATTAAATCCTTTTTATTCTGGAAGAAAGCAATCTAGCCCGTCTCTCTTTTAAGCCACGGCCTCCTCGCTCGCTACAAAAATCCACCTTCGAGGTTATTACAATAACTCAGCTGGAAGTCAGATCTTCCCGGGCAAAACCAGCAGAGTTTATAATTGTAATAGTTGTCCGCAGGGAGTGGGTCTTTCTGAGAGGTTTGGTGCCCGACATCTACCTCTTCTCCGATTGACACTGTCACAAACGTGATTCAAATCAGAACAAACTGTGAACCCCTTGCCTCCTTTTATCCCAGAGTGGTGAAAAAGCATGTGTTACTTATTCCTTGTTTGTGAAGAAAAGATTAATTTTAGCCTCTGATGAAGCCACATGAAAAAGAAATGAAGGCTGAGTTAAAGGCAGCATGTTAAAACGTCTCCCACTTGAAAATATTGGAACTATCTTGGAAGTTAAAATAGGAGTAGTCAAGTCCCTGGCAAGGTACTAAGTATTCTGATGGCCAGGACTGCACTGCTGTATATAAAAGGGTTTGCCAGAAGCACTGATAGGTTTGTGGAGGGCAGGTACACAGTCTTTGTTATTTCTGTGTACAGTTCCTTAAGCAGCTTGGGTTACCTGCAAAGTCCATCTCCATTCCTCATAGTCCCGGACAGTGGCTTTTTAAATAACAGGCTTCAAATAATGAAGTAAGGCTTCAAAACTCAATAAATGGAAGTTCTCTCTTCCTTCCCCATTCACGTCCAGTTCTTTACTGTGTTATTCCTCGTCAAAGCTAATGCTGCCAGATAAAACAGATTTAGATAAACACATTCAGCGAGTTAAGTTCTGCAGTTTCAAGCCCAGGTATTTCCCTGGTGGACCTTGTACTTTGAATAAAATAAAAAACATTTCTAGGTATGAAATCCAGGTCAGTGTAGCTCTTTATCTCTCACCAACATTTCAGTGTAGGCATGCTACCCAAACTGAGGCATGTGGGAAGAAAAGGAAGCACAAAAAGCAACACATTTCTTCCTTGGGTAGTGTGACATTTTCTCTCAAGGTTTTCGATGTTTGCTTGGGACATCTCTGGTCATCAGCATGAGAAATCTCCTGTAGGTGGAATGGATAATGCATTAGTCCCCTGCCTTAATGTTTAACTCAGAAGTCGGGGAGCACACTGGAGCAACCCTTGGGTGGTACGAGGCTTCTTTTGCAAAGTTTACAAAGCACTTAATTCATTGACTCGCTAGCCTAGGGACTTTCCTAGAAAAATTTCCTGGAAAGGGACAATGTATTAAGGGTTCCTGACATATGAATTGTGAAATGTCACAGCTCAGATCCAAACCAGAGCAAACACTGAACTCCTGCCCATGCTGAGAGCTCAGCCCTTCACTGTTGCAAGGGAGGGGAGGGAGGTCCTCTTGGAAAATTCTGCTCTGGTCTTGCCCAAATCTTGTTCCATTGTAAAATGTGGGAGACTGCTCTGAAAATGTGTTCTGCAATTGATGAGGATGATGAAAAGATCACTGCACTGAGCTCAGGGGTTTAGTGAGTTTGGATCTGTCTTGTAAAATATTCAACAAGTTTCTTATTGAGTGGCTGGTGTGGACAGCCAACATAGACAGACATTTAAATAGATCTTGCTCACCTGCACCTGTCTAGAGTTTTTCAAGGCTGTCCATGGTTTTCTGGAAGGCAGGACTTTGCCTCACGTGAATACCAAGGTTATTTCAAACACAATGATACTTACCTTAACTGGGCTCCGTTGGAAAGCAGCCCACTGTTTCCTGTTGCAAGGAAAGCAGCAAGCAGTCCAGAAGAGTGTGTGTGGTGTGGGATGAGAAGTGGCAGCATTTAGGTAGGACAGTCACACATGCAGCTGACAAAGAGGCTGCTGACACAAGGTACATGCTCCTGCTTAAGCATGCTCTAAAAGACATCTAGTTTTACAAGTATACATTGCAGTGGTAACAAGAATCAAGAATATTTTCCAAATATATTTTATATTCTTTTCAAAAGGATTAATTGAGTTAGCTAACTTCATTAACTTCTAAACCATTAAAATTTAAAGAATTCACAATTTATAGATTTGACAAGGAAGTAGCAATTAAAATGTACAAAAGCAATAGATTTAAAATGTACAGAAGCAATAGAACCCAGTTAAAGAGTCTTGCTTTTCTTCGATTACAAATAGAAGTTCAGCACTTACCTGAGTTTAATGAATCAACTGGCATACCAGCATTATGCACAAAGACCTCCGTTCCTTGAAGGAGAAGCCTGGCATAACATGGGTGATGTTTTTAATTCCTTCCTGCTCTGATGTAGAAAATTAAGGTGTGTGCTGTGGCAGAGTGCCCTATTGAAAGCAAGCCACTAGCTGGGATGGACACTCCTGTGTCTTGTGTCTCTATAGGTCATCCCTACTTAGCTGTGGACTTCTGAAGCCATGTGAAGAAAACTTTTTTTAATCTTTCTAGGATTATTTTCTGTCAACAGGAAAGTTGAGAACACAGCAAATTGGAAAATGTTGCCAAAGAAGGGAAAATCAAATCCAGCACCAACTTGACTCTACATAGGGTAAGAGTTGCTATGGTGCTCTTCCCGATTGTGTGGCAGAAGCTAAGGTGGAAGATAGCAGAGAGTGTTGGAGTTCTTGACTTTAAAGTAATGGAGAAATGAAAACTATCTCGTGTGCAAGCATCCAAGGAAACAACTTTTGAATCTAACACTGTACTGCTGGAACCCAAGAATAATTTTGCAGACTGCGATATTTTACTATTCTCTGCAAGTGCTAGAAGATTTCAGAGCAAAAATCAAAAGCTCGAATTTCTTCATTGTGACATTGGGTCAGCTATTCTCAGCCTTGTTCCTGAACATACTTTTCTGAAGGAATACTGGTTTAGTATTTACCAGCGTATCTACTCCAAAGTAAATGGAAGTGTCATCTTGCCCTGTGGTAGATAAGCTCAAATTGCCACACTGAACATTACAGCTCAGATCCCTCTGAAGGATCGACAAGCTGTGGGCTCCAATGGATAGAATGTATAGCTAATGTTTTCATATTTGTTCTTTATTCAAATACACTAATGAGCTCAGCCAAGGCCATTAACAGTTCCCAGAGAAGTAACCACATAAGACTTGGTTAGCTACTGCTGCTGGCAAAGGCCTTCATTTCAATGAGAGTAGAATGAAGCTTGTTAATTCTTATAGCTCATTAGTAATTATGGCTCCTGGCAATTCCTAAGGCTCATTAGAGTTATTGTTCCCCGTAAATTGTTACTGAATATCTGATTATATTTCAGCAGCATTTCAACAGGAAACAAGTTCATCCCATTTTCTGGAAGTGTTTTTAAGGTTTTTATTTATTTCTAGATCTAAATTTGTTCCAAATCACTCAGAACTGACAAAAGGGGTACACTCACCATAAATCATGCTGTCATCCCCTCTAGCAGAGGGCTCCCACCTCTGTGGGTACCTGGGACAGACACTGCCCAGCCACTTGCTCCCCTGAGCCTGCAGATCCCAGTCCTGCTGTTCTGCACTGGCTTGGCTACTGCTTTACAGCCCATCAGTGTTCAAGTCTTTAACCACAGTGTCTGAAATGTTTATTGCTCAGAGAAAACAATTTTCCTGTGATTTGTAAAGCCCTTCTAAGCATTAGTTCAGAAGGCCTGACTCCCACTGTCTATGTCTTCGCAGCCCACCACCGAGCTGTCTGAGAGGCAAAAACACAAGGTAAGTATTTTATTCTGGTGCTCTGAATTGCGCAGCGATTGCTCACACTCTCCCAATCACTTCCTCAATTTCCCTAAGTCAGGATTCTCCTAAGTTCAAGCCATGAACTGTGCTTGGGTTTGATACCAGAAATGAGATGCAAAAGCTACAAGGTGGTTGCACAGCACTGAGCCCAACACAGGCTTTTGTCACTCCTCTGCAGTCAAGGGTACATATTCTTAGGCCTCCAGGGCCAGCCATCAGCATGTTGCTATCATATTTCCTACAGAAAATACATGGTGAGGCTGTGAGCAGCAAAAGGTGATAAACTCAGGCCAGGAGCCAGCAGAGCTCACCCCTCCCTTCCCACCACTGCTCAAACACTCTCCATGCTTTGCTTTGCCTTTCAGCCTACCTCCTTTGCCCTGCCTCTCTCTGCCCTAGGTTGGCTTTGCCTCATTCCTTTCCACACGCTGTGACACACAGGCTGTCTCTGGAGGGGGTGGTGCTGTGCCACACTGGCTGCCACGGGCCTCTTGCCATAGACCTGGTAGTTATTTGTGAGACCTGGGCTTGAAAGCTGTTGCTTGCTCACTGAAACATGTTAGGAGTCATATACCACTTTTGTATTTTCTTCATGATTCCCATAGATTTAAAAACAGCAAAATCTTCCAAAATAAAAAGCATGATGTTTTTATAGGAGTACAAATGCTTATAGAAGGAGCAGCCTCTCAGGGAAAACAGGAACAGAGAATACACAAGAAAAATTCCCACCAGCATCCGGCCTTTATGAAGTTTACTTAGAATAGATGACCTTTCCTAAACTTTGGAAATTATTTTTTTGACAGTGAATTGTTTAACTATAAGTGTTCACTTGGATTTCAAAGGCTTAGCAACTTTCCACAGACATGCCTAGGCACTGCCTCAGTTACAGCACTACCCCTTGCTTTGATGCTGACTGAGCAACTCTGCTTTCAGCCAGATGTTTCTGTGGGAGGAACCCTAGAGCTTTTCTTGTGTTGGCGCGCAGCCCACATTCATAGATCACTCCAATACCTGACCTCTGTTCATGAGCTGAATCTCTCTTTGCAGTCCAGGTCATGCTGCCCGAGCCGGGAAGAGAAATTTTCTTCTCTCCCAGCTGGGCCCTGACCAACTTTGGCTTTCTGATAAAGCTCTCAAAAAATCCTGAAGGCAATGGCATGTAATGAACCAATGCAGAACAAGATGTGAAAGACAGGACATTTATGGAGAGAAAGGGTAAAGATCTTTCTCACAGCAGGCAGAGCAGAGACCAGGATGAACAAGCACCATGGTACTACGCAGGTGGAGCTGCAGAAGGAAGGGTAGGGTTATTTCACAAGCCTGGTAATTCTCAGTCAGGCAGATGGTATTTCAGAAGATGTTAAATCCACTGAACACTCAATGCAGTTTCATTAGCAACTACTAACAACTAAACACCAGAATGTATATTGCTCAAATAAACATCTGACAACAAATAACTCAAAGTTAGTATTTAATAAGGACAGTTCCCATCATCTGAACTGCATAGATGGTAGATTGGCAGATTCAAGAGTAGTTACTTATCACACAAAGTCTGGAGGGAGAGTGTGGCTGGTTCTATCTGGAGAAAAAAAATAAAAACATACACAGAAGATCACTCACAGAATAGTTTGGGCTTGAAGAAACCTGTAAAGGTCATCTGGTTCCAACCTCACTGCAATGAACATGAACATCTTCAGCTAGATCAGGGTGCTCATAGCCCTCCCTCCAGCCTGATCTTGAAAGTTACAAGGGATGGGACATCCACCACCTCTCTGGGCAACTTGTGTCAGTGTCTCACTACCGTCATTGTAAAATTCTTCCTTGTACCTTGCCTCAATCCACCCTCTTTCAGTTTAAAACCATTATCCCTTGTGGGCCCCCTCTTTGTTGTAAACCCCGCCTTGGAGCATTAAAAGGCTGCAGTGAGATCTCCCTGGAGCCTCCCCCTCTCTAGGCTGAACAAACCCAACACAGCCTCTCCTCACAGGCGCGGTGCTCCAGCCCCCTGATCATCTTCGTGTCTCTCCTCTGGGTTTGCTCTAACAGATCCATGGCCTTCTGATGCTGGGGACCACAGAGCTGGATGCAATGCTGGCAGGTCTCACCAGAGCAGAGCAGTAGGGCAGAATCACCTCCTTCAACTTACTCTGTAGCTGTACAGAGACAGTAAAATATTTAAAAAAAAAAAAAAAAAAAAAACCAACAAACTTTCTCTTCTTCTTCTACCTTTTTTTTTGTAGTGAAGATAAAAGCAGTAAGTACATAAGCATTAGAAGATGAGATGGAATCAACTCCTTTGTCGTTGTGCCCGTCTCCTCACAGCTGCAGTGGATCAGTCTCTTGCCTTTATTCTCACCAGCAGCCTGGATCAGCTAGAAGAAATTATGTCCTAGTTTGAGTTCTCATGGAAAAGAGGGAGAGATGTAGGGACTCTACCTTTCATCCCACCTTATGCCCCACAGAAATACCCAGAGCCCACTCAGCCCAAGGAGCACACAGGGCCCTCACAGGCTTCCCTCACAACAACATCAGGTATGCAGTATTCTTCTCAATTTCCATCTTTAATCTGCCTTCAAGAAGATTCAAAATGATAACCAAAACAAGGTTGGTTTTCTAGTGGTCTTCTAAAGTATAAATGCAACTTTTACCTGGAAAAAAGAAATATGTCAGATTTCTCTAGAAGACCAGGTTCAAAAACAGCTCAGAGAAGTATGAATATCTAAAATACACCAGGGAAAATGTATCGCAGAAATGATTTATTTCATGCCAACTCAAGTATTTGACTATATATATTGTAACACACATTTCAAAAATATTATCCAGTACAACAGTTATCCAGAACACTACAGAGAAAAATGTATAACTCAGTGAGTTTCAAAACAAGGTATTTATGCATACAGACTTGTATCATAAGGCAAAAGAAGATAGTCTATCCATAAGCAGCACTCCTACAGCCTATATTAAGATACACTGGAGAATGAAGGTCTATTACTAAACCTATACTTAAAAATTAATTCCCTTATCTTCCAGATACCTCTACAGAAACACCACGTTTTTCTACAGAAAATAATTAATTTCTACAGTGACAGCTAAGCTATCACCCTGAAACTATTATAGTTCACAGGAATATGTCAAATATAACATTATCCTGAGGAAATAACTGAAGCTGCATTATTGCCTGTCAATTACAACTAAAACACATACATGCACACAAAAGCATGCTGAAGACTACATTCCAATGCATTCTAAGAGAAACAAAGAATAAACCTGATTGGGCTTACCATATGACCCAAACAGAGGGAACCAAATATAATGTAATAAAATCACCAACAGCAATTAATGTATTTAGAAGGGATCTAGTTCAACGTGCTTTTATTTTTTTGCTAGGAATGCTGAATTTCTGTTAACATAATCAAATGGTGTAGGAGTGTCTCAGCTTCAGATTAGACTACTTAATTAGAGGCACAGCTAGTATTAGGTAACTGCAATGAAGCAGTACATATTCCTGCAGAGCCCATTAGGGAAAAGGAATGTAAAAGTTTCAGAAAGTTTACAAGATTCACAACTAAGCTGCTCTGAAAAAAGTAAAAATTTTTTGAATTCCAAAGAAAAATTTAAAAGCTAGGACACAATATATCCCCTTAGTAGTGTTTTGTTAATAATTAAGATGCACCTATTTGTCTGTAATGAACCAGTCAGATTTCTTTAAGAAGCCTCATAAAAAGTCTTCCTGCATAAGTTGATCTCTTTTTGGTATTATGAATGCCCCTCAGATTTCAAGTAATTAAAGCAATAATGAAAACTGAAACAAAGTGTAGTATTTTTCACATAATATTTACAGTATTCCAAGACAAAATTAATAACGTACAAATTACCATAATTATAGAAAATCATAGTAATAATTTTTAATACTTCCTATGTAAAAATCATTGTTCATGTTATATTTTAAAATAGCACAAATAAATATTGAAGACAGCAGCTTTCCACCATTCATATTAATACTGTTAAGGACTACTTTACAAGCACTTGATTGCAAAATAAAGGCAGATTATCTACCATGATTTTTCCAGTAGTGTAATTTACAGAAGAATAAAGTTTATCCTTTCCATAACGTTACTGTAGTTAAGTAAGAAGCTATGTCGTCATTTGCCCAAAGCATCACTGTGAGCACAGATTAGAAGTTATAAATACTTTACTTTCTCTCATAAAAAGACTCCCTCACTTCACGGCTGAGAGATGCACCCCTCTTTAGCAGAGTAGGAGACTTACTTCCCAATATACATATCAAAATATGTATTAAAGAAAAGGAGAACTACAAATCCAGTAGAAGTAGTAAGCCTGACTTCAGCTTTTTGCTATCCATACTTTTTATGAACTCCAGCACTGATTAGGCATTGTTTTCACACTGCTTTTTGAAGTTCATTGAGATTCGCACACATTGTTTCACTCGTTTAAATCTTTGACAGGAAGACATTCAAACATTTGTACTTAACTTGGGTGGGATTTTTGGTGTTTTGGCAGGGTTTTCTTGGTGTTCACTGATGGAGAGAAAACTGCAGAAATGATGGTGAAATGTATACACTAACTGCTCAATAATTCAGGAAGTGAAATAATAAAGAAATATATAATTGACATTCTTTAGCTGCAGATATGACTCTATATATACACTGACAGAAAAATACATTAACACTGACTTCCCAAAAGCCCAGTTTGCAAGGGAATTGTGTTTAAAATCACCTAATCTGGACCATCAAATGTGATGCAGGAACACCATTAACCTACAGTACAGTCACTGCTTAAACATATCAAAGCTAGTTTTAATTTCATTTAGCTGTAGTGCTGATGGGACTGGAGCTGTAGCAGCAAATAACCCATCAAGAGTTGCCACAGTCTGGCTGGGAAGCACCATGAAATCCCGGAAAGGTTTGGGCTGGAAGAGACCTGTAAAGTCCAACCCTTCTGCAATCAGCCAGCACATCTTCAACTAGATCTGGGTGCTCAGAGCCCTGTCCAGCCTGGCCTTGAATGTTTCCAGGGATGGGGCATCCACACCTCTCTGCAGTGGGGTAAATCCTTAGGGACGCAGCCCCCAGACAAGTTCTGCATTATGGGTACTAGCAGCAACCAAACCTGTTTGAAACTAGCTCAAGTGAACGGCCAATGTTGTGCAGGCACATCCGTTATTTCTACAATGCTCTTTTGTAGTTGTACGCCCTATTTCTTTATTGAAAGTCTTCCAGATTTAGTCATATGAACCCATACTGAGTTTTCAAAACACACTTTAAATTAATTAGCCAGCAAATTGCATGTAATTAGAGCATAGATAACTGCTGGTCAGCAAGGCACACTATGGATGAAACCTGACTTCACTTATCAACTCCTTGTTTAACCAAACAGCATCCATGTATGATGTGACACCCGGCTTCGCCAAGCACAATACAGAGAACCCTTCAGGGCTTTTCAGAGCTCAAAAAGGAGCCACTGGTTACTCCCTTACTCTGCTGCAACATCAAAAATATCAGTGGATCCCCACCTCAATGGGCTCAGAATGTCTATGTTAGAATCTGAAATCCCAGTGCCATTAATTTATACAGTCAACTCTTGAAATTACTGCATTCCAATGAAGACTGCACCAGGGACTAGTTACCTGCTACATATAAAATGCTGACCATGTTTCCCCTGAAAAGTCTGTTTGCAGCCATCTCACAGAAAAGGGAAAAACCAGGCCCCAAGAAGGCTTGATCCAACTGTCTGGTCACCAGGGAATAGGTAAGGTTATTTCACAGATGTCCAGAAAAAGAGACACTCCTTCTATAGCTTTTCTTCTGGCACTGAATTAGATCCCTTTGCAGTGACATCTCAAGAGTTAAAGAAAGAATTTGACTTTTATTTCCACCAAAGATTTTTATAAATAAACCAGTGAGCAAGTAAATGAGATACAAATTTTTAAAACAGAAATACAGAGTCTGAGAACATTCATGTGGATGGGTGCCCAAGAACATACACAACCCCTTTCATATAAGGCTGAATTCAGGACAGCACTACTAAGTAGCTCAAAAATAAGTTAAATAGGTGCTAACATAGAATTGCTAAAGAAATATCTGAATAAAGAGAGACTCATTTTCTCAACTTCCAGTCCCTGATAAGACTCCAGCCTAAGATCTAGAACAAGCTTTTACAGACACAAAATACTCAAACTAAAAAGTGGCCTCATGAGGAATCTGGAAATTGCATGAGTTTGAATGCCTGTGGGCATGGCTGATGTTCAGTGTATTCACCTAAGAACAAAACTAACAATTATTATATGCCTGCCAATTTATTAATATAATTATTTCTATACAAATAGAGATTTGTTTTCTTATTCATAGTAACAATTCAGTGTTTTAAAACAGGCAGATAAATGTATTACAAATACCACTACTGTTAGAACATATGTACTAAAATCACAGGAGGTAGAGTTAGATCCCCATTAACAATTACTTGAGAAAACAGACTATTTTCAAAAATTAGTAGAATATGTCATTCATGAAAACTTACTTTTCAGAATAACTCATTCCTAGCTGCTTTAAGGGATGTGTGTTTAAGCATGATAAAGAATGTATGATAGAAACATGTTCTCTTTCAGTTTTCAACATAACTTTGCAATAAGCACGTAAGAAAGCTCCCAAGTGGTAAAGACTTCAGACAAACTGGAAAAAAGCAACATTTTAAATTATTCAAATTACCAAAGTTATCATGAATTTGACCACATCTTTTACCTTATGATTACATTTGAAAATTCATTCAACTAACTACAGTTTAAAAATATGCCTACACTAATGAAATTATTGTGAAGCTTTTTTACACTGTTAATAATTGGCATTTTTGAATGGCAGAGTATTATTCTTTTTGCAACAACTTACTGCAAAATACAGGCACCTTAAAAACTGATACCTAATGAAACCAGGGTATTTAGGATATTGAAAGTGTTTACCATTATCTAGTCATGCTATGTATTTCCCTTCTTTTAAAGAAATACTCTACAGCTTGAAGCCGTGCCTGAGGTGCGTGCAAATTATCATGTTTCAGTATTTAACTCCATTTTCAAAGTATATTTCTTTTACAGTTACAAAAACACTAGTGTGCCAAGATTTTGAATCATTACATCTGTAAAGATCTTAAGCAGACATTGTATCTCCAATAACGTATTCTTGCTATTGCACATATGCTCCTATGACAGTGACACTCGGGTCCATAATCAATTTCAACTATTTACACATGCTAAAATCACGTTATCTGCCTATAATGTTGGAAAAGAAAAAATACAGCCTTTCTTGACCAACACACATCGCTGCAAAATTTATGCCAAAAAATTTCATAAAATCATAGAATACCAGGATGGAAGGAACCTCAAGGATTATCTGTTGACACCAGGCTGTGTGGTGCTGTCCATACTGGAGGGAAGGGATGCCATCTGGAGGGACCCAAACAGGCTTGAGAGGGGGTGTCTGTGCAAAGCAAGTGCAACGTCTTGTACCTGGGTCATTGCAATCCCAGGCACAGCTTACAGGTTGGGCAGGGAGTGAACTGGGAGCAGCCCTGCCCAGAAGGGCTTGGGGGTGCTGGTGGGTGAGAGGCTGGACATGCCCCGGCCATGGCACTCACAGCCCAGAGAGCCAAACGTGTCCTGGGCTGCAGCCAGAGCCCTGTGGGCAGCAGGGGAGGGAGGGGGTTCTGCCCCTCTGCTCCGCTCTGCTGAGACCCACCTGGAGCATCCAGCTCTGGGGTCCCAGCACAGGAGGGACAGGGACCTGCTGGAGCGAGTCCAGAGGAGGCCACCAAGTTGATAAGAGGACTGGAGCACCTCCCTCAATCAAGACAGGCTGAGGAAGTTGGTGCTGTTCAGTCTGGTGAAGAGAAGGTTGCATGGAGACCTCATAGGAACCTTCCAGAGTCTGAAAGTGCCTACAGAGAAGCTGGAGAGGGACTCTTCCCCAGAAGCTGCAGTGATAGGACAAGGGGAAATGGGTGCAAACTGGAAGAGGACAGATTCAGATCAGATATCTTAAGAAATTCTTTACTGTGAGAGTGGTGAGGCACTGGCACAGGTTGCCACACAGCACTTGTGGATGCCCCATCCCTAGGAGTGTTCAAGGCCAGGCTGGATAGAGGGCTGAGCAACCTGGTCTACAAGGTGTCCCTGCCCATGGCAGAGTGGGGTTAGATGATCTTTAAGGTTCCTTCCAACCCAAACCGTTCTGTGACTATGATTTTATGGTCCAACCTTTCTCAGCAAAAGCATAGTGTAGACAAGACGACCCAGCACCTTGTCCAGCAAATTTTTAAAGTGTCCAATGTTGGGGAATCCACCACTTCTCTGGAGACAGCGGCTGATTGTTCTAATTGTGCAAAAACTTCCAATTGGGTCCAATTCATACACAATTCATCCACCAGGAGTAACTTGTGCCCATGATGTCTTTTCCACGTGACTCCTTGTAAAAAAGGGAGTCACTATCTCCTTCATAGCCACCCTCTAAATACTGCAACTCGTATTTTCTGATTTTATGAAATAAGCCTGCCATTCAGGCTTTCTCCTTATATGGGGTCTGATTCAAATACCACTGAAGGCAAAAGAAGCCTTAGTTTTCTTCAGCAGATTTTGGACTATGCATGAAGTTAAACTAGAAAAATCATAGAAAGTGTTTATTATAGTAATTGATATAACTGCACTTTGGATGCATCAATATGCTCTCACAGCATCGGTTAAAATACAAAAAAAAAATTCCAAAAAAATCTCTTCCCCAAACTTAGACTGTTAGAGTTCAAGTTGAGCCCTAGGTATATTTACGAGTTTACCATCTATTAACTTTAAATAGTTTCTCCTTTTGGTCATGACACAAAAGCCCACACTGATGCACAACAGTATCTACAATGTTAGAAGCATATTTCTATCACAAGTGGTGAAGTTATCATACACGTGCATTTCCAAAAGAGTTGTTCCTTCATATTTTTTTAAAAGAGTCTTTGATGGTTCAGCAGTATATCGCAAATACAGTATTTTTCCAAGCAATGAGTAGGAGCTAGATTTCCACTGAATTTTCTTTAGCTTTGATGAGCTTAGACATCATCAAATATTTTGCTTCGAGACATTGACAGGTATCTTCCACCAGGCTGGTACCTGCAGAATCAATTTTAAATATGAAAAAGTGTCACAGGAAATAGAAAGATAAAGACCCATGAAATCATCTAACTCTCACTGCAATCTTACTCCTTAACTCCAGTGACTTATGGGTTTTGATGTTCTACTGAATTTGTTTCCATGAGAATTTGAAAGACCATTAGATTAAACCTCGTTGTGACCAAGAGAAACAGTGATATGAATACTGGGAATCTTAAAGAACTATGTTTCCTAATACAAAGAAAAGAAGTTGGATGTTTTGGTTGAAAAGGACTTTCTTCTTAGAAATCTCAACCACACCAACAACTAAACAAATGAACAAAACCCCAAAAAACAATAAACCCAAACAAACAATGGCATCCAAAAAGTAGTTTGGGAGCTCAACAGTACATCTCATTGGGTATTCTTAGAAGAAATACAGTATCAAAGATAACGAAAACAAATGCCTGCATTCTTAGTGGGAAAAGAGAAACTTCACAAATTGTTCATCGAATATATTTTAGAAACACTTTAAAAGCACAAATAGAGTCAAACACAAGCACAGTGTAGCTCCTCACTGCAGCATTTTCTAAAATCTGAACAAACACAAAGCCAGAACTTGGTGTGCTGACTGCCCTTACTGTCCTAGAATGTTCTAGCTATTGCAGGAGCTCTAGTTTTGAAAACCAATGTTACATAAGCTACTTTGAAATTAATTGCAATTCCATATGCAATTATTCTTGATTTATTACCTCTAAGAAATGAAATGAAGTTTACTAGGGGAAGCTCAACTAAGCTTTGTGGCTCCTGGTTTTCTTTTTAAAGAAGAAGTTTAGAATGTTCCACTTTGCAAAGTATGTATACATGCCTGAAGACTTCAGATACTGTGCTTGAAAGCTATTTGCTCCAGCATAATTTCATATGCATATTCCTATTTTTAGTGGACAATCCCTTTCACACTGCACAGAAGCCAACTGCTGACAGAAATTCTAGGCTAGTTCCTCTTTAAACTGTTGTGCTTAAAAACCCCCAACTTTTCAAATGTGGTGACATGAGACTAAACCAGTTGTCTGAATCAACCTGTGAAACCTGGCAGTGCCATTTAACAGCATTCTTTGCGTGTTTCTGAGCTGGCATTTGTTTATTGACAGTATAGATAGAAGTCCTCTGAAACACTGACTTTTTGTGACTCTTTTGATGGGGTAGGCTAGTTTTAGCTGAAAAATAATGAATGGTATTTTTAGATGCAAATTTAAAATTATTTATCATTAAGTGATTCTACACAACAACAACCTAAAAAATAAAAGCACCCATACAATGTATAGCTTGTTTCTTAAATACAAGCAAAGCTTAGCAGTTATAAGGTACTCTGTGACTAAGGAAATTTGGTGTTGCAGTCACAACCACAGAATCACAAAATTCTCTATTACAGACAGAGCCACACAGTGCAGTCTGGTACTCTCTGTTCAGCAAGTTCATATTTTAATTTACTTTAGTAGTTCCAAGATCTAACACTCAGCTATATTCCTGCAACAGATGCTGTAACACTCAGTTTTCTTTCCTTCAGCTGTTTCATAGTGGATTTTATACCAGGAAATCAAGTGAGCTTTCTGAAGTCGAGCTTTGTAGGACATGACAGAAAACCTTATACTGTACATCTGTCTGTTGAGACGTACACCTAGACTAGGTAGCTTGGTGTGCAGCTGCAGGTTGTGCCCTGGATGGCAGGAAATGGGAGCCGCAGGCAAGGTGCCACGAACAACTAACAAAGGGCACAGGGACCGGTGGCCAAGCCAGGGGACTGGACACCCGGAGACTGTGCAGGAGCCAAGGGCTCAGCTGGAAGAGTCTGGATTATGGTGGACATAGACTGTGAGGGTGTAAAAGCTCAGGGATTCTTTTGTTTGAGGTCCCTCCCTGGAGGCACAAATTCGAGCTGTTATGCCATGCACCATGATTAAATTAAGGGAACCAGGTATCTGCGACTGCTACGGGAAACCTGTGGTCGAGATGGAAAGGACAACTTTTCTGACTGTGAGAGTGGGGTGAGTAAGGAGTGAAAGGGGTCCCTTGGGTCACTGGAGCTACCTGTGGTGAAGGGGCTTCAGTCCCAGCAGTGGAAGTCTGGGGTGGCACGAGTGTGACCCCCTGACTGCCCCGTGAATGGTCACATGGGCATGTTTCCTTAACACGCAGGTCATTCACCGGTTTTATATGCAGCATTTTTCAGATTATGCCATGTATAAAGTTATAGCCAGCTCTAATCTTACTCTGACATTTCTAAAAAACTTGAAACACCTTCAGGTTTTAATTGGTTTTAAAAGAATTCCCTTATCACTGGGGAAAAGGAAGAAAGGAAAAGAGTTATATGAAATTATAAACTTCATTTACGAAACTCTTATTATGAAACTGTTTGATACAGCTGTCACAGGTCAGAAAACAGAAGACATTAGAAACTTTTAACTGGAAATTACAGAGAATATTCCTCACCTTCCTGAGTCCGATTCAAGGGGGTCATCATTAACAGAGTCTGCATTAAAATCCAAAGGTTCTGCATCCTGGAGGAGTTCTATTCTATCTCTTTCAGTCCTACCATTTGAACGGGTATACTTTGATAGTGCTGAATAAGCAAAGAAAGGAAAGACACTTATTTGCTTTGTGAACAGCCTGGCGTGTACAGAGGCATCAAATTCAGAAAACCATAAGAATAACAAAGCAATCTCATCCAAAGCAAAAGTACGATAATTTAGAGTAGATTTAATATTAAACCAAACTGGCTCAAATTTGTGGTATTTCAATTTTGTATCTCCACAGAAATGCAACTCCAACTTCCGCCCCTCAAATACGTTGAGATCTACCTTGCAAAGAATCAAAGAAAATGAGAAACTACAGGCAAGCATTACTTTTAAATCAAACAATCACCCATTCATCCTTCCAGCTTCATGCTTTAACTATGCTGTCTGGAGGGGTTTTTGTTAGCTTTTGTTTTTAAGAAAGCAGTCTCAGGAATTAATGAAATACAGTTGTTTTGCATGTCGCTCTGTGACCTTCATTAGTCAGTACCTATGACTTGTTTTAGTGTTGGAATGCTACATAATCACATGATGAACATTAAAATGTAATTTCAGTTAATCTACCACTAAAAATCTGGGTTTGCAACTTTGTACAGAGGAGTGGAAAATCTACCAGTGTTTTCTTAAAAGCATATTCAAAGCTTCCCTCCTCCTCCCCTTCTTCCTCCTTTTCCTTCAGTTTCCTTTTAGTTGTTAGCTTACAGGAGCACAAAAATACAGAAGAAAACATTAACACACTGACAAGCTTTTTGGAAGTTTAAAATATCTACAAAAAAGTATTTTGCTAATAGACATTACTAAATGGAAGTATATACAGTTATATGGTTATACATTTGTTGGTCATCTGATTGCTTCATTATTCCAGTCTGAGATAGTTCATTTGCAAGCAGAAGAGGTAAATTTTAAGATTTACAACACCCAACTTCAAGATGTATCATGAAGTTTCTTTGTTGACAACTGCTACTCTAATGGCAATCATTATATATCCCATAAGACCAAGTACTTGGGTTTGAAGAGTAGCTGGAATCTCCAATCCCAACTAGTTGGAGATGGAAAGAAACACAGAACTTTTCTCAGTGCCTTAAATGGCAAGGCGGCCCTGAGCCACAGAAGCGAACGTTATCAGCACATCATGTAAGACAAAAAGGAAAATACTTGAAACTCCTCTCACAGCCAGTGTTGTGCAGACAAGATACTGAAACAAAACAAAACAAACTTCCCCTCCAACCCACAAGGCTTACGTCTACTGGCATTGGTCTCTGAGAAGCTGGATTCTTTCTGGTCTGTGTGGACAGCTCTGCTTCTGGTAGAATCATCTCTATTTCCATACCGCTCCTTCCATTCCTGGAAAAAAGACCAGGAAGGAAAAAGTAAGTTGGGAGGAAAAAGCAACACAACAACTGTTCAGTGTCTTGATACAGCAAGAATTTTTGTTTTGTTTTAAACTCAAAATGTGTTCCTTCACTAAACCAGTTAACATAACTGTTCTTTAGAAAGACTTTCAGAAAACAAATTTCATCTCAAATCTGCACTCAAAAGTTCACTCCGCTGCTCTAAGTTGTGGTGGGAACCGCTGCTTTATTGATTACTACCTCCATCTAGTGGCAAAATGGAAAAATAACGAGATACACATAGCACAGAAAAATTCATAGCTTAGAGTAGTCATTTTACTGTATACTAAATGTATCATACACTTGCTATTTTTCCTCCCAACAAGTTCAAGTTTTAAAATTATGAGATCGAAAGAAAGGATCAAAAGAAAGGCCTATACAGTACTGGCTGTCATCTAGCATTAAATTATACCTGAGCTTGAAAAGCCAAGAAGTTTTAGTCCCAGTATTATCTGACATGCATCCTTTCTCTCATCTGTGTCTTTTATTGTGACTTTCTATACTAGATTTTATTATAAACTAAAGAAAAACTAAAACTTCAAAAATCTTTCAATACAGTATGCACAGATTATTTAAATCAAACATTCTGTTTGTTGTTCAGCAGAAACTATTAATTCTGTCTTAAACATAATTCCCTCCTCTGGAAAAAACTGAAATACAACCTGTGCCAATGACTTTCTAATGAGCACACAAAACAAGTTAAGTTTGGGAGGAGTCCACATTTCAATATGACAACCCTGCAACTGCAGTTATTTCAAGCAGAGCAGTATCAGTATAAGAGACTGATAATAAACCATTTCAGATTATTCTGTGTCCTAGAAATCAGGAACCTTTTTAATGATTGTTACACCTATTGTCATATACCACAGCAAACTGAGTAACTAAACTGTCCAAGTAGTGCCACTAAAATTGTCCTCTTACCTTCTATAATTACCCCCAGCCAAGACTATTCAGCAAGATTAAACTGATTCCATCAATTAATTGGGACTAATTTCTTTGTGAAATAGATCATTCTGAATTAAACAGCCATGGTAAATCCTATCAGATATTGCAGTATAATATTATAATTAGCTAAACAAATGTCATACCCTTCTTCTGTTTTCACCTTCTTCCTGCCTCTGTCGTTTTCTTTTCTCTAAAAACAAAAAAAACTTTGTCTGAGCACCATACTAGGGAAAACATTAGCAATTTATTTTAAACAAACAATGAAAATCCAAAGTTAAGTAGCAAAGATTCTTATTGAAATACATGACTCTTACAATTAAACAAAAACAAAACAAAAGGCTGCTTGTCTATCATTATGGAGTTTCCCATCAAAATTATTTTGTCATGATCGTATCTTGGGTCATAGCATAACATTTGGATACCAGATGGCAAAGCAAAAAAACCCAAAACCCAAACCTTAGCAATAACTGGAAAAGTTATGATATTAAGAAAAAACTTCAGCATTTTTGAATCAAGACCTTGATGAAGTTCTGTGAGGCCGAACCTATGACCCAAATACTTTGTGTCCGTATCTGTTATAAAGTTGGAAGTATAACATCACAGTATCAATGTCATCATAACCTCTTGCGTAAGGCAATGAGAGACTTTGATCTTTCTCCAAAAAAAAGAAATACTACTACTCTAAGTAAACCCAGGTTTTGATTTTCATCAACCGTGAGAATAAAAGTATTCCATAATGTAACACTGTATCTAGAAATTTTAATTTCTAAACATTTATTCAAAATTTGCAACAGCTTTTAGCAACTTTCAAGCAACACTTCAAATAAAAATTAATGTTAAAAAAAAAAGTTTCCAAGCCAGCAGATAATTCCAGTTCTACTTAAAATGTATTTTCTCTAATAAAACACAGCTAGTTGACATAGCAAAAAAGACAGAAGGAAGGGACTGAATCTGTGCAGTTCAATCAACACACTTACAAAAGAAAGATTAGTTTGTTGATGATAAAGATAATTTTTAAATGTTAACCATCCTTTATGACAGATTACACAAGCACCTGCTAAGGTATTATTTGATCAGTAACACACTGTAAAATATTTAAAAATACCTAAAATTCAGGTACTAGATGAATAAAACTGGTACTTCATTTAAGATGTCAATGAACTCCATCAGTGGTCTTTACATAGCAACCACAGTGCTGTAAGTTTATTACAGTTTGTGCTGTGGCCTTCCTCAGTATAGCTTTCAGATACTGACAGAAAGTATGCATTTTTTTTCTGCAGCATTTTACTTAATCCAGAAACATACATGATGAGGAAAAGGCTGAGGTACTTAATGCCTTCTTTGCCTCAGTCTTCAAGACAAGTTGTTGTCTAGGTACCAGATTCCCGAAGCTGGAAGGCAGGGATGGGGAACAGAATAAAGCTCCCAGAATCTATGGGAAAATGGTCAGTGACCTACTACACTGCTTGGACACACACAGGTCTGTGGAGCTAGATGGGACCAACCCAAAAGCACTGAGGGAGCTGGTGGAATTGCTCACCAAACCACCTTCCTTTAAATTTTCAATTGGGTGACAACAACCCCACACAATGCTAAAGGCTTGGCGCAGAGCAGTTGGAAGGCAGCCTGTTGGAAAAGGACCTGGGAGTGCTGGGTGATAGCGGCTGAACATGAGCCACTGTGTGCTCAGGTGGCCAAGAAGATCAAAGGCACCTGGCCTGTACTAGCAACAGTTTGGCCAGCAGGACCAGGGCAGTGACTGTGATGCCATTTTAGCTTTTGCTTTTTTTTCTTCATATATTCTCTGTATCCTTTACACATGTATTTGCAGCTTGTTGTATTAATGGCTAGTTTTCCCAGTAATTTTCCAAGGCCTTTCCCTAGGCAGAAAGACAAAACGAATTCCAGAGCTCCAAGCCCCCGGGGGTACAAGGTCGCTATCCTATCTTGGTTCTTCCCGGCTACCAAGGTTGAGAACAACTCTTTGAGATACATTTCATAGATGAAGTACAACTAGTGCTGAGGGGGGGACTCCAGAGAAGGGGCTTGACCTGGGGGAGAACTGCACTACCACTTGTCCTCCTAACTGGTGCTTTTTATCAATTATACTGATTTCTTAAACCTATAAAAACTGTATTCACCCTGTATGGGTGAACTTTCGTGGACCTTCTCCATAGCTGCCTCTGGAAGCCTCCAAATAAAGATCCACTTTTATATTACCTCCTTACTGAAATTATCTCGAGTTTCATTTCCAGACTGGGACAAAGGCAACAACTGACCCCTGTACTCGACACTGGTGAGGCCACATCTCGAGTGCTGTGTTCAGTTCTGGGCCCCTCAGTTCAGGAAAGACACTGAGGGGCTGGAGTCAGTCCAGAGAAGGGCAATGGAGCTGGGGAAGGGTCTGGAGCACAAGCATGATGAGGAGCAGCTGAGGGATCTGGGGGTGTTTATGCTGCAGAAGAGGAGGCTCAGGGGAAACCTTATCACTCTACATCTCCCTGAAAGCGGGGTGTAGTGAGGTGAGGGTTGGTCTCCCTTTCCAAGTAACAAACAACAAGACAAGAGGAAATGGCCTAGGGGAGTGGTTCTAGGGAAGTTTCGATATCGGGGAAAAAAATCTTCACAGGAAGGGTTGTCAAGCATTGGATTGGGCTGCTCAGGGAAGTTTGGAGTCAAAATCCCTGGAGATATTTAAAGGATATGTGGTGTGGCACTTGAGGACATGGGTCAGTGGACAACTTGGCAGTGCTGAGTTAAGGGCTGGACTCAATCTTAGAGGTCTTTTCCAGCCTTGATGATTCTATGGTAGTATGATTTTATAGGAAGACTATGACAGAGGACCTAATTTACCTCTTCTGATTAGCTCTTTTCCTTCATCAATCAAATCAGAGGTCATTTCGCTATCCCCCATGAACTGCTGGAAGCCCAAAAGATTCAAACAACGAGTTCCTAAACTGGTAAAAGAAGAAGCAATTTCCTTTGTTAATTTACAGTTAGTAGTTTAGATATATTACAAAACTAAATGTAAAACAAACTATTCAGAACTGTATGGACAACCCAAGTAAAAAGGAAAAACACAGAAGACAGATTATTATACCAGCTGAGAAAACAGAAAATTCAGAACTCAGAACAATAACTGGTGACCCAGAACAGTAGGGTGACCTACGTGACCCAGAACAGTAACACATTCCTAAATACAACTGAAAGTGATGGAATAACCCTATTCAAACAGAGTGATTGAAATGCATATAGTCTGAGAATAGTGCAAATGACACTTGCTTTAAATGTTCTCAGATACAACAGAATTTGTACCTGTAAATGTCATCAACTGTTTTTTGCCAGAAGACAATTATTATAAAAATTCTGCTTATTATGATTTCTGTGTTTTTGAAACAGTAATAACATAGGAAAGCCACTTTCACTTCAGGTTTCACTTGGGAGAATAAGTGGCATACTTTTAAGCTGTAGGGATGCTGGCTGCCCTTTTGGATAGCCATTAGGCAGCATTCAGATAGCAAGCTTGCTCCACCTTTTTTAAGCCAGTCCTGGAACTACATAGCATGAAACCACTTCCACCTTTTCAACTTCACACCAGAAAACACAACTGCTGTTTTTGTACTGTTTTCCCTCCTCCAAACTGGAGTATTGATATCAAGTTCAAAGTCAGCTTTACTGTATATTTATGCTGGAAAGTTTTTTCTTACACTACCTGAACTTTAAGACTGCTGGATTAAACACAGGACACAGCCTTCCTCAACAGATTTTAGTTCAACCTTTGGTTTTGCACATATCTGAATTAGCAGAGGTCATAAAAGCAACTCTCTCTCCTTTAATTTCTATTCCTCCTTTCCACTATGGCATTCAAGGCCCAGGATGATCATCACGGACAAAAAGTCACATAAACTCTTTTCTCTTTTCTTGTCATTGGCTTTCCTGTTTGTTGTTTGTTTTGTTTTGTTTGTTATTTTAGCTCCACCACCACTTTTGTCACTTAACCTAAAGGTAAGCAGGAAAAACTCATAACTAGATACTTGTCTTACTATCTATAGATGCACATATAGTATTAATGGACATAAAAGGCATTTCACTACATGGACATACACATTGCTTCTGACTGAATGGTAATGCAAAATTGAAGATATTAACATAAATGTNNAAGATATTAACATAAATGTAGTTTAGCAAGGTCAGACCAAAAGTATCTCATCCCTTACAGTGTTCAAAAGCAGACATTTTGGAATTAAAAAGCAAGAACATAACAGTGCTTTTCTGCAACTACCCTCCCAGCCTCCAACAAACTGTGGCTTAGGGAAACAAGATCAAATTATTTAAACCAGTATGCGTTACCAGAAGTCTGGTAACGCATCAGAAATTTGTTAGGAGTCTGTTAGAAAGTTCAATACCTAAAATTGCTGCTAGTGCTTCTTAATCTATTAGAAAACTTTGCTGAAAACAGCTTTCCCATTGTAATTTTAACCTCAAAAGCAGAATCTGAAGGCTCCAAAGTTTGAATAGATCACCCTTCGAAATCTAGGAATGAAGTTTAAATTAACTCAGTTATGAGTTAATACAATCTATATTCTTAAAAGGTACACATTTCACCTAAATAAATAGCAATCTATGGATTTAGATTTTAATAAATTTTAATAAATTTAAAATTCAATAAAATTTTAATAAAAATTTGCATTTTTATTAAAATGATATAACTCAACTGCTGGAAAAAGGAGTACTGAATCTTTTCCTGAATTAGATGAAACTAATTTTATTAACATAAAGAAGAATGGAGGATCTGTCTTGCAAATCACCCACCTGAAGTATGTAGCAATACAGAGAATGACAACAAGCATTGGGTAGTATATGTAGAATCCATCTGCAACAAAGGACAGCACTCTCATGGATCCCATTATCTAGGAAAAATAATCCACAAGAACAAGCTCTAATTAGCTATATTCTACATAAACCCATGAAGATTGTGCCTTCTCACATAAATATACAATCTTTCACAGTTGCCTTGAAACAAAGGCAAGATTATCACATCCACTTGAGAATAAGCAGATGTAAAGGTCACCTCCAGCACTTTGAGGTTTCTAAAATGCTACATTTTGTATGCTCACCTACTCCAGAACAACGGCAAATCTGGTGGCTTTTTTCATCTGCTGTGAAAAGAGTCTCTAGACAACACTAAGAATCTAGTTACTAACAGCAAAGATGTGAGATGAAACTGAAACCAGTTCTTCAATAAAACCAAACTCACTAATTTTCAGTAGGAAGTTAGGATTGCTCCCGATCTATAGGGATGCCCTACACGCTAAAGCCACTGAAAGCTAAAACTAATAGAAGTTTATATTAGGAAATTAAGAACACCCTGACCTCTAAAGTATAATACTTTACTTTCCTAAGATAAAGAGGCAAAAAAACATTAAATAAATGCTATTGATGACTCCTAGAAATCATTACCAAACTCCTGGTCTATAACCAAGTATTTTTACCCTGCTGAAAAGATAGAAAAAATTTTAATATCTGAATCTTACTGTAAGACAGATTTTAAAATACTTGGCCTATTCTCCAAACCATACTGAAAGCTCAAACCCACATTTTCTTACTTACAGATGTATAAGCAGTTGGCTGAGTGTTTTTGTGAGAGATTGTTGCATCCATATGGGTCAAGCCCAGAAAGTTCAAGCACAGTGGAGGAGTAAGACGGCAAAATAACCTGCACAAATGCAAGAGGCAACAGCACTTAAAAGAGTTTCTTACATTTACTACAAAATCATAAGTGGATCTATCATAGAATAATGATGTAGAGCTCATTAGGAATTTTACCCATAAATTACAAATTAAAGAATGTAAATGGAAGTTTCATGCACATTTTCAATTCAGTGTTTGATAGAACACCTGCAAAACATATCCCAAATACTCACATGCCACTGAAAAGAAGACTGTATGCATCTGTCTGATGATGTGAAGCTAAGTAATAATAGTTAAATACACGGATCCTGAAGACAGTAGAGTAAACACAGATACTTAGGAAAAAGATGGTAAGAAAACAGGCCATCTAGGGGGAAAAAAAGTGTTGTTAAATTGTTTAAATGTAGAACACTATTAAAGGTTTCAATGTATTCAGCTCATAGCCTATCACATGCAGAGACCATCTCCAGCCTACTTTTTCATTTTGAGACGTGAGAACACCACCAGCTCTGAGAAGAGTTTCACGAATTTTTCTGAACAATTTAAACTGGGAATGATAATTACAACATTCTATACATAAGCTAACACAGTTGACCCTAGAAACATTCTACTACTTCTTGTTACGCAAATAAAATTACTGTAATTGCCTCAGTAATTACTATGACTGATCTGGCATTTCTTCTCATAAAAAAGGGCATAAACCCAAGTGTTTTCAAATCAACTTTTCCTAAGTATACTGGAATTTTTCAGCTCAGTATCTTTACTGATAAATTTCTGCACACATATGCTAGCCGCACCTGTAACTGGATTCCTGGTCATCAACAAATTCCTGTTTAGGAAACTGAGGTCACACACATGGCTGATTAGACAGAAAGTCTAATTAACACCTCTGCTCCAAGCTAGTGTTTCAGAAATTACTCTACACATGATATTCAGGCCAGCTGGGTCATGCCCTCACCTGGTATTTGAGAGTTTTAACAAGTGGCAAAAGGCAGACTTCCTCCACAGAAACAAAGTTTGCTACAATATATTTAGAGACCTTCTGAAAGTTCGCAGATAATTTAGGGATTTATTTTTAAATCTATTTTATCTACTGCTGTTATCAGAACCATTTATCTGAAAATACTTTTGTCAAGTGATTATCTCCAACTTACCTCTATGTATATATAATTATATGTCTTTTCTGCCAGCTGTATGAAAACTGCAAATAGCGACAGAACTGGATTTGTGCTGAAAAATGTGCACTCTGACCACACAACAATTACAGAGAATGTGGCCAGCACAACTGCGAGCACTCTGTAAAACCATGGTCGCAGAAGGCATTCCCAGTACCACTCTGGAAAAAACACACACACACACATATCCAGAACAGGTTAATGAAAATTACACAACCAGAAACAGAACTCCCTCACAAAAGGCTTCAAACTTTGCTATTGCTTTATTGCAACACATAACTGCTACCAAATTTGTAAATAAAATTTAGGCTTATGGCAGCATAAGTTAGATAGCTATTCCATTACATAAACGCAAACTTGCTTCGCTCTACTGCAGCTGAACTTTTTACATGAAAACAACTGGTTCTTTTTACAGAATGGTATCAGTTATGGCTTAACATACTCAAAATCTGCATGACAGCACTTACCAACCGTTGGTGTGTAGAAATACTGAATAATTTTATTTTCTGGTTCCTGGGAATGAAAGGTATGAACAAACTGCCGAGTTGCGCTGCTTTCATTTTTTGCCACATCTTCTAGGTAAAATGCTTGCTCTAGAAGAATTTGCCACTGGACCTGTGTACGACGATGTCTCTGTACTGAATAGATTACCTACAATAAATTGCAAGAAATTAGGTTTACAAGGTACTTGTTTCAAAAAATGGCAGAAAATCCTTGCAAAATCCCTTGAAAATGTGTGCACTGCAGAGCTGCAAAGAATAATTCTGTATATTCAAAAAAAGCAGGTAGTTAATTCTCTAAATACATAAATCATAGAAGGACTACATACATGATTACTGAGTTTTGCAGCTCTTTCATCACAAACCATCTGTAGCAGTTAAATCCTACTTTTTCCAACCTACCACTTTATTTTTGCATGTCAGTGAGTATCAAGCTTTTACTAAAATTACTTTTTCAGAATGCATGGTCAATCAACCATTACAAGGCTTATTCACAGACGGCTATAATACCATCAAGATATACACAAGAACACTTTTTACGTATCCAGAACTTTGATCATTTGGGATATTAAACTTCTGTGCTTTCTTTCACCAAGAAAAGTTTCTGTTAAGTAGTTTACACCCACTATATTCAACAACCCAGATGAAGTGCATTCAAAATCTTTGACTACCATTTACTCTCATTGCATTAGCATAAGCTAGGCATTCTCCTGTCTATTAGGTATACCTGCTTGTGAAGTTTGGCCAAACTTTTTTCACTGGGATAACTGTTCTGTCTTTCATCAAAATCTTCATAATCATCCATGTTCCTACCCATTCTTTCCTGGTACTCAGTAGGGCACTGGAAGGAAAAGGGAAAATTAACTGGGAGGTGAAGGAGTAGCAAGCAGCCTTTGCTAATTATTTGTGAAAGTTTGGGGCATTTCATGCAACTGAAAAGCTCACTCTAAGCATACATTTTTCTCTTTCTACAGCACTCTCTACGTCAAAATACATCTGATAATTACATACATCACAAGAGCATTTTACAAAGAATTTCAACTCAGACTCTTGACAGAAACTCAGATGTCAACTAGAGATTTTGTATTAAAAGCAAAAGAAAGTAATGTACAAGTACTCTGTATGTGCAGGAAGCACCTCCTGCCAACTGAATAATTATGGTTGAAGATGAGCAATTGGTTACCTTTTTCAGTATTGTATCAACACATTTCCTCAAGGGGTGGTTATATTTGATACTCTCACTTACTTTACGGACTTCCTGTTGAGAGAAAAAATAACAGAGTAGTTTAACTCTGTTAAATTAAAAATGTGAATTAAATAAATTTTTCATAAATTATAGATTTTTACTGATCAGTTAGGGTTGCAGCCTACTGGAAAAGATAGTTATCAAAGCTTAAAGAAAAATACGGCTTCCTAAAAGCCATTGCTTTACTAAGTATCTCATAAAAGTTAAGTGAAACATTTGTAAAGAACACCTGTGTATTTTTTTAAAAAAGAACATCAGTGTGCAACACTACTACACAAATGTGTGGAGGATTTGTTTCTGTGCATGAAGGTGGAAATGGAAAAGACTTTCTTGTTTAAGTTACAGATAAAAAAGAGATAAAGAGGAAGTGCCACTGACTGACCCTGGGCATTGACCACCTCTTTAGGAAGCCTGTTGCAGTGTGAGACCACCCACCATCCTTATGGTAAGGAAATGCTTCCTCCTGTCCAGTCTGGACCTCTCTGGACACAGCTCTGAACCACCGCCATGCGTCCTGTCGCTGGCTACCAGGGAAAAGAGATCAGCATCTCCCTCTCCAGGCATTTGAACAATGCTCGTGGTAATTTGCTTCAACTTTTAGTCAGCACAGAAGTGGTCAGACAGCTGGATCAGATGACCATTGTTGGTCCCTTCCAGTGGAAATATTCGATCTGTTTTAAGTGCTATCCTGGTAAAAAAAAGTCTACATTGCTCATTTTCTACTAAGTTCTGTAGTTACATCCCACTTAGACATTTTTAGCTGTTTTTAGCAGTTTCTTCAAAATGCTATTACTGATGAATGAAGATTCTACTACTGATTTATAGTGACACGTAACATGGATTTCCACCCTACCCCACAACAGTTCACACATATTATTGCAAGCCATGGTGCCCCAGCAGTAGAACCAGGAATAGCTATTCAAAGGGCTGGATTTCCACTCTGTTCTTGAACTACATTAGAGCCTATTGCTCACTGACATTTGAAAACAGTCTCAAAAGAAACTTTGAAAAAAACAATTATCTGTATATTCTCTTCTCAAAAAGCATATAAGCGTGGCCCCACATTTTGGAAACTCAAGATTCCAGAAATCCACTATAAGCAGAGCATAAAAGAAGAAGTACACAACTTGAACACTAGCGAAACATCCGTACACTGACTGTTTAAGCTCACTCTGAAATGTTATTTGTTACTGACCAGTATTACTCCAAAAGGGTCAGTAAAAGAATAGACTCAACAAATAATGGTTATCAAGTTGCAATGATTTTTAAGTTCATCACAGCAAGGACTATTTCCGCTTTGACTTTTGCACAGGGTCGAGTGTTATCAAGAGGCACACTATGATGATTTTCTTAGTTTACAGATATTTTACAGTAAGGTCATGCTACAAGTGTCCAACACCAGCAAATTCAAACACAACTAACAACAGTCGTCACTTTTTTCACAGGGAAAGCTCGTTACTTACCTCCATAATATCCTCTAAATTCTCCTCTGCATCTGCTTTTTCAGTCATCAGTTTGGCAGCTTTGAAATAAGCCTTCATGAGTAGATAACCCCTCTTCGCCCCATTCCAGTGAGAACGAGGGATTTCCACCAAACCATAACCCAAAAGCAACACAAGAAGGAACAGACCCCATGTGTTTGCAGCAGCTATTCCAATAGTCTGAAGTTGGTTCCTAAGGAAACAAAACAACATGAAAAACCCAAACACATAACATCCTCCTATCCTGTCTGCAAGAAACCAGCCTTGAAGTATCAAGATGTACCAATATGGCTTTCAAGTTTACAGGAACAGACTTGGTATCACCTAAATTTTTGCCTGGAGCCAGTCTGCTACTTGGCCATATTTAAAGCTGCCACAATTTTCCTGTATCTCCCATATTTCTGCCCACTATGGAGGGAAGATAAGAATTTGTTTGTTCTCAAACAAACTGTTCTCCAAAGGGAATATGTTCCCTTAGGAAAAGACATGAACTTATCAAACTTACTGCAAGTGAGGTCAAAACAGCATAATGGCAGTCACTGTAAGAAACAGCCTCAGAACCCAGGATTTGTATTCAGAATATTGTGTTCACAAATTTGTATTCAGATTTGTATTCCATCTAGTATGGAGGACTACAAGCAATTTACAGATGTCAATTATTTTAATTTTCCTTTTCACCTTCAAAGTCTACAGCATTCAGATGCACTACCCAGGAAATACTGATTTTTTGAAATACGTTTGTCGTGGTTTGAACCTGAGTTGAGTGACAAAGTTCTGAGCCAATCGCTTCCCGCAATTTTGCATATCTAAAAGCAGCACAGAGGCGGGAAATTGGGCTTCTTTTCCGGTTTTCACCGGAGGGCAGCCAGGCCGGGGCTCTCGTCGGGCCAGGCCGGGCCCCTGTTGGGCCAGGCCGGGCCCCTGCCGGGTTCTGCCGGGCCCTGCTGGGCCATGGGCCCCCTGTGCCCGCTCCCCGGTGCTGATGGCTGCGGGAGGACCCTCTTGGAACCGCGAGCAGCTGAGAGACACATCAAACTGCTGCCTGACCGAAAACCACCCGGAGCGGTTTCTGCTTTAAAGAGCTGATAAGCTTCCCTTCTTCCTCCCACACGGCTCTGAGAAAAAACCTGGCAGGAGCTTATCCCCGAAAAAACATCGAACTGGCTAGCTGCATAAACGAAATGAGGCTTTCTCCAACGTAAAAGCCCGAGAAGAAAGATCAGCTCTTCAAACAT
>VXBT01002175.1:9455-20783 GCA_013400235.1 Oriolus oriolus | reverse complement strand
AGAGAGAGAAATGTTACAGCAGCAGGGTATTTCTCCGGGCGGGACTCTGTTTTGCTGGTAGCAGTTTGGGAACCACGAAAGCAGAAGAAACCTCTTTTTTTTCAAATATAGAAAAGACTTTTAAACCCTGCATCTGACCGATATTATATGTTGTTGTCGTTTGTGCACATTAAGTAAAGTGGAAGGTACTGGAGAGAGAAAAAGAGGGTTTTTTGAATTAATCTCTTATTATTTCGTTTTACTTTTAATCCTATTAGTAATAAACTTCTTTATATTCTCTAAAGTTTGTGCCTGCTTTCCCTACTTCTAATTCTTATCTCACAAAAAGTTAAAAGCTGCAAATCAAACCACTACACTTAATTGGTGTTTCTGCCCGGTTTCAAACTAAACCCACGACAACGTTGTTCTGAAAACACTGGAAGTTTCTGCACTAACTTTGCAAATGTGTCCGCATGAAGAAAAAAGCACCACTGCAAATACATGAGGATTCCTCTGCTGTACATTACCAAATCAGAAAACCAAACCCCAAATTTCTATAAATACTCAAAAAAGACACTTTCATATAAAAAGTTAATGCCTAGCAAAATATTGTAACTAAAACTAGTTTTTTCAGAGAGACTCATTTCATCCACAGAAGAAATTATCCATGGTAATTCTGTAAGAACTCATGCAAGTGTTTACAACATTATTCTTACCATTGTAAATTGAAGTTTGGGTTTACAGCCACATATATTAGAAATGCTCCAAAAATCAGCAAGTAAGTGCCATAATAGATGGCATTCTCAATCAAAGCAGTTTTGATCTTTCCAGTGATGGAGAACCCGCCTGATCTAGCATATGACTGCATGAAAGGCAGCAGAATCCTAGGACAAAAAGAAACACACCAAAATCCCATCAGCCAATCAAAAAAAACCCACCAACCCCACCAAAAAAATCTCCCAAAAACCCAAACCACCAACCCCCCAAAAGAGTACTTTAGCAGTGTCAGGTTACTGAGGCAGGCATGTTAAAGTTTAAGACTCCCAAGCTCCTAAGAAATTAGCTACTTAAACATTTTTATTCTAGATGTACCTGTCTGATGACAAACCTTAAACAAGCTGCAGATAAAAACAGTACAGTTAGCTTTACTATGAAAAATCTGTGATAAGTAAGAATGAACTACCAAGCCTGATATCCTTGAGTAACTACAAAAATAATTATTTGATGACAGGTTGATCAAAAACCACACAAAGCACAGACAATCCAAACCCCCACAGACAAATCTTTTCTTTGTAGCTTTATATAATATATCCAATAAAGCCAAATAATTTACAATATTACTCAAAAATCACCCAACTTATTCATGGAATTATTTTGGTAACTGGTTGCCTAAAACCCATTTTTTTCAGACAATCTATCCATAAACACCTACATGTGTAAATTGCTCACTTTCAACTACAAAAGTGAACCAAGGGTAAATGGCTGCCACCTGAAATTTGCTTCCACAGAAGCAAGAAAAAGAAGACTACACCTAAGTTGGTAGAGTAATTATTACAGAAATTTCACTACTAGCAAATAAGATACAATTTAAAAGCTCTTTGCCATAGTGATACACATTTTTAAAGGATGCTATGACTGTTAAGATAGTGCACTTAAAAACTATATCATAGTCTTCGCCATATTCTTTTGCCTTACTTACCATGTTAAAAACTGAGATGTCCAATATACAACACGCCAGAAAATTGGCATAATTCCATCAGGAATATAACTCCAGGGTTTGAAACATTTTTGCTTGCTGTTACAATGTAAAGAAGATTACTGTTAGTTGTAGAGCATGACTATAGAAAGCATTTTCTATAAATTCCTATCTAGAAAGGTCTTTGAAAAGAGCGTAGTAGTAGTACAATACTATTCAAATACACAGTCAACAATCAACCTTCTCCCAAACAAATAAACTGAATGATCACCTAGAAATATTTACCACTTTCCTAACCGCAAATAATGTATCTGGACAGGACATCTTTCTTAGAGAAAAAACAGAAGCTCAAAGATCGAAGAGGAATATTGAATAAAGAATTTTAAGGTTACCATTTTTGGTTTTCAGTAGTAATTACTTCATGCACAGAAAGAACACTTTTTCAGACAGAGAAGCATTAAGCTTTAGTTAGTACAGCCAGTTTTTAAAAAATATCTAGGGACACCATCATCTAGAGCATTTAGTCATACAAAAAACGTATTAATTGTTTCTTCTGCCACCCAGCTGGATTCAGTCAGTCTTATATAAATTTTGATTCAGTAAGCCAATACTCTTCTGACAGGTAGTGTTCACTTCAGAAGACCAGAAAAGCCGTATGAGCTATTTTAGTAAAAAAAAAAAAACAAAAAACAAAAAACAAAGGACAAGGTGTCCATCTACACTATGGCAGTTTGGTTTTTTTCCACACACCTGTCTTGGTAATGAAGCAAGGGTGAGTCAAGGGGCAATAAAGTCAACTTAGATAAGATTACCTCATGAGAAATAATTGGTGTTTTCCAGGGTCAAACTAGTTAAGCCTGAGTTGTAAGTTTTTATGTGCACAGCCTAAATATTTTCAAAACTACCAAGTTAAGATAGAACAACAGGTAGTATGACTAAATGTTTCAACAGCTCTCCTATGAAGACAGGCTGAGAGAGCAGGGGTTGTTCAGCCTGGAGAAGAGAAGGCGCCAGAAGACGTTACAGCACCTTCCACTACCTAAAGGGGGCTTATAAAAAGGAAGGAAATGGACTTTTTATATGGGCAGAGTGACAGGACAAGGGGCAATGGTTTTCAGCTAACAGAGGGCAGGTTTAAATTAGAGATTAGGAAGAAAATCTTTACTGTGCGGGTAGTGAGGCACTGGCACAGGTTGCCCAAAGATGCTGTGGATGCCCCATCCTGGCAGCGTTCACTGCCAGGCTGGATGGGGCTAGTGAAAGGTGTCTTTGCCCCTGGCAGAGGACTGGAACTGGATGATCTTTAAGGTCCCTTCCAACCCAAACCATTCTGTGATTCTATGAAAAAAAGTTTGTCTGAAGCTATAGGTAAATTGAAAGGTTACTGAATAGTTTTCAAATTGTGTATATACTTAACATGGACTGGATGGTCTTAAGTATAGGGTGCAATATTGTGTCACTAAGTCTGTCATTTCACCATTCTTCCAGGCCCTGCTTTGGGGCAGCAAGATTGGCAATACTTTGCACCAACATATCAGCTGACATCTTAAAGGCTCTGATCACCTTACAGATAACTACACTGCACACATCAACAACATGTGGAAACAGCCAGTGTAGGCTAACAGCTGAGCAGCCACAGGAAAGAGCCCATGTTAGTCTACTTCTCCAAGTTTAGGGATTACTTTCTTCCTGCCAGGACACAACTAGCAAGCTATCATTACTTTGGTGGAATACAGTAGCTTTCAGATAACTGCAATTATCATATATATGTAATTATAATAAGCAATTAGATATGCTGCTTACATATAGGACAAGCTGCTAATTTCATTTATAAGGCACAGAATTAGATTTTCAGGTTTAAAGTCTTTAAGATTGTAAAGGATAAACATTCACCAAAGCCTCTCCTCATAACCAAGATTGCTCAAAAAGCTTAGTCCTATTGCTTTAACAAAAAAAGGGAATCTAGTGCCACAAAAAAGAATAGTTGGGTAATCAGCTAGAACTACTACATAATTACTATGTAACTACTTGTCTTGGGGTGACTTTATGATTTTGTATCCCATATCGCCCAAATATGAATTCTGTGCTTTTAAAACAACTACATGCAAGAGAAAAGCCAGATGAACTTTTTTTCAAAGCAGTTCTGTGCTTCAAGGACGCTGCTATCTAAGTTGTGAAGAGAGCGAAGGGAGGAAGCACCCAGCTTAGGAGTTTTTTTTTCTTTCTTCGGCGCAGTTTTCTTTCTTTCTGCTTCAGAGAGAGAGACAGAGAGTTGAATTTCTTTTTTTTTTCCTGGGACTTTAGTTTCTTCTTTTTCTCCTCTTCTAGACTTGTTCAAGACATCACAGCCTCACCGGGGGACTTTGTCCGGTCTGGAGGTGGAGGGGGGCCCCCACGCCGACCCAGCTCCAAAAAAGAGAGAAACCACACCCACAGAAAGACTTTAAAAAAATCTTCCAAGTTTTTTCTCTTCATAACAAGAGATTTTATTCTGTGGCATTGTTATTCTTAGTTTTTTTCTGTGTGTTTGTTAAATAAATAAAGTTTTTTTTCCTTCACTTTCCTCCGAGAGTATTTCTTTCCCAAACCTGGTAGAAAAAAGGCAGCTATAATTGCCTACTATCAAGAGATATTTCCCTCTAAATTTAGACAAAACCAGAACACTACTCCCAGCAGATACAGATCCACTTTTCCTCACCTCTTTCCTCACTGTCCTGTGTATTTACAAACTTCAAATTTTGCATCACACAGATAACACTTGTTTGTTACTGTTAAAAAAGAGAATCATAAAATACAGTCTGAAGAAAAAAACATGTAGCTCATACCTTGGGGCAAGAGTAACGTAAGAGCCATTACTTTCTGCAGGACTGGAGTTAACCGCAAGTTTGCATCGATTATAAATAGTCTAAAAGACAATTTATTTTACATCAGTGACCAATGAGGTACAATACTTATTTAAAAGTAGTAAGTCCTATTTTAAAGACATTTCCTGTACTCCAGGTTTACATTTGGAATTAAGTATACTAATAAATATTAAAATAAACATGCAATCAGCAGTCAAGTAAGAAAAATGCTAGAAGTGTCCTTATGCGGCCTATTGTTATAAACAAATAATGAAATTTTTAAATTATCGAAATAGATTTGTTATCTGATGAGATTAACAAAAAGTAAAATTAATTATAAACACAGATACTGTCATGTTTAATTTATTAAGACACTACATGGAAGATTTCTTTGGCATTTCTAAGCGATGATCTTTTGCAATCATTAGTTTAGAGAAACACCATACCCATTTGATGTAATTAAGCAGGAAGTCTTACACGTTTCTTACCGTACTGACATCCAGAGGCAGTATGAATACAATCAGGAAACAGAGATACCAAGCCAATAATGTTGCTATGATCACCAGCCTATGCTGTTTCTTGAAGTCTCCATACCGGTGAAGTAGGAATAAGGCCAGGAAAAAGACAAACACTATCTCGAGGCCCAGCGCTGCACCACTCATTGTTAAATGTTGGCTCCAGCCACACCACGCTCACTTGGAAAAGCAGATCAGAACTGCAAGACAAAAAGACATTTAATTACATGAAAATCTCTGGAGGATATTTATGCAGAAGAGTTTTTGAATGGACACTTTAAAACGTATTAACAGACTTCTCGAACTTCACATGACCAGGATTCTGATCAGACAAAGACAAAGATTTTCAGCAAGGTGCCCTGAAGTCCTCTGCAGAAATCAAAAGATGTCATTCCAATGCTGTCATTTCCAGCAACATATTAGGACAACTCCTGTTCATCATCTTGATATACAACAGATCCAGGAGGCAAATCTCAGCCCCTGAACAGACTACTAGCCAAACTTTAGGTCCAGTAAAAATTTCAAGATGAAAATCTATCCTGCTCTTTTTTTTCCCTTTTAGAAATAACCAACTAATTTGGAGAAAGGGTTAAATGTTTAAATTAAATGTTTCTGGATAGCTAATGAACACCTTTTTTTAATGGCGCGTACCTCAAATACATATTTGAAGTCTGTACACAAGAGCGAACAGAGCATAAAAACACAGCAAAGTATGTGTTAGTCTACTTGTAATGTACCTCTTTTAGGTTTGAAATTTCAAGAATTTCAATTCACCTTCCAACTCCTCTTATGCTCTTCCGAGAAACAAGGGTCTCAATTCATTTGGTATTAGTTAGCCATGATGTATTTTTCCTTTGCTCGTCCTTCTGGGTTTAGTTACTCTGCTACAGTCAGGACTACTGTAAGTGCCCAGAGAGTTCATATAGCTTCATGCAGACAAGCTGTTATGCAAAGGGACAGTGAGCTGCACAAATCCATCACAGAAAATTTCACTGACTTGTTATATTTTTTTTAAACTGTTTCAAACCTTTTAATAAGCATCATTTTACCACTGGCATTTTAAGCATTATCCAAAAATAAAAAGTTTATTACTGTAGCCAGTCTGACTTGCTTCTCCACCAAGATTAACATTTAGCTGGTTTGATTTAAGTGAAATAGTTTTTGCTATGGCTTTGCTGTTAAGACTTTTGGTGCTTTCACTTTTCTGGAGATTTAAAAGAAATGCTATTACTAAAATTCCCCTCTACTTACTTTTAAGTCCCTTCAGAATTTGGTAAAGTGAACCGTTTCTTTTACTAATTTCTCAGTAAGCTGCTTAAGCAGATCTGTTATGCTTGAGGGTACTAAGCAGTGAAAACTCTCTTATTCGCACTAAAAAACCTCTAAAGTTTGTGATGCCATTACTACCTTGAGGACACAGAGGAACAATGATTCTGTGAATTTTTTTTCCCTCAAAAATTTGTTTCTCCCCATCTTCTGCTTTTGTATTTGAATTTCAAACAGTAAGAGCAGTCTGTTTACTCCATACTGGCTGCGACACACAGAGCATTCCATATTCCGAAAATAACTCAAGTTACCGTACTGTTTGTTGTCAAAGATGCACATAATTTTCTGCCTTTCATCAAACATGTTTATCAAACTATCAACATTTCCATTAGGACAAAGCATCCCCTTACCATTTGTCTGTACTCTACTTTACCTAGATCATTTTTACATTAAATACCCAGGACATCTAACCCATTTCTCAATCACTTATTTGAAGCAAGTCCTTGACTGTTCTATTGTACCATTCTTGTTTCCTCTGAGAAGTCTTTTGTATTCACAGTATAGCAGCAAATTTCACAGAAGCAAAAATAACAAAACAATTATGTATCAGCTTAATTAAGGCACTGCTATCTGGCATGTAGCTTTTGGAGCCCATTATAGCCACACCTTTCGCTACGTAAACAAAAAAAATTATACAGCATACACTTCATTAGTCACAAAGTTTTATTACAGTCACACCTAAAAAGCTGCTATCAAAACAGAAAGTGAAAAGTCTTTGTGCAAGATGCTGCACTCAGCTACTATCACGATGGAATTTCCAGAAACATTATAAAAATGTACTGAATATGCTAAAATAAAGAGGGACTTGAGTTCTACCACAACTTAACTCGCTTTCAAAGACAAACGTGACTTTGCAGTTATCAGTTCCCTGGTTCCTATTTTAATCTCAAAATACAAAAAGAAAGGCCTGTATTTTCGCAAGACTGCAGCTAATAACACTCTGTTTTGAATTAATGTATACACATTTTCAACCGTTTAAAATTTTTAATAGATAGAATAGATAGAAACCATTTAAAACCAGCTCTCCACATAAAGAGACTAAATGGAAGAAAATCCACAAACTGAGAAATGCAATGCTTGAGAGGAGCTCTTCTGGTGAACTAAATCCAACCCAACAGTGCAGACCTATCTGGGACCTGTGCTACTAGAATCAGACCTTAAACTATATTACTGCAGACTATAAAGCCATGACTTCCTGTAGAAAGCAGCATTTCCTGAACCTGGTTGTTAGCTCAAAGAAAGGTAAGCGTCTTACCCATCATACTGTTTCTTCACTTTATTTAGACAGCCATCTCACTACTGGCATACAGCTACCTAGTATCAGCTAGCTCAAATTCCAGAATCTCTAAAAAATGCTGTCCTGAAATAACTACTCCAGAAGAGCTCTCTTGTACTGTACAACCTTCAATGGCTTAGAAGATGCTCCTCTTAAAGGAATGACAAAGTAACAAGAGCCCTCAGCATGAATGGAGAAGTATTTATTGGCATACTCATCTTCTGAAGAACCAGGCAACTACAGATTAATACAAATGCGATTAAAAGCTGAAACACTGGCATGGGAAGTGCACCTTAACTAATAAAATACAAGGACATGCTCTTGTGTTAGCTTACGATTTCCCCACTTCTTTTCACACACAGACAAAATCAGTTAAGCCTTTAATTTTATCCAGCTACTAACTCTGCAAGCATCATAAAGAGCTCAGTTCAGGTTTTTTCCCTTTATATGATAGACTCCCTACTATCAACAGTATTAAATTACCCTGCCAACCTAAGAGTAACTGCACTCATGACATCTGCATTACAAATGAACTAACTACTCTGCCTGGTTCAGAAATCTCAAGTTACTAAATGAAACAGCAGAGAATGAAAAACCCCACACTTTCTTAGAGTTTTTATACAGCACCAGATTTAAGAAAGACACTCCAATATTATTTTCTCAAAGAAGGCTAATAAGAGTAAAGCATATCTGTGGAGGATTCCCCCAGTTTCCCCGCAAATGCCTGAGGACGCCTGAACTGCAGGTAACCACTGGTTCACATGCCTTACTAAAACGTATAAATAGGACTATAATCTGCAAGACATTTCCTTCACAAATTCAGCTTTATTAAAGCCTCCAAATTATTCCCCTCCGGGAAACACAACACTACTTCTCTGTCCTGTATTTCTGTGGTTGACTGCTCCTTCTTAAACACAGGCAAAAAACTCCACTCACTTGTACTCGTTCCCCTCTCACAAGTTTCCAAATCTTTAAGGTACTTTGATTTACACTACCACACTCAGAAAGACCTGAAATCTCTCACAGTTTTGTGCCTTCTACAGTTTTAATCATCATACTATTTCATTAGGGAAACTCTGAAAATCATGAAAAGTATTTGACAAGGGAATGGCCTCCTTAGTCACAACAGTGGCTCTTCCCAGCTTTCTTCCCCAAGCAAAAGCATCCTCAGAATCTACGTCCTATTAAGCAATACATAAGATTATCAACTGATCCTCTTGTATACAGTAGGTCTATCAGTCATTACTGAGATAGATTAGATTACTTCAGCTATTTGTCCTTGACAAACTGATGCTGTCTTTTATTCAGCTATTATATTCTACATACTCACAAACAGCTTTAGTGCCAGAATTTTTTTCAGGAATTCAAAAATAAGAGGAGTTTGCCAATCCATAGCTCTGCCTTCCTTCAAACATTAATAATAAAGACAACCACCATGCTTCTGTTTTTCCTGTCCGTGGTACCTCAGACATTTCTATACTAAAGACTTTTTTTCTTGTTCTTGAAGCATTTTCAGGTAGAAATCAAACAGATTTGGAAAATCTGCATTTCTAGAGATCTTAGATATTTCAGTTGAAACACCTGAAAAACCAAGCAGCCTTACTCTGTATTTTCAAAGATCATAATTACATCTGAAAAAAATCTGTCACCAAAAAAGTTGCCAAACTATATCAGAGACAGTCATGGACAGAACTGAGAGCCTCAACATACCAAAAGAAATACGTGAGCAACAGCATCTCCCACCTCAAGCTGAATTCACAACTCACCTGCAAGTACAAAAGCTGCCATCTCCAGCAATATATCAATGGCCAGCTCAATTATGAGCTTCTGCCTCTCTGCTAGCTCTTACTGAGGTTCTACCAGCACATTTCACTTGGCAAGAAAACCCAGTGTTTGGTTTCTGCAGTTGGCCCTACTCGGCAAAATTATGCTGCAAAGAATAGACAGACTTCACTCTACAGACATGATTAAGCCTTTAGTACTGATAGAACAGGCCCACACTGAGAGCCCTTGACACTTCCATCTTTAAACAACAAAATGGGCTAACTTACACTTCAGAACTCCTAAAGAGAGAAGAACGAGATGCAAAGCAACAATAAAAATAGTCCCTTCAGCTATTTTAATATCCAAGTCCGCACAGGGTGTTGTGGGGATTTCTTTTTGGTTGGTTTCAGGTGTAGGGGAGGGGTGGCATTGTGGGTTTTGAATGGTTGGTTGGTTTGGGTTTTTCTGTTTACTTTTTTATTACACACTGGCCCTTACAGCCTAGGGGAAATAGTAAGTATTTATAAACAGACAACGAAGAGATGCTTTATCTCACTACAGTGAAAGGGCTATCTAAAGAAAGAAAATAGCCACAAACTGCCCAAGAAAACCAACCAGAGAAGTTATCTGATTGCACTATTTGAGCGAAACAACCTCTGAGATTAGTGAAGAAAGCAATTTGCATGGCTTTGTTCTTCTAAGATCCACTAGTCAGTCAATATACCGACTGGCATTTTATTAGTACCTGTCAGTTCAATTATTTTGCAACTAAGAAAAATTTTAAATTGAGTAAACATTTAATTGATAAAAGATTAATATTTAGGGAAAAAGTTTTGTATCTTCTAATTAAAAGAAAAAATTAAATGCTGTGCTGACACCACTCAAAATAGCAGTACTCTCTGATTTTGTAGGAGACTAGGTTCTAAACAGTAGCACTACATGAAAGACAAATGCTCGACCAAAGAACATTAAGATTTTTGTGTTCAAGTGCAAGCAGGGACCATCAGTACAAAACCATGGAGAGTTCATTTGCTTTACATGGTGCTGTCCTGTCCTCTACTACAGGATCACAGAGTCATTAAGGTTGCAAAAGACCTCCATGATCATCAAGTCCAACATTTAATATATTAAGTATCACAGAGGCCGAAGGTTTCAAACAGTTTAGGGAAGTATGCTGAAAATAACACACTGAAGAAAATAACTCACTTATCGGAGGAACTGAAATAGAATCAAATACAAGCGCTGTACAGTTGCAAGCAGAATCTAAAAAAAGAATAGAAATCGCTATCTGGGCTACCAGACGAATGCACTCACACAAAGCAGGTGTCAGTAAGGCAGTCACGTGACCACTGCCCCAACACTGCATTCAGGCAAACAGATTGTGTGTTCATTTCCAGACTGTAAAAACTAACTGGATTTTCCAAAAAATCATCTTTAGATTTCCCATACATTAATAGAGAGGAGTGACTTGATTCACAAAGAAAAAAAGGGCTGCAGAAAAGGTGAAATAAACTCAAGGGTTTTTTTAAAACCAAAACTCCACCTCTTTTTCATCTGATTATCTGCTTAAATAGCCTTTGAACAACTGTTCCGTGACTGAAGTTAAAATTGGAAACAGTCAAAAAAATATTTTTTAAAGAGTGTATGAATGTTAATTTGAGTAACATCATCCTCTGTACGTGACTTGAAGTTGTGTGCTCTTTGCCATGGGTTCCATTACCACCCTCAGTTTTACAGGCACGTCTCTCCATCATTATGGAGTAAACAAAGGACAGCATTTGCTAGCAAGTGGTTGACTAAGAGCGGGGTTGTAGGTGTGTTCAGAATTCGTTCTCCATCCCCACCAATTTCAAAACAAGCACTCTGGGGAAAAAAAAAAACCGCAGGGAAGAGCTGCATTGCTGAAAGTCGCGCTGGCTGTGAATCACG
>VXBT01002174.1:689366-705735 GCA_013400235.1 Oriolus oriolus | reverse complement strand
AAACTCACCACCATCTTCTGCATGTGCAACATTTGCAGCCGGACACACACCGCTCCCCGGCGATGGAGACTGCGGGAAAAATCCGCCGCGGCGGCATGGCTTGCTGAAGCGGCAGCCGGGAGAGAGGCAGAGCGCGAGCGGGAGAGGATAGAGAACAAATACTAAAACNCATCCTGCTCGCCCTCGATGCCTCTTTGAGCAGCATCCAGCGAGCGAGCGGGAGAAGGCGAGACAGAGAGGCAGAAGAGAAGATGAGGATAATTTGCAGACAGCTTGTCTTGTTGTTTTCTGGCTTTTGGGGACTAGCAATGGGAGCTTTTCCTAGCAGCGTGCAAATAGGTAAGCGCTGCATTGGGCTGCGTGCGTGTGTCCAGGGGTTTAATCCTTTGCGGAGTGAGTTGGAAAGGAGGCTCTGAAGACAGTTTTTGCAGATTTCTCCTCCAGCACCATCCCATTTCCCTGCCTTCACGAATCATCCTCGTGTTTCTGTATATGTGCCTCCGTGTGTCTGTGTGTGTAAATATTTCTGTGTGCGTTCGCGTGCGGGAGGGAGGATGCTTATCTTTTGCAGAACTCCTTCCAGCCCCGGCTGTGCGATATCGGCAGGGCAGGAAGGAGCTCGGGGCTGATGCCCCTTGGCTGCTTCAGCTCCCTCCGGCTCCCCTTGCTTTTGCCTGACTCCCAAAGGAATGGCGAATCCTGGGCACCGGAGGTTGCGGTAGCCGGCAGGGATGGGGGGTTAAAGGCAACGCCGTCCTTCGTTTCTCTCTGTAGTTGGAAAGTTTAGGGTTTTGTAAGTGTCTCCCTGTTGTCCTGTGCCCCATCCTCACCCCTTTCCCATCGCCTCCTGCTTCCCACCTTTCGGACGTGTTTCGGATGGGACGCAGCTATCTGAATTCTTTCCAGCTCAGCTCCATCACTGCATCATTTCTTGTGGACTTGTAAAGATGCTGCTAATAAGACTGAGCTGCTCCCTGCCTGCACATGGCTGCAGAGGAGCAAAGTTCATTATATTCCTCTTCTATGCAGATTATCCTACACGAGTTGGTATTTTCTTTTTTTAATCCAGAAAGCATCGTTCCGCTTAATCAGCCCGCCACTTAATGTGAGAGGCTGTTGAGCAGCTGAGTTACCAGTGTGTTCGGTATCAGGGAGATGGAGGCTAAACACTTTAAAAGGTCACTGTAATCATGGCAAATCTGGATATTTATGTATGAATGGCTGAAAACCGAGAAGTCAGAAAAGAAGCATGAATGCATCAGGGAGGTTAAAATCGATTGGGGACAGTGATTTAAAGGCAGTGGTTGTGATTATGAATACGATTAGTTCCTTATCCATTAAAGTCTTAGGACTTGCCTTACTGTGCAGCTTTGGGAGAGACAGTTGCTCAGTCTTACAAGACAGTAAGTAGCTTGCAAATGATTTACCCAGCTTCTTTTGCTTTTTGCCTTTTTTTTTTCTGTTTTTTGTAGGTGGTCTCTTCATCAGGAACACAGATCAGGAATACACTGCTTTTCGATTAGCAATCTTTCTTCATAACACCAGCCCCAATGCATCCGAAGCACCCTTCAATTTGGTTCCTCATGTAGACAACATTGAAACAGCTAACAGCTTCGCTGTAACAAATGCCTGTAAGTAAACATGCCACTGATCTGACCACCTTACGGGTAAATTGCAGTGAAAAGAACAGGAAACCACATCGTTATCTTGCATGGTAAATACATCAGGAAGTCTGTCTTCGGTACAGATACCCTTTCCAGAAGAGCAAAAGGGGCAGCAGTCCTTGTTAGTTCCTAACTGGAGGAAAAATCCCCTCTCCTGCCTTCTGCTGACTAACCTGATGTGACATTTACTTTAGTGTTATTAGTGTAGTTTCTTGCTTCCTGGTTTCTATGGAGATGAATTTTGTTGTTGTAAAGAAAAATTACAAATGTCTCAATAAGTGCATTAAACCCCACAGTTACTCTTGTTTGTTTCTGTGCATGCTGTGCCTTGCGTGTATTTGAAAATATATGATAATGTTTGTGCTCCCAAATGCTTTTCTAATGGCTAGAAAGGAGACAGGGAAGCAGTGGTGTGCAGGATAATATATCTGAGTTGCTTGACGCTGCAGTTGATCTGGTGATGTCACTTGAGGCAGCCCTGCTCTTATATTCTAGGTTGTAAATGTCTCTTACCATTTTGTAATGCATACATCCTGTGGATATGTCTCTATGCATCCATACATTGGTGCCAAATCAAGTTAGTATCTGATGTAGTTGATTTCACAGACCACCTCAACTGGAACAAATATTCTTGTCTTACTATATATTTTATAAACAGACACACACCCACATACACAGATGCACATACGCAATGAGAGGAAGACAGAGCAAGAAATGCCCTTAACAAATGAGGTAACATTTAATTAATTTATTTTTTTATTTAAAAAAAAGCGAAGTGTAATTAGCTAAACTTGCTACATTTTAGTCACCTCAGGGTCTTTACCAGTGGCTAAAACACATGCTAGATACACCTAATCTCTGAGAGGGGCAAAGCATTATTTCTATTTATTTTCGTGTACATCTGGCTTCTTAAAAGGAATTCATGTTATTATGTAAGACAGTGGTATACAGTGGGGCAAAGCTGAAGACTGTAGTAGCGTTACTACTTTGATGTTCATATTTCAGGACTCTATAGGTTTTCCTCTGTGGCTCCTAAGTTTTTGAATCCCTCCTCTTCATTCAAGAGTGAATTGCCTCTGGAAGTAGATGCACTAAGCAACATTGCTGAGCAAGTTTAAAATAGAAACATGCTGGAGAATGTCTTAGTGTTCATTGTGCCTTTAAAATATGCGCTGTGTTTCTCTTCACTTTCTCACTGCCATCTCTGTGGCACTTTTAAATATGTAAACATACAATATGCTGTGCAGTTCTCATGAATAATTTATTGTATGATTGCTAAATTTATTTATACGAGTCTTTGCTACTTCAAGTTTCAGATGACCTTGCCACCTGATTTAAGAGGAACAGCTTCTGAGCTGCCAAAATGGCTCCATTCATTTTATGCAGTAACGACTGATGTCCCATAAAGTGTGAATTCTGTATTAAGCAACATATTAGTTGTGTTTACCTTGGAAATCAGTATCAAATTCCATAAAGTAAAAACATTTCAAAAGATGCTTTGGAACTGGAAGGAATCAGGTCTATGCAGGTGTAGTTCATTGAGAAAATACTACAGTTCATGTCAACTTTTGCAAGCACTGATAATATTTATTCCACAGGGACCAATGACACAGTACATTTTTTGAAGTTACATTTTTAGTAAAAGAGTATGGGACTAAAATTTTTGTGTACTAAAATCAGTCATTTTGGGTGAAGTCAATTATTTTAGATTCTGCCTATGCATCTAGTTCTGACAATTTCTTAGGCTATTGTTACTTTTTGGATTAAGGATATAGCTCGGTATTTCCATTTGAGTGTCAGTGAATTAATTCTGATTTGCACAAATTTTAAATTGTCTGAAATTGGACCACTTTTCTATGTAAAACTAAACACCTTAAATTCAAAAAGTGTTTGCCCAAAACTTTGCCCATTTACACTATTTGCAGCAGATTCTTCTCTGATTCCAACCACCTTGTTATTTTTGCTTTACATTTAACTGATGAACATCTCTCCCATTATGTTTACTGTCATTTACAGAAATAGTGATTCATAACCTGATCCGTTTTTTCTTCTTTACGCTGAACACAGTTTTGGTTCCAAAGTGCTTAATGGCCTTGGAAATGTTGAATCCTTGTAGTATGGGGGGAGGCAGAGAAGAAAGGGAAAATTGTATTTATATGTTCATGTGTATATTCTCATATAATTCTATACATGTCTGTATTAAATAGAAGTAACCCTAAAGGCCTTATTTATGTTTCTACTTGCCACTTAAACCCACATGTATTTTTGCATTAGTCCAGGTTTGCACTGATTTCATGTTTTGCAGTCTCGTGGCAATAATCTGACTACTTCTTCTTTTTAAAAACATTTTAATACTGAAGAATATTTTTTAAACAACAGATCTTCTCCTAGTGAGATGTAGGCAAACCGACTGACAACTGAATGAACATATCTCATGTTCCTTAAGCTAAATGTGAGCAGAATCCTGCAAAAATCAATTGTCTGATAGCTGGAGGACACTGGCTTCCATGTGATTGAATTTGCTGGCTTGACAGAGGCTTCTAAAGCGCAGATGTATGAGTTTTTCTAACCTAGTTAAAGAAACCCCCACCATCAGCTCTGAATTAAGTGATTTCATGGCAATATGAAATGAAAACTCTTTGCTGAACCGCTGTGAAACGATGGCTTTGGACCTTGCTATTTGCGTAGAAATTACTCAGAGCACATGTCCCCAAATATACAGTACAAAAGCCTTAGAGCTGCTGGACCGAGATAAATATTCATGTGAGTTCAAGCATAAAGCTCTGAGACATTACCAGTTTCCTCTATTTCTGTTTCCATTTGCTGCAGAGGTTACTTTTGAAGATTCAGGGCCTGACCCCTTGCATGTGTCAGGGACAGTAGACAGATTATTCCAAAGGATTATGGATGGCATACCAGCAGGTAACTCACTGCAACACTGGCAAAACTTTAATGTTTTTTTTCTTTTCACTAGGTTAAAAAACATACATCAAAATGTTGTTCACCCTGGAGTACTTTTGGAGCTGGAATAATTTTGTGTATTCAGTGTCGTAGCTAATTTCCAGTGGTTCTTTTATGCATTTTTGTTTTCTTCAAACAGGCTTAGAACATTAGTGTTTTTACTTTAAATCATGAATGCATATGAAACATGTTGCTTTAGCAGATAGAATCTGTTGTGATTTAGCAAAATTGATCACATCTATATCTCTCTGGAGATTTCAGTCCTTTTTCTTTTCCCTTCGCATTTATGTGTTTTATTTAAACTCTGTTCATTTCTTTTGCACTACATACATTATTCAGAGAATCCCTCTTACTGACAGAGCTGAAATTATTCCAAAATGAATAGTACAAGATTCTTACTCATCAGAACACAATACACCAGAGCTGAAGTATTTGTCTATTGGCATACATTGGTTTGCACCTTATAAGCAGGAAATTCTGCTCATGATTAGAAATCTACCTGCATTCAGTTTGATTTCAGATGCTGGAGCAATAGATTGATTTTTGGAGAGGACTGTATATATTTATTCTTAGCTGAATGCAAAATAATTTTCTTCCCTCCATGCACCATCTATACAGTGCATTATTAAATCTCAGCAACGCCGTCAACATTAAACATGCTTGAATCCTTATGAGAGGTAGTGCTATAATTTTACAAATAACGATTTGCCTTTCAGCTCTTCAGAATTTTTCTGTTGAATTTTCAAAAATCCTTAATCTATAGCAGTCTGAAGTTCTTGCACAGAATTAAACAAAAGGGAAAGAAGAGAGATTGATTCAAGTCTTTCATCAGAGTTTCATACTAAAAGTAAAGCTTTTTTCTCTTTGAGTCTGTTTGACTTCATGTGTATTCTGAGATGAATACACCTAATAAGTGTAATTTAGGGAAAATCAGACACTTCTTTCCTCTTTTGCACAGTTCATTTCTACTGGATTTTAATCCCAGTAGGTGCAACCCCCCCAGAACATAACCTTGTTTATTGTGTGCCACATGGATGAAAAGAAAAGCCCACTGGAATTAAAAATCTTGTATCTTGGAATAACTTTCCTGTTTCTCCAAGAGTTAGTGCTTTGATTCTTGTGCCCTCTCGATTTATGTGGGGTTGATGACCTGAAATTGGAGGGCCTGATTCTGCCTCACCAGTGGGAATGAAGTTTCTGGGGAAGATCTACTGAGGTCAGAGGCAGCCCTGAGGACAAAGAGGAGCCTCACTTGCCACCCTCACCTCACTGTGTTTCTTACTCTGGGCTTGTGCATGCTACTGAGGGGAGAGGCAATGTCATTTTGGAGTTAACTTTCTGCTGAGACCTTCAGAAAGCTGAGGAAATAGTCACAATATAAGGGCAATACAACATGTGAGTCTATCTGTCATTTTACCTACAGCAGTTTCAACTTTGATTTACTCAGCTGCATCATAATGGGATTTTCATTAAATTTGGTTATTAATTCTGCTTTATAATTACAACTCAATTTAGCAATAGAAGCGTAACCTTGGTTGAATAATCAGTGTCATTTAAAAACATGGTGTTCTTTATTTAGAAAGTGAGGTTTCATACAGCTGAATGGTGTTTTGCTATCAAGAGCAGTGCAGTATTCCCAAGGATGCAGTTTGGAGTGTGTTGGGAGTTACCATACAATCAGGTTTTAACTGTAAAAGCAAATAGTGTACCAGTTGGCTAGAAAGATGGAACTGGATTAAATTTTACCTTTCTAGGATAGGTCTGATTACAAAAATCCTTCTGAAGTGAGTGTTTTGCTTTAATACATGGAATTTATCTGAAGCTAGACTCCAGTTATTGAAAAAAATTTCTCTTAACATTTTTATTATTAGCACTTTCTGATGAAATCACAGAATGTGTGTGTCCTTGGGTGTCATCTACCATAAGAAGGATACTGTATATTTTTAAGAGATAAGAACGTCCATATTTAAACAGTTTCATAGCTCTGAAAGTGATATTTATAAATAGCCATACAACAGAGAGATCAACAGTCAATCTCTCCAGTCCATCACAGTCTGGTTTTAATTTTCACGGTTATTGTTGGGAAAATAAATGATGGGCCTTCACTGACATACAGTCAGATTTCTACCCTGAAAATCCAGAACATTAATTTCCCTGGCATTAAACATGACTTTTGTCCTAGCATGTTACTGGACTGACTAAAACCCTAAACTCAAAAGATTTATAGTAGCCTATAGAAAAAATTTAATGTTCATTTCAGAGGATTACTAAAAAAGATTGTGTTCCTTCATTCCTTCTGCAGAAGCCAATGCAGTGCAGTACTTTTTGTGTAGGACAAAGCACTTTAACAAGTAAATTAAATTGATTAACTTCAGCTTTATCATTGTAATCTAAGTTTGTATGCTAGTCAAAATAACTCATGCATTTCATTTTTAGGTCTTGATTGTTTTGAGACTTTCTTGCTCATGAGAGGGGAAGACGTCTGCTTTGATTTCTTAACGGTTTTAGATCCTGCTGTGAATTGTGCAGTTTCAGATTGTGAACAGGTGAAGTTCTTTGGGTTTAAACATGTGGGACAAAATTATCATTTCTCATAGTTCCTATTCCTTGATATATGACTGATTTAAGGGTATGAAATTTGTGCTAGTGCAAAAGTGAAGATGTTCCTGTGATTGCACCAGTGTAATTATAGTGAAAAATTGGCCTTTTCTGTGGATTTCCATTCCTCTGGGTACTTAGCTTGAGGCAAATATTTTGGACTAGTAGAGCACCAAGTCTGCGTCTGCAACTGAGGTGGCCATGCCAAAGTTATGTGATAGGACACAAAGTCAAGCTAGATCATTTTTTCCTGTGTAAATCAAGAATTGCTCTGAATTTTTGAAAATAAATTTACTCAAAAGTGTCTGATCGCAGTGTCTTGTTTGGAAATTTTGGCGTTGTTTTAATAATTTTCTCAGAAGTTTTAACATCTTCCTCTATCTAGTTTGGGTTCATACGTAGCTTTTGGGTTTTATTTTGGTTTTTAAAGGTCTTACTGGCTTTCATCAGTGTTGATATGGATTCAGTTGTTTGTCAGTGCAGTTATATCTTAAGTTATCTCAACAATTCTATATTACTGATGTCTGCTTTCAGGCACCCAAGGTCAAATAGAAAGCCTACCCTACATTATGGCACTCAGAGATATTCTGGTATTTTCCAGAGTCTGTAGCAGCACCTGCTTTCCTGTTGGGAACTGCATACTGCTGAGCAGTTGGGAAAATCTGTCCTCCTCTGTGCAACAATGCATAGGGCAAGTGTCTTCTCTCGGTAGTGCTACTTCCTTGTGAGGACTCTTTTCCTCATAGTCCAGATAAGGTGTCTCCCTGACTTGTGCAAATAATTGCAGCTGTTGGGTTCCTGGTTCCTTATGGTAAGAAGATGGAACCAGAGTGACACATACCTGTCACCCTTGTCCTGGCAATGCATTGGAAAGACCCAGCTCATCCTTCCTCGTCACCAGTTCTTCCAGAGCTGACCAGAGAGAAGTTTTATGTTGGACTCAAGTGGGAATACCAGGATACTTACAACAAAGCTACTGTAATGGCTGGGTTTTGACCAGCTATGCTAACATTAATAAATTCCAATACAAACACTGGTCCTTGTCCTGCAGATATTCCCCCAGACACAGCTGTTTGTGATTTAAATAGAGGCTCTACCTGAGCAGTGATTGCAAGTTAGAACCTCTTATAAAGAAGGAATAGTGGGAATCCACTTTTTTTGCAAGGTGAAAATGTTCTCATTTTTCGTTTCATAGCTCAAATTTTTATAAGTATTAAATTGCTTAGCTCCTGTTATTTTTAAAAACCAAGATGTTTAGACATTTGACCCCTGGTACATAATTGCCTGTTTACAAAGAGAGTCAGTTGGGCTAGTTTTCTTGTGTTCCACAGGCTATTGCAGTGTTGTACTTATATGCAGCAATTGCTCCTGAAGCATGCAGGCTTGTGCAATACCTTTCACTATATTCATGGCCAGCATGCAGTTGTTTTTTCTGGTAAATACAAAGACAGCCCAAGAGATAGAAAAATTACTTTTCACTAGCTTATTTATTAGATTATTTGTGGGGAAAGGAATATATTTTGAAAGCATACTAAAATACATATTATTTAACTACTCTTAACAGCTCTTCTGTTTCTCACTTTCAGACCCTCTGTGGGGTAGATCCTGTGCCATTTCTGCATGCATACTCTTCCAGTTGCTTCTATTGTGTATTTTCATAGTAAACTTTTAAACCTGTAAAATTGGAACTTCATTTTTATTTGCACATCATCTTTTTGTACAGTTCAGGTATGCCTAGTGAATATCCATCAAATTGGTTTAGAAAAGTTTACAGGTAGAGAGAGTTAATTGCTGAAAAGAATTGAGACTTTTATGCTTTGCTTGCCAGTGTCCAAGGATATGGAATTTACATTTTCACGTTGCAAAGTAAAAGGGGATGCATATGTTAGTATTAGAAATTATTTTGCAAAATAATTAGGAATTATTATTAAAAATATTCTGGTTTTTAAAATTTCTTTCACAGGTATGCATTTTGCTTCATTTTTGATGATCTTCAAGGTCCCCTTCTAACCCAAACCATTCTGTGATTTCTTTTTGTTAGAGATTTCGCTGATGTCACAATGTCAGGGTCAGAACTGTTTTCCCAGTGGGTAAAGCAATTCATGTAATACATATTCAAGGCAGAAACGGCAGAAACAGCAGAAAGAGAGGGAATTCTTGTAGAGCAAAGGAAGTGCAAAACATAGCATATTATTTGTCCCCAAAAGCTTCCTGTTCTACTTTAATATTCCTGATGTACAGTAGAAGTTAATGTGAAATAACACTGCTAGTTAATGTGAAATATAGATCTGGATGATGCCGTGTTAAGGTCTGGAAAACATTGAGTATAAGGGAGAAAGATTTTCTCAAACACAGATACATTCATGTAAAATTCAGGAGAAAAAGCTATAGTATTTTTTAAGTATCATGTGCCTATCAATACACTGAGCACTCTGTTTCCTCACCTAAGTTGATGAGGGGAAAAGGGAAGAAGATTTACAGACCCTGTAAAGTCTCAGCAGAGTAGTGTAAGATCTTCATTCAGTGATTTCCTCCAAGTTTTCTGTATGGATCTATCCTGAAGAGGTTTGCTAATAAAGGCCTCCAGCCTTCGTAATTTCCATTTGTTTAAACTGAGAGTGTTTAAGAGTGGGCTTTTCAAAAACACTGCAGCTGGGAGGATAATTTCCTTTAAAAAATCAATAGTCATGGGCTCTTGGCTGACTCAGGAGTTTTTCTCACTTCTCCTTCAAGTAGAAAGCACAAGCCGAGTAAAAAGCTGGCTTTTGGGGCTGCTTGCACACCCTGCTAACACTGTCTCTGTATCTAGCTGTGTGACCTCCAGTTGAGAGCTGGTCAGGGGTTTTTCTTTCTCAGGTCCTTTTTTTAAAAATCATTATCTTTGTTCAGTGCTTCTCTTGGGTGGTAAAAGCAGCAGAGTAATACTGTAAGTGATATGTTATATAGATAATCATTAGAGTTGCTGTCTGCAGGCACAAGAAAAGGTCCAAGAAAAAGAACATAAGAGGTGTACTGGGAGGACCTTCATTGGCATCTGTTGTGGGATTACATATGTCCCATGAAAGTGTGTGTCTGGAAGGTCAGCTGTGGTGCTGAATGGAAGTGATCCAAGTTACAAGCCCTTACAGATGATTTAGGAAAGATATGAAAGCAGTCTGGAGGAGGAAATGTTGACTGATGGCTCATCATTGCTTCAAAGAAGAAAAAGTAAAGGTCACCAAAATAAGTGGGAGTGTGGATAGCATGTAATAATGTTCACAGATTATTGTATTCTAAGGCTAGATGGGACCATTTTGATCACCCAGTGAGACCATCAAGATGCTTGTCAGCCAGCCTCAATACCTTCATCCAACCCGTAATTTTTTTTTCTCGAATAAATCCAGTGTTGACTTGAAGACTGAAAAAAATCACAGGTAAATTGTCATGTCATCAGCACATCACTGGGATATGTTACCCAGTGTCTTTATCTGTGCTGAATGTAGGAGACATACAGAGTAGGCAAGGGAAAAAAAAAAGTCTCCTGGGTTTATTGTTGGTGTTTACATTAGAGGGATACCATAATCAGCATGATTTTCATCCAGTTGTCAGTGTTGTGCAGCTCCCAGAGCCCTTGAGGTTTGTTCTGGATGGTTGGTACAGCACAGCACAGAAAGGTGGCGTGGGATGCCCTTAGTATCATGGCTTAGGTATGGCAAGACGTGTGAGGACTTACTGGGGCTTTTTTCAAGTTCCCTTGAAAAATACTTAAGGTGGACACAAATGGTGGGGCTTTTCCCCTCTCATAAGAAAAAACCGTCTCCTAACCCCAGCAGGGACTGTGGCTTGAAGCAACAGTAATACAGGCTTGGTAAATATGTTTCGAGACCATTCAGTACATTTTTGCTAACAAATATATGCTAATCCCCATTATTTGTATTCACAGACTCGTCTACTTACAAATACAACGTAATGGTCATATATGTTACATGTATTTCACTTTCTATTAGCCACAGAGGATGTGAATCTATTACTGCTTCCACCTGGAGGCTTTGGGCTGTTAGCTTAAGATATCAAGAGTTATGAATTCAGCTTTGGAAATCCCTAGTTTCATCTGCTTTGTGTATCAGAGGAGATTGCAGCCTGAACACAAACATGATGATGAATGAGATTTAAAACACAAGAGTATTTGCAGAAAGCAAAAGACTGAATAAAGGAATACAAGACGTGCTCCCATAGCTGTCTTTGATGATCTGTTGCACTATTCTGAATCGCAAATGTATATGGAAAGAGCAGAAAAAGGACAAACCCTTTCTTTCCTTGTACTGTAAGTCACTAAAACAGGGGCAAATAGTAACAGAACATGTCAACAATTAATTATTGGTATACTAATAGCTGTATTTACAACGTCCTGTTTACTGCCACTCCATCCATTAAATGCTTTACTTAAATGATTTATTATTCAGTTATTATTAAAATCAGCTGGAAAATGTAGCAATGTTTTCAGATAACTCAGAAAAAGAACAGGCACAGTTAAGGCAAATGCATGTGTGCAGCAGATAATTGATAAGGTTTCAGCAGGTGCTGTGTGAGATGATTTGGAGCCCAGGTGGCAGGTGGGGCTGCCCTGGTTCTTCAGGCACCTTTGCAGACTCAGAAATGAGAGATTACCTGGAGTAAGGACTTTAATGAGTTTGAGATCTTACCCCTGAAGTTGCTCTGCGCCCTCCATTGACCCTCAGTTGGGATGGAGAAGGAGTTCAAGATACGTCAGGAGCTGTGTATTAAAGAAACACCATTATTCGGTGTTGGGGAAAGAGGTTTCAGAGAGCAGAGAACAGACTGACATGGAGCACTACTTGCTGAGTGGGTAATTTTCTGCTTCTGAAAGCAGCTGGAAGGTGTGGCTGGTGTGTGTGAACCAGGGATTATAGCTGGTGTGAGCTGACATGACTTTAAAAAACTTCAGGATGAACATGTGGTTGCGCCAAGCTGGGAACTTAGTACAGAGGGGGAAGTAACACCTAGTCCACATGTCCAGTGAAGCACAGGAGGAGTTAAAAGATACAGAAGAGCACAAGACTAAACAATACTGTTTCAAGAGACACTGATAAAATTCTGTTCTCTTCCATCAGCTATCTTCCTCTCTCTTGTTTTTATTGTTACATGCCCCAGCTTTACATGACAAAATGGGAACAGTTTTCAAGAAGCACCAGCAGTGGAAGCAGTTGACATGGTGCTTCCCATGCTCTGCACCACTGAGAAGAGGATTTTGGCATCCCAGAAGCTAAATCATAATGTCCCAATCCTGCCCCACAGCTACAGACAGGCTGTTGTGGCTTCTGGGTTCAGCACCAGAAGCCACAGCAGCTTATTAGCTCCTGTAATGTATTGATTACAGATAACTGTCAGCTTAACTACTGCAGGCAAAGGAAGGAAAGGGAAAGAGCATAAAACATTTGCTTCTTGGTTACAAACAGAAAAGAAATTACATCCTTATATGACCTCAGAAAAACTCTGCCTGTTTCCATCTCTTAGTCCCCCAAGTCAGACTTGGCCTCCAACATGGTCAACATTTTGAGGGAGCGGTGGTGCTGTATCACAAAAAACAGTACATGCAGATGGATTGGATTGCTTCCCTCCATTCTTTCTGTGTCTCAAGCAGATGTTGAAGGGCTACTGTATTTTTGTTTCCTGATGAAAGGACCAGAAAGCCCATCATTCTTTCAGTTACTGTTTATGATGGGGATCTTTTGCTCATCAGAACAGCTGGCAGGCACCAGAGCTTCACACCTTAATCACATTTTCTTTGTCAGCCATTCACATACTGTGCTAAATGGGAGACTAGCAGAAAATCCTCTGAGCAATTACAATAATAGGATAATAATAATTATTGCAGTTCCTTGCACTTACATAGTGTCTGTGAGATTAAAATGAGATCCAGAATAATGTTACCCCTTTGAAAAGGTATGGATATCCCCTGCCAGCATCATCACCTTGAGAAATGGCTCTCCAGGGCCTCACCCTCCTGCTCCCTTATATTTGATACGGTACAGCAGGGCTGTACTGCCACCTTTCTATTCACATCTGTGAGCAATTGACTGCACAAATGAAGTCATGAAAGAGAGTGTGAATGAGAGGAATCAGCACCATGAAGAAGGTTTTTTTTTCCTCTTGTGCCTATAAAAGACAGGAGAACATTAAAGGATAATCTCTCCAGTTCACAGGGAGCATGCTTACATTAGATATTTTCCTTTCTTGACTGCACATCATATAGGTCTTAGAAGTAATAGTTAAGAGACTTAAGTGTGTGCCGCCAAAAATGCAACACACAGGTATTGCTTTAAGCCTGTTGATTTCTTAAGATGTGTGTTACAATAATGTACTGCCTTCTTGTCTGCTACTGTCTGTGAAAATATTGTCTGCAAACTGTTGGATTATTGGCACAGTAAGTTGGCAGTTTCTATCTACTGAAATAAGATCCCTTGGGGCCTTTTCTTGGCCCCAATAAAAGTGTTTCACATTTTAACTAAAATTATAAGGTTCAATGTCAAGATTTCAAAACTTTGTACCTATTGTTAGTGCTGTGACCATAATACAGTACTGCTATAGTTTATTCACTGAGACAAAAATAGAAAAGTGATTAAAAATCCTTGCTCTTTTTTACTTCTTGTTGATATAACCTGTAACTTTCCATGCTGAGAATGGAGAACAATTCCAGCTTTTAGTGGGAACCTGCCCCTTTTTCTCACCTCTACCAGCAGACTAAAATGGAAGCATTCAAATCCTGTCAGAAGACAGGAGCGAAGCATACTATCTCCCTGCATCTGTAGCATGGATGACTGAAAGAATTGTTTGTCACTTCCATTAATGTGGCTGGCTATCCTGAGGCTTGACTTCAGGAGACAAAATAATGGCTCAGACTTCCTAAAATCCAGGATGTACCACAATTCTGCTCCCTGAATAACTGGTTGTAGCCCACAGTAAACCTCCACTGAGGGCAGCCTGGATGTGGCCATTCCCAGTGCCGCACTGGATGAAATACTTTTACCACTGGCCATCATGTATGAGAAGGCAACATCACAGGTTACGCTCTAAATACTTCTCTCTTCTCTTCGTCCTCACCAAGCAGATGTTTTGGTCCCTGATGTCTGTTTGGCTGTGATCCTCTGGACACTGTAACACCTCACAGTGGTCCCAAAGGATTGCAGCTGAGGTTTGCTGGGGTATCGTGTTTCTGCCACTCCTGTGTTTACCCAAGTTATTCCATCTCCATTTGGCTTTTTGAAGAACATGAGGAGAGCAGAACATGGCTGGCAACCCTGTCCTTCTTGGGGCCTTTTTCTCCTGCACCTACACTTCATCCAGTAGAGCCCCTACCCAGATTAATTTTTGGAGTCGGATTGTTTTCTTAGGATTGTTACTTGTGTTTCAAATTATGCACTTGGTTGACAGTGTTTGTACCCAAGAAAGGAGGTTTGGGATAATAGGAACAGGTCACTGTGGCTACGCTACAGCATTTTGGGATGGTGTCTTAGGTTGAGCTGCAGAGGCAGATACATGCAAAACCATCTTACTTGGTTTCTTCCATCTGTATGTAGAGAAAGCTCTATAAAACATTTAAATACCTTTAAAATGGTGTATTTTGGCTTTATGTGGAGAACTGTAAACCTTTAGGAGATGCTTTTCCAGAAGAGACTTTAAGGAACTTTAAGCATTGCACGTCCTGGCAGGGCAAATTCCAACAGTCCGTTGGAAGCCTGCTTGGGAGTTAATTTACTTGGACCAAGTTGTTAATTTCTGGTTGAAACTGTTGCCCAGAAGTCTGTGTAAATGTGTATAGCTGACAGAGAGCTGTCCTTCTGTATATGTATTTTTGTACTACTTTCAGCCACTTCAATGATCAAAATACTAAATCCAGCACTCAGACAGCTTTTGGATTTATGACAGTCCCTGAAGGACTTTGGCTTACAGTCATACATATAGGTAGTTTTGAAAATTTATGACAGAAATAATAACTCCCTGATAACATTCATCCAATTGCTTATTTAGAGCACACACTGTGGGAACAAAAAAAAAAAAAAAAAGAGCAGCTAGAAATTCCCAGGGCAAAGCTTTGGCTCAGTGCTCTGCTGTCCCTCACAGGGTGGGGAAGCTAGAGACATTTCAGAGATTTAAGGCAGTTCTCAGAATTTGCAGAGATGTAAAACCAAAGTGAAATTTGTCCCTGAGCAGCAGCTAGTCTATTTAACTGTATTTTAGGTGCTGTCCTTACATATTTCAACTTAATTATTGTTTTCTAATATTCAGGGATGTGCAAATGCACTGTAGAAGCATTTAGTGAGTCACCTCTGTCCCACTCCACATGCTCACAGGATAATAGTGATTTTCAGCAGCTTGTTCTGCCCTTCTTGCTCCTCTGTCATTGTCTGTGGTGTTGCCCAGAGCACACGCTGGATCTCAGGAGACTACAGCAGATCTCTTGGGTCTAGGCAGTAATGAGGGCACCCTGGGAAAACAGGAACAGGCAGCTGGAGATGAGTGAAGTCAAGTCCCAGTGAACTGCCTGATGTGGTGTTGCCCTTCCTTCTGCCTTCCCTCTTGGGCCATCACATCCACCAAGCTTTATGAAAGGAACCTGCAAACTGTCAGGGATGGTTTTTACATACATATATTTCATATTTTTTTGTCATACCTGCCGTGTGTGTTTTCCACATTCTTTAGTCAAAAAGACTAGTAGTGACCTGAAGGAAAGTCCTTCTGCAGAGGAGGCAGAAGATGTCCTTCTAACATGCATGTCTGTGTAAGAAGAGTGTTAGTGATGTGATCAAGCGTAAGTAAGAGATGTGAGCATTCAGGTGTGATCTTTCAGATGTGCTTGGGATGATGGCTTTGCTTCAGTGTTGGTTTTTTGTTTGAGTTTTTTGGGGGTTTGTTTTGTTTTATCTCAAATTCAAAACCAGTAACCAAGAATCGCCTGCATAAATCTTAGAAATCTTAAAAAAAAAAAAAAAAGAAAACTCTGAAGTGAGTGAATGTGGGCAGAGCCGGTACTTTCCATTTCAGCGAGGCACACGGGGGCAGGTGTTGAGTTGGATTGATGCTGTTTCACGGGTCATTACCGCCCTGCGGAGGAGCTGCTGCCTTCCTTGCCGCCACCAGAGATGTGT
>VXBT01002174.1:505525-689301 GCA_013400235.1 Oriolus oriolus | reverse complement strand
TCCCATCCCATCCCATCCCATCCCATCCCATCCCATCCCGTCCCGTCCCGTCCCATCCCATCCCAGCTGGGCCTTGGGAAGGGATGTGTACGCACTCAGGTGACAGGCAGCACTGGTTATTGGATGGGGGTGAGGTTTAGCTGGTATAGTTGTTCAAAAGGCGGGGGGGAAGCAGCTCTTTGAGAGTAATGGAACAAACCTGCCCTGAGCTCCAGCCGTGCGGAGCAGTGCCCACCTCTGTGGCTGCCTGCCAGGTGCTGGGCTCCAGACACGGAACTGCCCACCTGCATCCCCACAGGAGAGGGTGGCCAGGCAGTGGGGCTGGAGAGGGCATCAGCATTTCTTCCGTAGAGGTAAGAGCCTGAAAATGCTGATTATCAGCTTCAGGCTTACTGCAGGGAGAGTTCTGCCATTAAAAGTTCAATTGTAGCCACTAAGATGAATATAAGTGACTCCAAAAATAGGTGGTTTCACAGGGAAACTTTCTTTTTAATAAGCAAAATAATTGGTTCTTGTTTGTATGCCTTGAAATTATGTGGGGGCTTTTTCTTGCTCTTCAGGGTTAATACACTGTGGTCATGTCATAAGAGCGTGTCTGCTAAGTGTTTCTAGCAAGACATCTTGAAATGCTGCCAGAGACCTGGAGATCTGCATACCTTGCTTTTAACACAGAGCGACAGCTTTGAATCACACACTGTGCCACTGCACAGCCAGGATTGTAAATACCAAATTTTAATTATCAGGTATATTCATAATTCATTAATAGGAGGTAGACAAATAGACTGGGCTGGCTTTGCAGTGCAGGAAAGATAAATGGAAGATGGTGCATAGATAACAGATGCTGGAGTAGAATGTGTAGAATTTTTCTTTCCTCCATTTTGTCTTGCTGCAGCTATTTTTCTTGAACTCTCAAAGTCATTCCAGGAAGAGGCGCTGGAAGTAGGACAAATGTACATTCATCACAAATGTTCAGAATTCTGAAACTGAGCTTTAAGTACAATGTGAGCTGTTGAATGCAAAAGCTACAGGATCAGCCATGATGTTGTGTATGTTCTGTGGCAAGTATTTCTCTAGTTACTTAATAGCAACCATTTAAACTTTGGATGTATTAAATGAAATAATTCTTAACCATGTCCATTCCATTTGTTCTTGAATATGTAAATTTAACTGACTTAATGATAAATATTCCAGGAATTGCTTATCAATTTGGGTGATAGGTCATTGATTCAATGACATAAAACCATGTTTAGGTAATAAACTTTCCACAGTCTTTCTCTTGTTAACATACAATCACCTGCTTCAACAGTTGTTTTTCAGGCTAAATGAAAAGTAGTGTGTGAGAAGTGCAATGTATATTCAGTATATCACATACTCAGCTGTAACTTGAGTCTAGATAGCAGAGCACACGATTGCCTAACCATCAGGCTGGCTTTGGAGAAGTAATCAGCTATAAGAAAATGATGAGTACATAATTTTAGATCATTAGAGATAATTATTATAACTAGGAATGCTTTTAACCTAAAGGTGAATAAATGGCACCTCTGCAGTATATATGTCCATGGCTTGAAATACCATTTTAAATGGAAGATGTAGTGGAAGGTAGAAAATGGAAGTTCTTTGTTTGTTCATAATATCCTTTTCTCTTGTATCTTTGGACGCTTAGCATGAAAATGACATTTAATAAAATGTACTACTTGTGTGGAGGATTAGTGTCAGATGTATATGCTCCTAAATGGGATAATTCTTTTTCTGGATCAGGGCTTGGCTGGGAGGCTCCATGGCTTCCACCAGTCCCCATACCTGGGTGTTGGGAGAGTCTAGGGGAGCACAAACTTCCAGAGCCACTAACTTATTTTACTCTACATCATGCAGTTTAGTTGGGAACATAATTCATAGATTTTGAATGACAAAAGTACCCGTAGTTTTTAAAAGTCAAAAAAAGCCGGATACCCCATTGATTGCCTGCTGTGAAAACACCGGGTTGTAAAATGATATTCAGAGGCATACTTAAAAAGTCATGGCAGGCACATGAAGTTCCCACTGACTGGAAAAGGGGAAACATAACCTCCACTTTTAAAAAGGGGAAAAAAGGAAGACACGGGAAACTAGAGACCAGTCAGTCTGACCTTGGTGGCGAGTAAAGTCATGGAGCAGGTCCTCCCGGAAGTAATGCTAAGATTTAGGTTAGGTATTAGGAAGACATTCTTTCCTGTGAGGGTGGTGAGGAACTGGAACAGGTTGCCCAGAGAAGGTGTGAATGCTGCATTCCTGGAAGTGTTCAAGTCCAGGCTGGATGGGGCTTTGAGCAGCTTGGTCTAGTGGAAGGTGTCCCTGCCCCTTGCAGGGGTTGGAATGAGACAGTCTTTCAGGCTCCTTCCAATTCCGCCCAGTCTATGATTCATTCATTTTCTACTGATTAGGCATTTGGTGCCTTATTTCCAGGAGTGGTGTGCTGACAACACACGCTGTTCCATCAGCCAGAAAGCTAATGGGAGATGCTGTTCTCACTTTTCTGAAAAATAGGGCTGAGTTTTTCTCCCAGTTGAATCATGAAATGTCAAAGGCAGTTTTTGTCCCGAAAAAAAGGTCAGTGGGGTTTTTGCTGAAGCACATGAAAGGTTTCACCCAATTACAGAATCAGTAGGTTGGTGAAGTGACTTTAACTATCAACTTCTGTTTCCATTTTTGTTTGTAAAATAAGTAAAATCAGCCAAAACCAACTTCTTTTATAGTTTCCAGGACAGCTGCAAATATCAGAGCGATTCGATGCTCAGCTATGTGTGCTGTGTGTGCAATAACATCTCCTAGGCAAATATCATGGCAAAATGACTCGAGGTCCAATTTCCAACAGTTTATTCATGTATGCGCCAAACACAGAAATTTCATTTTATCTAGATGTTCTCATCAGCAATGATCTGCTATTTTAAAAACTGAAAATACACAAAAAGTTGAAGAGAAGGAAATCAATGGCATAATCACGTCAGGGCAGGATCCTATTCCCCGTATCTGAGAGCTTAAGGGGGCACTTTTATACTTCAGAAAGAAATTACACCCTATCAGCTACAAATTACTTATAGCCAACCTACAAGTGAAAATAATCACTACTTTATGATCCGTCCAATATGCTTTTAGCAATTCTACTTTAAAACACAAGTTACAGATGTTCTTCAAGGCTCATCTCAGAAAAAATTTCTTTTTGTGCTTTTTCAAGAAAACCTATTATGTCAAAGTTATTGCAATTACGTGTATGCGTAAAGTTAATCACGCTTTCTTCAAAATGCTTAGCTGAACAAGGCATTGAGAACATTTCATTGTTCTTCAGGCCAAAGCACAAATATTTTACAAATGGGGGAAACAAAGTGAAATACTTGCTTGAGGCTAAGGAACCAGTTGCCAGCAGGCTTGGAAGGGACTAAATTCCCTCACTAGCTTCTTGACAGCTGGAGTGCAGTCTCAGAGCCATTTACTTATTTAGATATAGGTGTAAGAAACTTCATGATGGTTGTGTTTTATGGTTGTCTTTATTCTCTGTGAATGCTCTGTCTGAAAAATAGGATTTTTTTTAAAGAGCAAATAAGCTATTACATGGCAATCTATTAGTATGAAAATAAATTAAAAATTGTGCATACTTTCTTGTTTTTATCTTATAGTGTTGTCATGAACAAGTTTATAGCCTTAGCAATATGTTTTATTTTCTCTAGTAACATTAAAGCTGTCATTTAATTTTAGTGTGGGATATACAATTGCTAGTTGGTTTATCATCAAATTTAAAGCGTATAATTCTGGAGCATGGAGCAGTTTTTCCCAGGAAAATGAATTCCCTGATTGTAAATAGAAAGAACAGTTGCTGAGCTTTTGTTTTGCTATTCTGTTTTTAACTTTTGTTTTAATAATATATTAAATACATAGTGTAAGCTTCTCACACATTAATCTTTGCCTGAAAAAAAATTCTGAGAATAATTCCTCTGTTTATTGTTGGGCTGTTCTAAAGGAAAATTTATGTCTGTGCTGCCTTTTTAATAACAATTGAAGTATGGAAACATTTGTTTCCAGAGAGCGGAATGAAATTTTGGAGTTTAAGTAACAATGGTGTAAATTAAAGTTATTTATTTCTTTTTTTTTCTGCATTTACCCAAAAAAGTTTTTAAGCAGCAGATTCAAAACAAACAAACAATGAAACAACAAACAGATGTGTTTTTTGCATGACAAGTGGTAGTCTTATGGGACCTTTTTCTGAAGAAAAATGGGGATGCAAACAGTTTGCATGGATTCAAGTTTAAATTGGCTTTGTACTGGCAGAGATTCATGAGTCCAAACCACTCAGAAGCTATAATCAGGAGCTGTAAATACAAATAGTTGAGTGCTGGGAGAATATTCAGGGGAATTACTCACTTCTGGACACGACTGGAGATAGGTGGATCCTTTGCCTGAGGCAAAACTGCCATTCTTACTCTGGGGCATGTTTCCAATCCTGTTACAATTACACGTTCTTTTATCTACCCGTGTGCTAATACAAGGACAGGCTAGACATGATGGAAAACCAACATCTTTGGACTGCTGGGACTGACCTGAGGTGTCATTGGACAACTGAGTGTTGTTTCCAGGAAGCGAGGACCACCCAGGAGTGCTGCTCTTGCTGCTGAGCACCAGCCTCTTGTGGCTGTAGGTAATGGCATGAGATGGAAGGACGGGAGAGGCTCAGAACCAGGGAAGCAATTTTGTGCCCAATGCAAACACCAGCACTAATGAAAGCCTCACAGGTATTTCCAGAGGAGAATGTACCCTTTCTGTGCATAAACATCAAAGGATTCGTAGGGTTACTGATTAGGAACTGCATCTTCTTTTAGTTAAAGAAGGCATGGTTAATTAATGATTTTGCGTTCTGATTAGAAAATTAACATTGCTAATGCTGTTATTAGATAACTGAATTTCGGTATTATAAAAGCCTTTTGAAATGCAATTTGACAGAGCATATATCAGATTAAATTGGATTGATTATGGGAGTTTTGAAGTTGTTGATTTCTTTGAGAGCTCTGTTAACGAAGCATTATATTGTAACAGAATCCATTAATAGCACTGTTCTCCTTAGCTAACGGCCTATTACCCTCAGTAGGTAATGAAGTGCAGACGTGAGGCACCATGGCAAGCAGGGTAGGACAGAGTTACTCCACTGTGTCCGCTGCAGATCTTCGTGTACAGTTCTAATTTTATAGTGCTGGTGGGGTCCTGTTCTCACCGTCAGCTTGGGTCGGTAACACCAAGTCCCACAGAGCACTGTCATGAAGCAAGACCATGGTTTGGCGTTACCTATTAGCGTCAGAGGACTGGTCTGATAAATACCATGGGGCAGGATGGTGCAGTGACAATGTTCTGTCTATTCCAGGAACCGGTGAAAAGAATTGACACACTGGGACATGAGATCCTCCCAAAATGGCACATACTACCTGTGTATCCTCACCTCCCCAAACCTTTTGTTTTGCACTCTACATATGCCAATGCAATTTCTACAGACTTGCTGACATGCTAGGTATCTAAATGGGCAAGTATTATGTGTTTCCCCCTCACAGGTGGGGCTAGGCGTCTTACGTCCCAGAACCAGCGAACTCGAGGTTTATTTACCAGATTTATTTACCTGATATCTCTATGTAGAACAGACCTTTCTAAAAAGTGTGAGAGTACCTACAGACATTTACTGCACATTTAGGAACATCATAAAATTACTAGTGTAGGGTGATTCAGCTGATGGCCTTAAGAGTACTGGTGTTCTTTTCTTTTTGCTGGGACATATGGCACATTCCTTTTTTTTTCAAGACAAACTGGTTAATAGTTGAACTTAGTGATCTTGAAGGTCTCCTCCAACATAAAAAACTCTGTGATTTTATGATTCTATGTAGTTTTGCTCAGTTTCTTTCAGGTGAGGTACTTTTATCCCTAGAGGCCAAAGCAACTATGTTGTACTCTGGGGTACCATGCAAGAAATGAAAACTATGCATTGAATATTAAAATAAGGAACCAGCCTCAGAACTAATAGCAACTAGAGCCTTTGGCTGAATACCAGAAGCTCTTTTCAATTCTTATACAAACTTCCCTGCACTGGATCTTGGCCAAAACCTTATCTTGCCAGAACTCTATATATTCAAAGCTTTAGAGAGAAAAAGCCTTGGTGTCTTGTCTCTGAATGTTAGTGCTGCATCTGTGGAGTTCTTTGCTATTTTCCCATCCATTACTGTAATGGTCCCATTGAAGGCAATGGGCAGTGCCACGGTACAGCTCAAGAGTATAATCCAAAGTCCTGTGGTGCATAGATACACCAAAAAGTTATTTTTCATCTTCTGAGATTTTTTTATAACAGTGATGATACAGGAAAAGATATTTTCACAGCTTGCAGCTGAAAACTGGACTTTCTGAGGTCAGGGATATAAGAAGTCAAAAAATGAAATCCACAGTGCTGTCTCTTGTTGCCTTTTGCAGTAAAATTGCCCTTAATGTAGATGTTTCCAAGTCCACAGTTACATACTGGGGTTGTCTGGGAGCCCTGAAAAAGAAGCAGCCTGCAAAGGAAACAACCAGTAGGGAAATACATTATACAGCAGTTCTGTTGCCATCCTGTCTGCTTCTTTATGCTTAGGAGATACAGCAAAACTTTTACATTATACTGTGAGGAGACTTGTGAGGGTGGCAGAAAAATTGAGGATGTGAGAAACTATGTTCTTTCTGTAGGCTTCTATTAAATCACATGCCCCATGTATCCCTGCATGATCTTGACTGTAAGAGGCAAAATCTGGGCTCAGTAGAGGTTAATAGGTCCGAGAGCAATAACCCAAGAGTACCTAAATGCACCTGTCAAAGACTGATAAGAGCCAAGGTCTGTCAGCTGCATTTCTGTAGTTCCGGAATTGTGTCAGCCCAATTTCCTCTCTATTTTATTACTTTTCAGTAACACAGAAATTCTTAGGAGTGTCTGGTGCCTTGCAACCCCTGAAACATAATTCAAATTATTTGCCACAGAACTACACTCAGAGACCTGGAATACTAAAATTCTGCCTGCATTGCAGGGTGGAGGCAGTAGCTAATTTATTTTTTTTTAAGCCCCAACAGAACAAAAAAAGCAAGATATGATGCTGTTGGCATTTGATGTTAGACTCCTCTTTGTTAGACTGTTTTTTGGGGTTTTTTTTAACAAAAACGGCTTCGCACAAAGTTCATTAGATTGAGTTCATTGACATTTATCTGAATTAACATTGGCTCTTAACTCTTTTACCAAATTTTTGTTTTCAGTAGTTTGGGTTTCATTTTGAAAAGTATTCTCCACACCCAGAGTTGGAGACTTGTGAAGCAGTCTTGTTGTTAATGTGGTCTCTTTCAATCAAGATAACTAAAGAGAGAGAGAGTCAAGATCAGATGGAAAGGATTTACTGCCATGAGACAAATAGGAGAGTAAGAAAAGCAGTTCCAGGGCACTGGAACATGAGAATAGTTGCACTGTGACCTGTGCCATTACTGCCAGGATATAGAGATTTCTGGAGCTGATGTGTTTATCCATGCCATGGTAACTTGTTTATCAGTTTATCTACACTTCGGGACTTTGCCTAATCCCTTTCTGAATTTGTGTATCCTCCTGAAATTCTCAGCATCCTGGTGTGGGAAGGGAGGTGAGGACACATCCATGACCTACCTACAGTTTCTTTCCTGGTTTAAGTTATGGAATGAATGGGAAGGAGTCAAATCTTCAGCTACTGGCGGTTGCTTTTCCGGAGTTTACATAGAAAGCTGCATCAAGCTTTGATTAAACCAGATGAAATGTTTCTTCCAAAATATCGTTTAGCCAAACATGCAGATCTGTTGCTATTGATACATTTCATTAATCCATTTAGATTTTGTGAATATGTCTGACAGCATGTTCTCTCCCTATCTGTCTCATCTCCTTCAAATTAAATATACTTAAATACTAATTTCTAGATTTACTATTTGACATTTTTAGTTTTGAAAACTACTTTGAATTCAGTGTAAAACAATGAAATTCCAAAATTACTCAAACACAGAAGGACATTTTTTTACTTTCAAATATGTTTCTGACTGTTTTACTGTCAAGAAAAAGACAGTCCCCATCCACATAAGATGTTGATTTCGTTTGCAGAATTTCAAACAAACTGAAAAATAAGTTATTCGGACAGTTTTCCTCCTGCGTCTTTGGAAAACTCATGTTTAATTAGAAGCCTCAGATGACAATAATTTGTATTTTAGTACTCACTGGTGTGCTCTAGTCTTGCAAATAGTGCATTGCATGGAGTATCACAGGCAGCAGTACTACAGTATCATTCTGGATTCCCAAAATTAACTGTTAACTGTCAAAAATTAGACCCTTTATGCAGCTGTGAAGTTGTTGCAGTACTTCCTGTCCCCTTAAGATTCTTGTGACTGCTCGGTCAATCAAAATCCAAGTGGAACAACTAGCTGTTGAGGACACTGGATTTGTCAAAGTCCTTTGAAGAGGTGGCTTTTGATTAAAAAGATCAAAATGACAGAGTAAAATTGTCTGTAATATCTGTGACTTCTTTTCCTGAAACCACTGCACTAAAATTTTTAAATATAGAAAGTGTTTGAAGACTTCATTTTGGAAATTGTTCTTTTATGATAAGTAAGCCCAGAAAAATTTTAAAGGACATTACAATGTATGAATGATCAAAAATTGCAAATGATTTAATAAGTGGGCACAATTTTTTATGTCATGTCAGTGAAGAAAGACAGCGAAGCACAGCAAGCAGGGACAGAGCTGAGATGTAGAAGTCTAACCCCATAATGTTACAGGTAGCTTTTCCCTACCAGCGTAATTGGAACTCTCCTTTCCTTGAGAAAGAGTAAAAATTCATTTGCTTGCTTTACTCTCAACTCTTTACACCACTTAATAGAGAACAAGAAATGATCCTTATGACAAATCAGTGTAACTAGATCATTTAGATTTTATTTTCCCTATATTTTTTTCCTTTCTGTATTTTATCATACTGTACCTTATTAGGAAGACACCCATGATAGGTGATAAAATTGCTTGACTATTGAGGGCCTTTTGTTGGTTTATTTTGAAGCAGCAGAAAGCAACTAGAATCACCCCAGGTGTTCATATTCAATGCTAAGTATTGACCTAATAAATGTTTACAGGAATTTATTTTGTAAAAGCCATTAAAAAAGAAAGGAACAGCTTTTTAATGCAAGATAAAATATATCTTGGGGAGAGGATTTGTGTTGTTCATGTATTGTGAGTTGTATCAGAAAATCTTCTAGGATATGCGTGTTTTTTCTCCTTCTTTTCCCTTATTTCTTTCCTATACAAAACTTAGCACGTCCCTTTGTGGAATTTTAGTTTTCAGCATTTCATGTGGTAATCTCTGAAATAAAAGCATTGGCCAACTATTGCAGACTACAAATGCAGCTCAATAGACCACATGCATCTTCTCCTCATTTCCACCTAGGATGTTTCATGAGAAGAACAAGATTATTTTTTTTTCCAGTTGGACAGGTTCTGGTTGTGCAGACAGTGAATGAGGCTGATATAACATCAATATTCTCGGTAAAATTAGACAGATGTATTAGTAATCTTGCTCCAGACTGTGTGCTGACAAGCAGTGCATGAGTAATGAAGAGGTCTTTCCAATGTGACCCTACTGTGGAGCCCTAATGAACAGGGATGTGCATTATTAGTTGATAGTACATACCAGAATTAGAACAAAGAAATGCAATTCAGGGTGCTGCTTACATATCTAAGGTTCTAGCTGCTTTACTTAAGGAAACAGAAGAGAAGTGAGACTTCTGAGCTTGACCTGGACAACTAACATTTTCTTTGTTTTTTAAGGAATTAATGCTTTTTCAAGAAAAACATAGAAAGCTTCAAGAAATTATTGTTCCTGGCTTTACAGTCAAAAAAGCAGACTATCTGACCTATAAAATATTTCCATTTAAATTGCAGTATGGGTGAACAGATAAATGCTTTTAAAATGAACAGTCATGTTCAGTTAAAGGTAATGAACACTTTACTTAGAAATGGAAATACATTTTTTTAGGTTTTCACATCCACTGTTACCTCAGAACTAATAATCGAACAAATAACTGTTTTCTGGCTTCTTCTCTAACATGTGCTAACAGACAAGATATTTTGTTTCCTATTTGCTGATTTGGTGATAATGGGCAATAATACTTATGACAAAATCCATTTTTGTATACTTCAGATTGCAAATTAACTCTTCCCATGGTTTGAAATTACAGTCAGTTCCACAGCAAGAGAGAAAGTAAGATATTACAGAATAAAATTTCATGTCAGGAACACTGCAATCCATAGGTGCTCATTCAAGCGGGGTGATAGTCATGGGGAGTTGTCAGAGGTCCAAGGATTCAAGTCACAATAGCACATTGCTCCAGTGTGGCATTGCTGACACATGGGCATTGCTAAAACCCACAACACAGTCATGCATTGGACAAAGGCAGATGCTCACCCCCCAAGGACCTTTTGGTGCAGCAGTGTGGCTGTTGAGATGACTTTTCCACTTCAGACTTCCAGCTGTGTGTATAGGAGTAGAAAGGAGGTGTGTGAGGAGTTGCTGGTTGGAAGTGGAGTGTGGAAGGAAAGTAGCAACTGGTTGCCGCTGAGTTCACTCAAGGAGTCTTTGGCCTTGGAGCAAAGGTATTCAAAAACACCTCCAAAGACATTGAAAGAGATTGCAAAATATTTCATAAGCCATGCTACTGTGGAAAAAAAGTTTCTCTCTCTCAACTTTTAAATTATAGATAGATGAGAATCATGGAATAAAGGACGTTTTTCGATGTTACTGGATTATATATGTTCAGGATAAGGAACACCTAGTTATTATCAGAGCATGAAATCATCAATCAGTTTCAGCCGACCAGCTAATTCGAGGAAACATCTGGTCTGTGGTCTGGATGTCCCCCAGATGACTGAGTAAGCCAACAAAAAGTGCTTGGAAGCCAAGCAGTCTTCCAAGTCCAGTACAATGCAAAGTGATTTGTTTTGTTTCATTGAAAATGGTGAAGGCTGCTTGGTCTACCAGACCACCTCAGAAGTGGTAATGTTCGGGTTACACAGCTGTATGAGGAAGCTCAAGGCTTGCTCTTATCTAGAAGCAAAGTAAATGTGATTCTGCTCCTCACGTCAAAAGTAGTCTTTCAAAATTTTTTTGCTTTCTTAAAGCTAAAAGTTAGCCCCTAACCTGTATTTTGAATCCTGTAAAGTTGTGGAAATAGTGGAGGAAGGTAAGTCATTCTTCTTGTAAGTCATTCTTCTGTTCATTTTGCTTAGATTGGTTTCAATGAGAATTTGCTTGATCATTTATAGGTACAACAGATGACAAACCAGCTAGCCCAGCCAAATTGGGTAATGCTTTTTACCAGTTTGGCTGTGGATCTTCAAGGTAAAGTCCCTCTTCATGTAATGGAGATAAGACAAATTATTGTCCAGTGTGGAGCACCTTTGTTTGCAAAAGTAATGTCATTTTAGTACTTCTATGTACTAAATATGTATTTAATGTGTTTTAGTACTTCTATGTACTAAATGTTCTTGCAAAGTGAGTATGTAAATTTTAGAGCAGGGAAATGCAAGAGATTTAATTTTGTTTCTTTTTGTTTGTTATTTTACTAGATATTTTAGAATATGTATATTTTGTTTGTGTTTATCTATTTTGCAGGTTCCTCTAGAAAAAGAATTTCCTTATAAATTAGAGCAACATGTGCATAGATATGTGTACAGATGCAGGCATGCATGTGTGTATGTTGGACTTACCCGAAGCCTAGTTGTTGGTTCTGATGCCAGTTTTGATGCCATGATGATTTTTTGCTTTTCTTTTATACTCCTTTTATACACTCTTTTATACAGCTTTATATATTCTTTGTGCTTTTAGCTTATATAGTTATAATTCTTTAAGTTTGATAACTCCCCTTAGACCTAGTATTTTGTTAAGTTTAGAGACTAAACATTCTAAAAGCCCGAAGAAACCAAGGTCCTCTCCAGAACACATTCTGTAAACAAAGATAGGCCCATCCAGGGGGAAGGTTCCTCGGATGAGGGGTCTCACCTGAGTCCCTCACTGGGGAATCCTTGATAGATATGCTAATTTTTGGAAGGCCTGTAATTGTATACACATCACATCGTGCATGACCATTTTCTTCGGTGGCATTTCGGGGTGCATTTCGATGTGCATTTCATCACACCTAAGGATCCTTAAACAAATACCGAGGTAAAACCCTTTTTCCCTCTTAACTGTGTGCAGATCTCTTAAGACCAGGAAAAGGCATCAGTTTGACACCTCTAGTGAAGTAACTGTAAATACTTCAGGAAAATAAACTCTTAAGGTTAATAAAGGCTGTGCAAAAGTTGTGCTCCTTTTGTTTATGCTTGCAAAGATTAACATGTTTCTGGGAATGTTTGCACCAACCAAACTCACCAGGCATGAGACTTCTTTGCTCTTAAACCACTTACTGGCTGCCATGTAGGTTTGCTAGGACTGGCACGGAGTGCTGTGGGACTGTAGGTCCAGTTGTGGGCACTGGAGGAAATAATCCACGATTTGAACCAGACTGCAAAGACAGAACAGAAGAAAGAATAAAGTCTCCCCATTTCTCTGAATGGTTTCTCTCCTTCAGATACACAGCCTTACGTCACATGAAGGTATTTTCCTTTCCAGAAGTGTGAATGGAGATTAAAGCATTTTATTCCTAAACTCCCGATCTTGTAGAGAGGCCAGGACAAGGAAGCCTGTGGGAAGAGGAAGCCCTTGGCTAAAATTAAGATAACTACAAAGAGTAGTGGAAGTTTTGCTCTCTGGAAAAGTTGGCTTTTGACCAAGGATAACCTTAAGGTTTTCCCGGTGGGAAATTTAGCATACCTGTTACTGTGACCCTGCCGTAGTAACCACTTGCATCCGTAGAAGCTGAGCAAGTTGGCAGTCCTGCTGCTTTTACAAGAAGTATTCATGAGCTTAAAGCAATTCAGGGTCATGAAATGAGTTTCTAAACCTTAAATTTTCCCAGCAGAAAAATAATGCAAATATATTTTGCTCCCCAAACAATTCCTTGTGTTCTAGTGTAACCGGTAATTTGTATATTTTTTGTTGTGAGACTGTAATAAGTGATTTAACTATATAAATATTTTGATAATAGTCTTAACAAGTGATCTCTTTAATTAGTAAGCTTCGTTTTAAAAGAACAGCTAGAATATTAAATGAAACTGTAGTATCTTATGTTTTTGTTTTACTGACTGATAAACATAAATACGTCTTTTAGACTGTTAAGGAAACTTTCCTGTCTGACCATTCAGGGAGCATTCTGGCAGTCAAACTCCCACTATTCAAGACTTTTCACTGCTGGGGCTGAAGCCCCTTTGCAGCAAGGCTCACACAGCCAGACAAGGTTTCCTTACTGGCTCAACCCCAGGTTTCCCATAGCAGGGTCTCAGACATCTGAATCCTTTAAGTCAGTCAAGGTGCAGAACATAAAACCAGCTCGAGCTGGGTGCCTCTGGGGAGGGACCCCAAAAAAAGGACACCCTGGGCTTTTTTATGTTATACCCTTTCAGTATTAGCTCATGACAGTCTGAGGTTCTCCTGCTGAGTCCTTGTCTCCTGCAGTGTCTCTGAGTGTCTGCTCTCCTGGTTGGCCCCAAAGGTCTCTCTGCTGTGCAAAGGGGCAGCACCAGTTCACAGCCTTTTGCTGAGGGCTCCCATAATTTCCTGGCACCCAGAGCCCAACCTGCAGCTCACACTGAAGCTGCACACTGAGCTAGCTGCAGTAAATGCATTCCTCAGCTGGACCACCGAAATTTGTGTTTGACTGTTGACAAGTTCCAGAGTGCTCTAGTATCCCACATGCTGAGTTTCATGTAGTTTACCATTATGCATCATGAATTTTGTAGAACGGGCATTATAAAGCTTTACCTAATGTTTTGTTAGAGTCACAGTGGTTGTACACTGAGGATTTGTCATGCCTGACAAATCAAATAATAGATTCTCATGTACTGGGACTGGTGCCCACCAGTACACTCAAAATTAAGCCATGAGGGGCATACTTAATCATACTGATTAGACAAGGAGAGTTAGAGATGTAGAGGAAGAATTTCAAGTTGAGTAAAACTCAGGGAAATGAACCAAAGAAAGGCAGGGCTGAACTGAAAATATCATACCTGGTAAATCCCTGTGCCAAGCTATCACCGCCTGCTTGCAGAAGAGGCAGGGGAAGGAGACACAGTGGAGCCACGGTGCCACTCGTGTCTGCCTTTTTCCCTGCCAGAACAGCCCAGCTTCATGACAGTGAACCTTGTGGGTGCAGTGACTGGCTGCTGTGGGCTCCTGTCAGTGTGCTAAGCACAGCTGGAAATTAAGAGTATTGCCCTGTAACTCATAGGGGGCTTTCTAGAAGGCAGTTGTCATATGCTATTAAAGATTGCACCTCTTTGTGCTCTATTGGCTAAAAATTATAATTTAAACCTTTAAAATATATGTCACAGTGTCTGTAGACTATAACATTAACCAGCTTGTACTGTTCCAGGTTGACTGACAAGATAATATATATTTAAACAAAAATGACAGTGAGGCTCCACCAGATTTCTCTGGGATTCAAGTGGCAATTAACATTACTCAGTCTTCTTTGTACCACAAATTAATGAAGAGATAGAATAATCAGCAAGGAAGCTTACAGCCGGAAAATACCATTTACGTAAAGTTATCATTAATAGGAAGTCAATATTTACTGCACTGCAAATACACGGTCTTTCCTTTTGTAAAAAAATTAACCACAGGCCCATGGTACATGTCTTTTCTCTACGGTGATACCTAGCGTGGCTGCAAACAGCTAGCAAATAAATATACTGCCAAGTGCTATTATCACTTGTTCTTGCCATAGAAATAAGAAAAGCTTACATACAGGTCTTAAATGAGGGCAGTATAAGTAGCCCTCGGCAGTAATTCAGAATGTCCAGTTGTGTCACTTTACAAGAGGACTGTGACTAACAATAGCTCTCTAGTACCAGGAATGGTGAGACCAGCTTGGAGTGGGATGCTGGATGTGGAACTTCAGGTAGCGGGTTATCCAAGTGCTGCTAACTCAGGCTCGGACCTTGTGGACTTTTCAAAAGGAATCTGTTACTTCAAGATATTGAGTTAGATTTGCAATACAAGGTAAAAACATAGCAGTGTTAACCATTGGAGCTGACAGTAAGTGTGGTGTTGCCACGGAATAACAGCAGGAATTCACTGCTGAAGAGAAGTCATACCTCAAAATTAAAATTGATTATGGACTTAAAAAGCATAAAATCAGATCGAGTGAATAAAATGATAGCTTAACTGACAGTATTTTAAAAAAACTAAACAAAGTGCTAATTTCTATCAATACACTGAAACAGGGACAATATCTCACTAACATAAACTGTAACAACATTCATTCAGTTTCAGGGTGGAACTGCTTGACAGCGTGTTTCCTCAGCTCAGTAAAACACATGGTGGACTTGACAAGGGATAATCAAAATAAAGCACTGTCTAAGCCTAAATTCATTATAGTATTGCAGTGATAACCTGTACTTAAGGTTGCACTGCCAAATTTAGTCTCATAAAATATTGTTATAGCTGGGTAATAATGCTGTCAGTCATATTTTTATTCAGGCAATGTTCAAATAATTAACAGGCAGATTCATAACCATTAATATTATAATTAATATTAAATGTTTTATTACTTCAAATGTCCTAGCACTTGCCTTAGATGGAGGTGACTTCTTTCTGAAGCTAAAATAAACTCAACAACCTTGAGGTTTCCAAGTGTCTGAACAGTGGAGTTTCTTCACTTAGGATAATGGATGGAAATGTATTTTTACACATATGTTTAAGAGAGTATAATTTTCAGTCCTTCTATTTAACATGCATACTATATTCCTCAATGATGAAATATGTTCTCTGTCTCACTTGAAGATCATTTTCATTAATAAAAGTACTGTTTTTAAACCAAATGGAAGTCAAAATGTGATACTTTTTTTTTTTCCAGATACATTAATTTCTACAATAGACTTTTGGAAAAAAATGCATTTTTTTTACAAAGGATTTCTGTAGATTGTTAAAAAAAATGAGCAAAATTAAAATCTTTAAATAAAACTGATGATTTTTTACTTTGGATTAAGAAATTTTAATGCTTTTATTTTCATCCTTTTGATATGAGTAATTGAAATTTATACTTTAGCCTGTTTCAAAATACTACTTCAAAGGACGATGGAAAATGAAATTAATGTTTCTCCACTGAACAAAGCAAAACTTTCTTCCAAAAAATTGTGCAAAAATACCTTCCATTTCTAACCTACTTTATGGTGTATGCTTCCTAGTAGTGAGAAGCACATTAAGACAGCACAGCTACATTCTTAACTGACAACTTTCTCAGTATCAGGATGAATATTTCCTTGTGCCAAAGAAAGGCAATCATAGCCATGTACAAACTGGAGAAAAAAAACGCATTATCAGAGAAAATGCCTCTATGAATTGTGTAAAACCAAGTTACTATTAAATTTACTTTGCCTTTTGAAAATCCTATTATACAGTCTCTGTAAAGAGATGATCTGACATACCTGGGCTATTCAACCATATGCCTAGGCTTTTCAGTGTCTTTTGTGCTCCTCTGTACTTTGAATAGATGTGATGTATTATTTAGTGTCAGGAAGCCATCACTGTTTAGTTACTGAAACTCTAGTTATAATATTAAAAATGGAATATTGTCTCCTCAGAAGTATTTATTATAAAAGTAACACCAGGCTGCAGTTTTGGAGGAAGGATGCAAAACAGATGACCTTTGTGTCCACTATTGATTTGATTTAATCTAATTAAAAGCCAAATGAAATGGTGTCTGATGAAATTCTGCTAAGCAAGAGCTCAATATTTCGGCTTTACATTTCTTTGTCAGCAGTGGCTCATTTAGAAGTTAGGAGCATTATGAAATCTTTTTAATACCTGAGGTGCTCCCAGGTTTCCTCGTAGGAACCACTTATAACATGGTTGCAGGCACCAGCCCCAAACCTCGCCAGGGTGGGCTGTCTGGCTGCAGTGCGAGCCAGAAATGTACTTTCCCAGCTGAAGACCTAAAATATCCTGATGTGCCGTCTTGGCTTGTCACCTCAGATCCTCATCAGGCTGTACTGCTTTTCATTGCTGAGCGGAGACATGAAGGCCGAGCTTCTGCCCTACTTTGTACAGGATGGCTATAAAGCACAGTCACAGCCACATCAGTGGTACACAACTCTTTCTAAAAATATTTTGGGGAGGTTTTTTGCCAAATGAGGCTGCCTGTAGGAAGTGGAAGGCAGGAGAGTGTCAGGGACTATGATGGGAGCAGGGTTCTTTTTGCTTTGACAGAGAAAATATGAGCTGGCGCTGGTAGAGTGAGTTCATGTGGTTCAAATTGTTAGACGATTTCTGGGATGATCAGTTCTCTTTATTGCAATAGTAGCTACATGCCATTAGCAATTACTTTGTATGCAGCAGGCAGGATTGGGTTGTGGAGATTTGTTTGCCATGGGGGAGCTGATGCTTGGATTTCTTTTTGATTCTTTTTCCTGCTAGATCCCAGTAGATTTTTGGGAGCTAAAGGATTAATCCTTAGAATCAGACCAGTGTGATATTGAACGAGGACTTTACTTTTTATACTGAAATTTCTGTTTTGTTTATACCATGTTTGTGAGTATGGCTGAGACAATACCTGATAGTTCTTGGTTTGTAGGTGCTTCAGACTCTGGGTAGCATGGGTACATTGTGTAAATTGTCCTGAAAAAACAGTAACGTATGTAAAGAGGCTTTACTTCTTCATAATCTGGCTGCCTTGTGTATTTTTCTATTTGGACATTAAGGTACTGAAACCATCACATAGATTTATGACTTTCTTGGAGAACTTACAGCAGCTCAACAAGTTTTTTATGTGCCCATTTGTCGTCTATTTTAAGCAGACTTGGTGGATACTTTTTATACCTGAATCAGTGTATGAATCCCTGGATATTATTCATGCATAAGTTTTCTTTCAAAGGCATAACATTTTTCATGCATTTAAATTTTCAGTCAAACGGAAGTGTAATGGTAAGTGTTGATTTAGTATAAAAATACACAATGTTGAGTATAAAAAATGCTGAACTTAGAATGTGAAGTATACAGAAAAGCAGATAGCTGAGAGCTGCCTGTGTGAGTGTTCAATGAAGGTTTAGACTGCAGGGTGTCATATTAGGGATGTCTCACACTGATTGTCTAGTTCAGTTGTTCACTGGCACAAGTGAGTCTAATGGAAACATTTAATTTCAACAAGTCATAGATTGTGGTCACCATGTTTACTGTATATTAGTGTTTTCTGTGGGATTGAAGGTGGTAACATCTAAGACATGCTGTGCTAGGCACTGCAGCAGCATAAGGAATCAGTCCCTGGCCAAGGGGCAGGAGATGATCAGTGGAGAGAGCAGGAGTGCCCTCCCCCCAGAAAGAACAAATCAGCAGCGCTCATATGGGCAGGTGTTGGTAAGGTAGTAGTGATACCAAACTGTACAATATTTATGGGTAAAACATGTTGGTATGAGAAGGGAAGAAAATAGATATTTTAGCCTTACTACAGGTGTCTAATATCAAGTGCTTAAGTGCTTGAGAGGTGTGAGGATGTCTTACTATTCCCACTGAGATTAATTGATGGAGTGGCCTGAGGGCACCTCTGTCAATCAGGCCTGACTTCATGGATTTGGAGGTGTCAGCCTTCATATCCTCCTCATGCATGTGTTCCTTCATAGTTTGCGTCCAGAAATTTCTTGTAAAATTTGTTTATTTACTACATAATTAGAATTCCAGCAGTTTCTTACATTTGTAAGAGTATAGTAGAAAGGCAGAACCGGAACAATTAAATGACACAGGAGAGGCCTGCCTGTATCCACAAACAGAAGTTAAACAGCACAATTTTGTCAGGATCATGGATATGTAAACCCTATACAAAGATCTGCAACATACTCTGTTACTCTCTTCCTATTTAAAGGTAAAGCCCTGGCCTCTAGGAAATGAACTCAAGGGTTTTCCAGTATTTCTGGTATTGTAGTGTTCAGGACTTGATGCTTACAAGAATAAAACCTTGGAGACTGTCCATTTTCCTGAAGGATGCAGAGGGAGTTGGCCTTTAGCGTTTATGGAGGAAGAAAATCAAGACAGACGATTCTTCTATAAGAATTGTTTTCAGTGCTGTTAGAAAAGCTGCACCCTTCTCATTTTCTCTGTGTCCCTTTCTGCCTCTCCACAAGCTTTCTTTTATGCATTTATTAAATATTAATTATATGGAAATGCACTCTATTAAATTACAGGAAACATTCATGTGATTTATGCTTTGAGTTTTGCAAAATCAGTAAGGAAATACATTAAAACACCAGTAGAGATGTAGTATAGCTACATTTACTTCTGCCATGTATGTCTGTACTGAATTTGTCTCATTGGCATAAGACCTCTAGAAAATTGATGTTTTTACACAAATGTCATAACAATAGAGTCATAACAAAATGGAAGCACTTGCTCTTTCTGCCTTCTTACTTAAGTCACCTTTGGAGAGTATCTCAGTAACTGAAAGGTAAATGTAAACAATAATATTAATAAGCAGTGTTTCAAGGTCAAGGGTATGTTTTTAGGTCTAATCTAGCCACTTTACGCACCTCATGAGTGCCTGCAGGGACTGAGAAGAGTGAGGCATGCCCATGCTGAGTTAGTGAAAGGCAGAAATTGATAGAGGGCTTCAATTTGCAGCAGTTGTTTTACCCTGGCTTTTGTCATCAGCTTCCTGAAAAGAAGGTTTTGGCAAGTTGTCTTGATTGGAACTTGCTGAAAAAACAGCCAAAGAAGCTTTATGGCTTACATGTGCTGATGCTGAGTGCGTAGTAGCATTGTTCCAGAATCTCTTTAGGAGGCTTCTTGTGCTGTGGCTGCAGTTCGTGCCAGCTGCAGTGACTGTGCTGGGGTTGTTGGGCCTGGAGGTGTTTCCTGGTTCTAAGGTCTGTCTGTATATCCCACCTGTGCCTCAAATCCATACTCCAACACAGACTTGTTTGTGAAATCATATGCTTACTGTTCTCGAATTCATTTAATTTCTAACTGCAGATAAGATACGAGGCAGCTAAATAGATAAAATTCACTCTGAATAAATAGTGAGATACTGAATGGTGTAAACATGTTGGGAATTTTGCTTGTTCCTTAGAAAGTCTTTGCTAACAGCAGCACATTACTAGGTAAAGCAGCTAGTGAGGCTGGGATTCAGTAGAGAATTCTTCCATAGTGTTCTCTGTGCGCTGTATCTTTTCCCATTCCAGTGCCCTGAGATCATCTCAAGCTCCTGCCTTGTTCGGATATATGCTTCCTTAGGTCATTCTCCACCCAGGAAAGCCCTTCCTACTGTGTCTCCTTGCTTGGCAGTTTGAAAATTTTCAGTTAGTAAAGGTCCTTCATTTCTTACAGCTACTATGTCTTCATGTCTTCCTCTGATCTCGCCTGTCCTCTTCACCACAGGTCCATCACTAGACCTTCACCGTCCCAAGCAGCTTTATACAGCACTTGTGGCATAAAGAGATTCTAGCAGGTCTTGCCAGCCTTGCAGATTTGGCATCCTGTCACTTGTATGTCTGGAGAAGATATGAAGGCAGCTGCAGTAATGTGCCCCATACTCAGTTCACAACATATTTAGGAAAGAGCCCTTAGAGAATAAAAGCACCTACTATTTTCATTTGTTGTGGAACTGTTTACTGTTTTATTCATTGTTTATTTAGAAAATGCTTGCCATGACACCTGTGCTTCTTTGAACTCTAAGTGCCTGCAACTTGTTTGAACTGTTACAATATCCCTTCCCATCATATGTACAGGTTACTAAAAATGTTAGTTCAGTTTTAATTTGCTTACTCTTTGTGCAGCTGCTGAAGCAAAAGCTTTGTCATAATCCTTTCTACACAAGTGTCTGGCATAGAAGAGGACTAGTAACAGATATCATTAGGATGAAAAAAGAAAGTGTCCATTTTGAACTGCGTTAATTATAAACTCTAAATCCTGAATATGGACCCCACCTCCTGAGCTCAATTACACAGCCTTATGTAAAGATATTTTGAGTTTTATGCAGCTTTTTATTTTTATTTCTTATTTTTACTCTTTGCAATCTAAAAGAAAGAAATGACGTCCTGCACTCATAAGCTGAACCTGCTGCATAACCGGGGAGCAATAGTTGTGCAACACAGAGGTACTGTCGAGTTGCATTGTATCCCGTGTGGAATTAGTGAGCGTATGAATTATCTGATGTTAGGTTTTCTCTCAGCTGTCACCAGATGGGTCATCAAATTTATATAGCACCAGTCACTGTCTTTCCTCTATTTTGTATTATCCAGTATGAAGTAAAAAGCACTAGGTAAACAGCAGAATGGTTGAATACCCTGTGCTGATTTATGAACACATGCAATACGGCTACGAAATCAGAAGCAACTGCAGTGTAGAGGAAAGAAATGTAATTTTTGGGCATACCGGGAAAGCTGAAATCATATTACCAGTTTGTAGTGAATGTGCAGTGAAGCCCTTTCTTACGAGAGGATTTTAGTGTCTAATTAATGGCGCTGTGTCTTGCTCGGATTTGAACTCCTAACATGAACCATGTAGTGTGCTGCAGACTTGCTTGAGGGAGCAAAGGGTGATCTAGTCAGCAGTGCACCTGCATGACCTTTGCGTTTCTCTGAAGGATTGTGCAGCGTCTGCTTCCTCTCCTGCCTGCTGTAGGGGGGAGGTGCAGAGTATCTCCTGCTTATCATGCACGCACTTAACTCCTGTTAATCCTTTTGGGAGCGACACTGTGGTATCAAAGCAGGTATATACTTTTAATCTCTAAAGCAGCCCTCTAAGAGGTAACTGGAATTTATAGTTCTTATCAATTTGCAGCAGTGCAGGTGAATAAAGGGAGTCTTTAAAATAAAGCAACTGCTGACTCAGCTTACATAGAGGCTTGGGAGTAAAACTGAAAATTCAGCAGTGCTAGTGCCTCCTCAGGTATCAGCTGATTGAAAGTATTACCCTTTTCATGCTAATCCTCTGAGACTGGTGTAATGTAAAGTACTGGAGATGTGGGTATCTAAATAACAGTAGATCACTAGTGTTTGGAGACCCTTTTAAAGGGTAGCTCCTCAGGGTATCCTTCCACGGCAGACAGGGAGAAACTCAAAATATTAAGGTTTGCTTTACATCTGAAAGCTAACAAAACTGTTTAAGTAAATTCAGGAAGTTCACTAACATGGAGACAGTTCAGATAGATTCCCTTTGCTAAAAAAAGGTGGTAGGAGCATCTGCTTTTGATCACTTTTATATTTGATTACCTGAGACAAGTAAGGTTCGATAGTCATCCTAACTTGAATAACAGCTGTCCAAATAGCTCATTGCCAATACATGTTGAATAACAGTATCATTGTGTAACACTAGATTTATGTAATATGCTATTTGTTGGATCATAGATAATAGAAATTCAAGTTTTGTTGTATAGTGCTGGGATGAGTGCATTTGGGATCTACATTTGTGAGCCAGCCTCAATTACATAAAAGCCCATATCAGCCCATAATTAACGGTGTTACCCTTCCAGTCCAGTCCTAATGGCTCAAATGTCTGTTTAATATTTGCAAATATGTTGAAAAATGGAGCTGAACAAATAGTGTACAAGTAAAGAGCAGTCAGAGATGCTGTTCCTGATGCTAATTTTAAATCAACATACTTTCAGACAGTTATCTCCTTACATACTGGTGATACAATGAGTAATAGGAAAAAGTACAGTGGAATAAGAAGGCTGATACATAGAAAATAAATATCATTTAATGCAGTTAATAAAAATGAGCAATGGTGTCTTGAAAAGCTTAAAAATTTCAGTGGGGGTTCTGATATTCTCCTGTCAGTTAATTTCTAATATCTGTTGCTCAATTAATAATTTCTATAAAATAATGGCCTTACATTTGTGTCACTTAATATTTTTTTTCTTTCTGACTATATAAAATCATTGTGCATGGTAGTCATTGCCTAGGGTGCTTTAAGACCCAGAACCTTGCTCTTAGTTATCAGAAAAAGATTTTTTCAGGTACTATTCACAGGTGCTACTTCCTGAAAGAAACTACATTCAATTTCATATGACCATATTTCAGCCACCTTCTGAGTTTTAGAGTGATAAATACCATGGAATTATGTATTTGAAGGATGCAGAAATAACAGTATTTCTGAGTCTTACTCTCATTACGTATTGCACCTTAATTTTGAATAAAATTTTCACCTACCTACTAAATGCCTCCTTCACAATGCAGAATATAAGAAACAAGTACTGTGAACAGAATTCCATAAAGTCAATATTGCTTATACTTGTAGAAACAGAGGCTTTTTGAAATTTCAAATGCAATGAAAAAAATTCAAAGAAAAAACTTGCTTTGCTTGCAGATACTTGTGGAGAAATTTCCTGGATCATTAAATGCCTCTTTTCATTCATAATATGGCATAGCATAGCAAGATGCATCTGGTATTTCTGTTGAAAGAAGTCACATTCAATTTTTTCAATTTCCTGAAGCTTAAGACATTAATGATCTGAATAACAGATTTTACAAGAAAAATATTTACGGGTTAATACTAAAGGCTGATAACATGAGAGAAAATATCAGAACACTAATTTATATGCATAAATCAAGGTAAGGAAGGTGTGGGGCAAGTCTGCAAAAAACTTTATGAACCTGGGATGTGTTTTAATTACTGTTCTTTATAGAGAAAATAGTTTTCTAAGAAGTCATGAAATCTGCAGTTAAATTACAAAGAAGATAACATTACACAAAATGGAGAAACATAAATTTGGAGTTTATGTTCATAACTTCAAAGTCCTGGGATCTGCATATCATCACAGAAATGAAACAAAAGCTGAACCATAAATCAGCTGGTGTTCATTATAATTTACATACATGGATGTAATTAGAAGTGAATGGAACAGTAGCAAAATACCATAATTTACTGTCTTTTCTTTAGAATTTTCTGTAAACATTACAGTCTTAACTGTAAGCTAAGTGACAGCTGTAAGTTTGTCTTTCAAAGACAAGAAACTGCAAAGCAGGTCCCATCATGGATCCGGAGACTCCACTACAACATTGCTCATTGAGATATTTTGGCCTGAGCTTGTTGTGAAATGAATTCCTTGGCAATGGCAGCTGTTCTTTGCTGGAGCTATCTGCTGATGCTTTTAATGCTGGTACCTCAACTGCCTGTAACTCCATGTTACTGCTGTTGTACAACTTGGTGTGTGTGCGACTGCTGCCTTCCCTATTCCCTTGACCTTTTCCTTGTTTGAATGTGGAGTCAAGCATGTTAGATTGAAATGCCTTCACTGTTGATTTAAGATTAAAAAAAAAAAGGCTTTTCATTGGGGCATTGAGTCTAGGAAGCACTCGTGGGCTCCATTTAGTTTGCTTTACTGTTGTCATGGTGAACTCCAACATGGAGGTGGAAAAAATGGCCTGAGGTACTAACATGTGCAGCTCTTCCAGCTGCCTGCAAACTAAATATGTGTCTGTGACCTTAAATTCTAGGATGTAGTTTTATAGTATGTGGTGAATTTCTGTCCCTAAAATACATATACATTTTTAAAATGAACCCTTTGAAAAATTTATTTATTTAAGTCTATAAGATCATATTTTAATAGTTAGTAGTATGGATTGTAAGTGCATGTTGTTGTTTTGAAGATGTATATCTTGGTTCTTGGCTTTCCCGAGGCAGACTAAGATCCTGTAATCCTCCCTGGTCCAACAGTAGAGAAAGTCTTGTAAACATGAGAGTTTTCTCCATAAAGCTGTCCTTGCAAAATGTAACTATGCAATTAGCCCTCTGTCACTCTGTTCAGCACTTGCTCCCGCAGATATAATGTTTCACTATTCAGTGGGTCTAATTTGGACTAAATCTTCAGATCAGGGCCATAATTTCACTGTCTGTTTACATCTGTGGTGCTGTTTAAAGATGTCATATTGTTGACCAAAATCATAACTTACCAGACCTTTTTTACCCAGTAACGTCTGGTGAGGCTGTCTGGTTACAAGGTGAATGGGGAGAAAAAGGTGCATTGCTGGATGGGCTGGAGAGCTTTCTTCAGTCTTCAAATTTTTTGAGGTACTATGTGAGGGAATTGTGAATGATACAGGAACTGTGCAGTGTGTCCAAGGCCAGTTTCTTTTGCAGTGACTCAAAGGAGTATGAAGAAAATGGATCATTTCCTAAGATCTCTTCTCTTTGAAAGCCATGCTCAAAGGCTCTGTGAAGAATGTTCTATTGCTACCCAGGTACCAAGACAAGAGGAGACCCTTCCAGCAGGCCCAGATATCCTTTGGGCCCACTTGTGTTGCTACTTTGGGCACGTGAAATGACCTGAGAATGGGCATAGCTAATAAGATGACTTGTGGCAATGTCCATTGGGATCTGGGATCGCATCTGTCACTGCACATTGCACTGCCTTATCTCTCTGCAGCTCAGAAAAGTCTCCTCTTGCAGCTCAGAATAATCCTTCCTTTAGGTGATGTTTCTGTCTTTATCTAGCTCTTCTTACATGACTTCACTTTTCTTAAACCATGAAATATATTCCTTCAGCACTGGAAGCAGACCTGCAAATATATCTGTCATTGGCCTCAATTCAGTCTGTGGGAATGTGGCAGGCTGGCTGCTGCAGAACTTTCCCAGTAGTTAAATCTGTATCTGTCAAAGCTGATGTTTCATTTCTCTATACATCTCTCTGCTCATATCCCCGAAGTTAGAAGCTGGGTCTTAGCTTCTGTGAGTCTGTGTACACAATTTTGTACTTGGACCTGAAAGCTTAGGACAATTCTGGGCTATTCAGGGCTTTTCACCTTGGCCAAGCTGTATCCCATCTTAGCCTGTATGGCTGGGTGTGTGTCCTGTCTGTAACACCCACACACTGAAACAAGTTCTATCTAGTGATCACTGAGGAGAAAATTTATGTGCACAACCTAGTGTACAGTCAAGATCTTGTAGGTTTTAGCTATATTCATGCATGTGACTTGAGTGATCTGGTATTTTATCACCTGACATATGAACTGAACCAACTTAAATCACTGACAGAGGAGTGATACAAAAAGGGAGAATACAATAAAGCTGCTGACATTGGATTGGAATGTAAGATGGAGGCGTTCCCTGTGCACAGTGTTTGCATGGGAAAGATGGAGGTTTAACAAGTGCAGTGTGTAAGATTTTGTGCCAGGAGATGTTCCTGAGGTTCTCCTGAAATGTTTCCCGTAGTGCATGTGAGTGTGGAACTGGCCACACATTCTATGAATCAGTGTCAGTATACATAGCTTAAAGAGGTAAAAAGTTAATGGAAGTGCTTTAGGATAATGCAAAAGGAAGTAGATTTAATTAAGGCATATAGCTCCGGGCGCCTTACAAATATGTAAATTTGTTCCTGAAAACTGCATTGAGCAGTTTTGTAATTTCTGTCATTTGACTGAGAAAACCATGAAGTGTCTGTGGACTTCTATGGCTTGAACTCACACAAGAGGACTCGAGGGCAGAGTCAGACAGATGCTTGTTATGCATTTACAAGCTCAGTTTCAGTGTGATCTTAAAATAAAGTTGTAGCTAGGTGCATTTAACCATACATCAGGGCCTCTATGGGTACTAAATGGGATGGCAGAGGTCTGTCATTTAAGTTTTTTTTTCTTCAAACCATCCTTGGGCAAAGCATTGTATTTGAATTATCTGCTGACATTTTATTCTTGCTATGAAAATTGTGAAAGGGGAGGAGAGAAAGGCTTTATTTTTATGTGTCCTGAATAAAACTGAATCATTAACCAATTTAAGTGTTTAGTTCATTATTATAATTGATGTAAACATATAGGAAGAGGGGGGTGTTCCACTGTTTTTTGTTACTGCTTTGCTTTTCACTGTTTTTTGTTACTTAGTAGTTATGAAACAAGTATTATTGATGATGGCTTTAAAGCTGGAATGTATACTAGCTGTTTAGTGTCCTTGCTTTTTCTTTAAGATGCCTTAAGCTACTGGAAAAATCATTTACTATGTCACAAAATTTCCTGCCTTATTAGTTAAAAGAAAATATTTCCCTACAGATATTTTCACATGTAATGCTATTTCCCATATTTCACAAGCTGTTTGCAGTTTAAACGTAATCATATTTGCCTCTCTGTCACTGAGGCTCTTTAGAATTACCTTAGAGATCTAGATATTATTTGGATATTTATGGCATAACGAGATTTGACGTATCATACTTTGTTTATCTCAGTTAATGCCTAAAGGCTTGATTCTGATCTGAGATCTGTGGAGGCATAGCACCAAATTTGGAATAAACTCTGTATTGGAAATGCTAATAGCAGTCTCTGTCCAAAATAGTTACCCTGCTCTCCTCTTGTCTCCTAAAATGTGTTAGATTGGAAGGATGCATTTGTAATTTTTTTTAAGAATGAGGTAATGGCAGGAAGAGGAGCCAGTCTGCAGTATTTTAGTCTTCTCTCATGGTACTCTCTGTAGATACTATTTTATAGCTAACATAAGAATACATTTTATTTTCTCAAATCAATATGTCTTTGATCCTTCAAATATACCCTCCCACAAAGAGACACAATCACCTTTACTTTTGATTTGTATTTTTTCTCTCCATTTTTAGCAAAGCAGAGATCCAGATATAAAATTCAGCATTCCTGGAAAGTCAGTCTGGACTGGTGATGCTCCTCAGACATCTTTATTCTCATGAATCAATGAATTAATCATCACCCAGAATTTGTACTTTACCCTCAGTAAATGAAAAATATTTTTGGTTATCTTTCTTCATGTCCATTCTCCAAGGTTAACTGTAGGCTTCTGACTGCTATGATTCACATCTTTTCTTGCTTTAAAAAAGTTTAGTGTGGCCCTACCACACTAGAGATACTCCCCATAGCACTACAGCTAGTGCTGTACTGCTACAAACAGTTGCAGTATGTGTTAGCTGGTGATGCAAAAATTGTGACTGCTGAGTACTTGTGTTTGGAGCACACTGAATTACAACACAGAAATTTACATCCTTCCTTGTCTTGCGTGTGCTGGCAAAACTCTGTCAGCATCCTTCTCCCAGACACATATTTTCATCGTATATCTGATATGATAGTGCTGATATCTTTAACTAAGCTGGTTTATCATGTTGATCTCGAAGGCTGATGGTGTTTGAAAGCAGGAACGCTTGTCAGGCCTACGGTGTTTTGCCCACATTGAAGGTATGGGGAACCCTCCTGTGTTCAGCTCTGAGAACAGCGTGTACAACAGGAAAACCCTGGTGTAAACTGCTTCATGTGTGCACTGCTTTTGGTTGAAGCCCTCAAATATGTGTGCCGAAAAACCAGTGCTGGTACTGCAGCTCAAAGCTGGGCCTCTTCGCAATCTAGCCACGCTTAGCTCATCCCTAATTTAGGTGTTGGGTAATGCAGCCCATGGACTCCAATTGTTAGGAAATATTTCAGCTTCATAACTGTCTCCTTTTGTCATTTGAACTCTGATCAGAGTAAATTAAATTCAGTGGCCATAGTCGTGCTTTTGTGACTGCTATGCTTCTTGTGAAAGGAGCCCTTTTAAGAAGATGTAAGGCTCCCAAAATGTTTATGCATAGGCGGTCTCTTTCAAGACATGGAATGCACTTGTGGATTTCCTGAATGAGATAAAGTAGGGGAGAGGTGTTTTTGAACTACCTGTTTTCACAGACTGAAAGTATGCGATTGTGTTTTGAAGGTTATTTATAATGTTATGCTTTTATGGAAAAGCAATATGGTAAATTAAAGTTTGCTGACATGCAGTACAGGTTTAGCTACACTTAAAAAGAACAGTGCACATAAAATACTCTGCAATTCTCCTAAAAATACAGGCAGAGAGACTGATTTTTTTCTGGTTTAACCTTTAGATGAAGAATGCTGTTTAGTATTCATAAGGCAGAGGATAAAGTCATGCTTTTTGAATTCTGGTGCACTGTTGAAAAAAATGGCTAGTGCTGAAAATCACTATTTCTATAGAATTTAATTTCTTGTTGGACTGTTTGTGTCATTTTAGAGAAATATGGCTTTATTAAAGAAAATACAAATGAATATCCTTTACTCATTAGTCAGAGGTTCTGCATACACTAATTAGTGCTATGGTATTTCTCAGATATTCAAATTATTGTGTACAAATAAATTTTAATTGCTAATGATTTGTACAAAAGTTATCAATTTCATTATTATAGAGTGTTGATAATGTGGAAAATTATTATGCATTAAGTATTTTAGACAAGAGTAGGGCCATAATTATTGTTACTATTAGTATTCCAATATTATCCAGAATTTAATGAGTGCTTTAGAAATGTAGAACACTGCATAGCCTACATCTAAAAAAATGCATAAAACAGCCAGAACAGATGTAATATGCAGAGAGTCAGACTGATGGTAGGCAAATGTCTCATTATTTACAGGTTTGCTCCTGTCTGAGTCTAAATTTAACACATTTGTGGTATTTAAGCCGTTGCTGTCTACACTGATCCATCTAAGAGCCTGTGGCTCTTGAGTAGGCGACACGCAGCCCTCTGCCACGGCTGTGTGCGGAACCACCGTGGGGCTGCCCATCACGGGTGTCACTGGAGAAATAAACCCTGCAGCCATGGGAGCTGGAGGATGCTGCCGAGGCCAGAGAGGCACTGCGGGGCCTCCGGGCTGGGCCGGGCTGGGAAACGCTCCCATGTCATCCTTTGCGTATGAAATGCTTGAGAGCTTTGTGTTTGTTTCCCTGCCCCATTGCCTCGTAGCCCCATTTGGGAATGGGCTGTCTCTTACTTTCATTCCCATGAAGTGTGATTATGCAGCATGTGATAGCAGCTGGATTTTGGGCCGCTTCTAGCCTTTTTCCTCCAACAGCTCTGGCTAGGTGAATGTAGGCTTTGTACCTATGGCCCCTACAGTGCATATCTGAGAGCTGCCATAGGGAAGAAGAGTGACTCAGGGAGACACCTGGCAGGGAGTGGGGGGCTTTTCCAAACATTTCAGAGCAGGTGATCCCATTGGAGTTGAACCATGGAGGGAAGTGAGGGCATAACTGTGAGAAATGTAACAAATGAGGTGTGAATAATGCCTTCATGACTATTTGTTTTCAATTTGCCACGCCTGGAGATCTCAGAAGTAACACTGGTGAGAGCTCAGAGGTGATGCTGTGATGGGAAGCAGCAAGGGAGACCCTGTCAGAGAGGACTCTTACACGGACCAGAAAGTAACGAGTGTTATTTCTGTCAGGCCAGTGTGCAGGCATCGCTGTGAGTTGAGCTGGTGAAGGTGCAAGAGGAGAACAAAGCAGAGAAGATGTCTTGTATGCAATGTGAGAAAAAAAATCTTGGACATGACTTGTGGGAGGGAGGTCAGTGAGGAAAAGGGGTCAAAATTGTGTTGGGCTATATCAGAACTGCATGGTGAAGCAATTGCTGGAGGAAACAGAAGAGCTCTGTTTTGTCATGGTGAGTTTGAGCAGATACTCTGAAATTATGAGTGTGGTTGATTTACAGAACTGAGTAAATTGAGACAGGCCATCACTGAAGAAGCAGCTTTGCTGTGAGTCACCTATGCAAAACTATTACCTAACAGTGTTTGAACATGTAAAATTGGGGAAAAAAAAGAGAAAAAAGGCAGCTTCATGAGAAATCAGTGAATATGGGTAGACAACTGCATTTGACTGAGCCAAAAAAATATAATGACTGTTCTCACTGTTTTCCAGTTTCTCAGCTCATGGTAAATTAACCTGTCAATCAGTCGGAATTTTCAACAACTGAAAATCAGACCTTCAATACTGAAACAAGGTAGCATACATAAAATGGGCAGAAAGACCCAATAAATAACTTGTTTGACCTTTATATATTATTTATAAAGGGCTATGCATGCAAAGCACTAAGCATCTTCCATTTTCAATAACCAGCCTGCAGCAGATCCCATAAAAGCATTGCTTCAGTCTCACATGGAAGGAAGCCAGGTTTATCAGGGGGTTTACCTCAGGCAGTGGGATATGGTGACTTCTGCTGCCTTATTGACATGAACCAGCTGTGTAGTGATACCCAAAAGAAGATTTTTAAATAAACAAATGCAAAAATGCATTGGATGCCTGCATGGAACTGGTGGCGAAATAATGACAAAAAACCCCAAAACATTGAAGTCCTCTGCTACAGATTAATTTAAATATGTTTAAGACTTTCTAAGATTAAAAAAACCCAAAAAACCCATAACCTTAAGGCAGATGAACCTGAAGTTACAGTTTATGCAGGAGTGCTAGCCAAGAATGGACCATCTAGGGAAATTATTGTAGGTCAAATAATTATTTGTATAATGTACCACATTTGTACCAATGAGCTAGAGCCAGTGGAAGCTGTTTCAGTTGTGCAGTTCCTCACATAAAAAGGGTTTACAGTCACAGCTAGGATTTGCAGGATTCTGCACTGGGTTATTTTGGTACAGGTTCACTGGTGCTTCGTGGGCTGAGATCTACAGACTGTGCTTTGGATCAGGTAAAAGTCTGGTACTGGAAGCTATGACTAGCACATGTAATTTTAAATGCTGGTTTGGAAACAAGAAAGAACGTCATGTTTTGTAGCCCATTCTTTCTCTTAATTTACAAATATACCTGCTTGCCTTCCTCAGATCTGATCAGGCTGACTTGTTGTTACGATTAAAAACAAACAAATAAACAAAATAGCACAAAAAAAATTTAACTTTAAAAAATCTGTAAAATGTTCATCGGAGTTTTAATAGATCATTTAGATAGGGCAAATAAACTACTGCAGTTTATATCATGGGGGTGCCTAGACAATATTTTTTAGTATGGTGTCTTCTGAACTAAAAATCTGTGTGTCCAGTGTGTCCAGGGCATTATGGCAGATTGGTTGATAGCAAAGGCTCTTTTAAATGTTGGCTGGGTTAACAGTAGCTCATCATTTAGATGGGATGATGGAAATTCCTACTGGTGGAAGAAGACAGTATTCAGCTATAGGCTGTATTTGGCCTTCTTGAGAGCGGAAGAGCATTAATTGCTCATACTTTAAGCTTTACTAATGCAGAAAATTGTGCACATTGGGGATTAGCTGGATTTCCTGTCAGAATTGTGTTTCTTGTACAAATGACTTAGAGGTGTGCTTTTTTTCTTTCAAATCTTAAGGTTTTTTTGTCCTCATGAATTCTACTTCTGCTGCAATAGCTCAGTTTAGTTGCCCTGAGAAATCAGTTTTTTTACAGTGCGTAGATTGGATCCTCCAGTGTATTTTGGAAGGTTGACCTTGATGATCTTGGAGGTCTTTTCCAACCGTAATAATTCTATGATGTCCTATTGGTGTTGGTTTTCCCCCACCTCATGCAACTTCCTGAGTATTCAGCTTGCAGTTCAGTGTGTCTGAGGCAGCATAGGTTCTGCCTCTCCTTATGGGGCAGTTCATTTACACGTTGGAATGGCTGGGTTGATTCTTCTTACTTGTCTTAAGTCATGCATTGTACTCATTCTGTCCTGCTTGAGTGTGCAATTTGTGCAAGCCAAAGTATCTTTTCTATCCTTCTCTTAATTTAAATGTGTGCAGACTCACAGCTATTACTTTTCTGTCCTTTAGAAATGTTTCTTCTAATTGCTTTGAGGAAGGAAATTTAATTTTTTTTTTTATTTTCTTTCTCCCCTTTGCTTCTCACTTTTGTATGTTTGTATTGTTTGGTTTTTTTGGTGGTTTTTGTTTGGTTTTTTTTTTGAATAAAAAAGCATGTCATAAAGAGTGTGGTTGCCTGACCTTCGCTAAGTGCCACCTTACCAATTACTGTCATGGACAATACAGACATGATTTTGGGAAGATTAATTAAGCAGCTTTTCCCAGGCTCAACTGCAGTCCTTCCCTCCTGAGTCCTTCACCTTGGCTGCAGGGCTCAGCCATGCCCTGTGGTGGGGCTGTCAGAGGCAGCCCTGGCCTCCCTCACTGTGGTCCCTGCAGCCCTCAGGGCCAGTGCTGGGTGCTGACAGCCTTGAAAAAGAGACACAATTCAGTGAAAACATCCAAAGGGAAGTTCTTCTTCCCAACCCGAAGTACATTTTCTCCGTTCTGTTTTCTAGTACTTTTGGGCTAAAGCTTTTTCTGGTGTGGGTGTGTGTAAGAAAGCCTACTATCTTGTTTTACATATGTAAATTTTATGTGTTTCAAATTATTTTATTTAATTCCTAAGATTCTTCTGCTTCTTGCATAATTTTATCTCCCCTGCTCTGCTGGTTGTTCCCTCCATTTTTTTCCCCTCCCACAATCAACTGTTCATTCAGGTTTACTGCTCTGTATTTATCAGAGTTATTCTGCCTTTTGGTGGCCTGCTAGAGCTTTCCTGTAGCTGTTAAGTATCAGAGGGCCAGTCCATGTCACTGGGCCCATTCACTTCTTCCTCTTCCCATGTGCTTTGGGCATGAACCTGGTTGATGCCCAAATCCTTGCCCAAACCCTGCCTTTTACCCTTTTGGACAGCATTACCAATTCCAGCTTGCTTCTTACTGTACTTGTCCACTGCTTTCAGGAGTAAATGTGCTTTTCTTCTTGGACTTCTTTTATTGTTTTCCATAGACAAAATTGTTTCCATAAGCCTCAGACATTTGGTTGTACACTGGCATAGCCATCCTACCTTTTACCTTAGCCTACTTTACATTTTACACTTCTGTTAGGCATATATTGATATCTTAAGAGTTTTTTTCCATATATATGTGTATATATATAACATTTATTACATGTATTTTGTACATTACTATATATAATATATTAACATTTCCTCACCTTAAACTTTAGCCATCATTATTAATGGCTTAAAATCTTTCCTGGACTCTGTCACTGTACTCTTGATTGAAAATTATGTTTTTCTTACTATGTTAGCTATCCTGTATTATCTATATTATCCTATATCATGATGATTTCAAACTTTTCCTCAGCTACAAATGACTTAATTATTGTAGTCTTCTGTCAATAGGATAACTGAGATTGAACATGGGAATATTTAGACTCTGAAGCTGAGTTTTTTGGGGGAGCTAGTTAAACATTCCTGATCTGAGAAAAGCTTAGCAATAAAAAGGATGCTAAAATATCTTTGCCAAATCCATCTCTGGACAGCTTGTAAGCTGAGCACTGAGCTGTGTACATGTGGTTTTAGCTTAGAGAAATGTTATCTCCTGAAAGACAAAAGTATAATCACTGCAGGGCTCTGTTTAACAAGTTCAAAATCTGAGTCACAGAAGCTTAATTGCAGAACAACTGGTATTTTGTGAAATCCAAGTTAACTATTTTTGTCTTACAAAATTATGACTTCCTGTTGTCGTCCTTTTAAAACTACTGTCTATTTTGATGTGCTTGTTTCAACTCTTGGCAGCGATGAAGGTGTTTGTATTATTTATGATCCTTGAATGTCAGGAGGTGTATTTCCAGTTGCATAGCTCTCAAAGTTAGACTGCTCATTTCATGACAGGCGTTTTGAGTAGCACTAGTGTCAGTTATGACCAAGCCACGTGTTAAAAAATCTTCTTTCTGCTTTGCTTTTAGACATTTATAGAAATAATGAAGATAAAATAGTTGTATTATATGGAATATACTTACATATCTTTTGAATAAATTAAGATGGAAAATCAAAAAGACTTTTCTTCCACTGCTCCTTCTTCCCTCTACCTTGGCAGCAGCTCTTGCAATCATCCTGTTCAGGAGGCCGGGGGAAATGTTTTGTTCCATCATGGGAATTGCAGTCTGACCAGAGACCTCTGTTTCAATTGAGAATTGAAAAATTGTCTGAAAAAGGAAATTACTAAGGATGGACAGTTCTGAAACAAAATTTTGTGAGTCAGTTTAAAAAAATGAAATATTTTAATTTTATTTGAAATATAATTATTTATTTAGACTTTACTGATGAAAGATGGGAGTCTTCAGGTAGTTGTGAGTAGATGTCAGAGACCTCTACATTTATAGAAGTTGTATTTTCCTAATAGTATTCCTACTTAGATGTCAGAAAAAAGAGAGGTTTTTTGATCTCATTCTACACTGTGATATTATCCTTGCGACTCTTTTACTAAAATTAGAACCATTAGTTCTCATTACATATTTTTATTGTTTTGAAATTATTTGGTAATCCTTCGTTTTTGACATATGGGATCTCAAGAGATGAACAGATGAAAATTAGAAAAAGTACAGTAAGTAATCATCTATGCAATTAAAAATACTTCATGTTGTTTATGAAATCCAACCCAGATAAATGTCACAATTTCTAATAACTTTTCTCTTGTGTTAAATACCAAAAAAAAGAAAGGCAAAGAATAATTTGAGTGTATGCATATACATGTGTAACTACCTTTTTACTTCATTATTTGTATACTGTATCATTCTCTGTTCTGTCCCTAGTATATATCTAAAAAATGTGCATAATGTAGCAGATGTAATTTAAAGACAGCAGCCTTGCAAAAAGAATATATTCTGTCATTGCCTATGTGATTGGGTTAGCAAGGAGAAAAATTGGCAGCATTTTGGATAAGAGAGAGCCCTCTATCAGAGACCGCTTAAGGCATATCTCACTAGCTGCTTGATTTCCTGATTGCTCAGCATTTTGCAGGAGATTGGAGTTACACTAAAAGCAAAGTTATACGTTTTTGACAAATTATTCACTATTTCTTTGCTGCAAGGCTAGTGCAGAAAACAACCTGCACTTTCCTAGCTTGTCGCAGAGGAGCTTTTAGGTGAAGCAAGGCGATAACCTCGCTTCACCCAGCCAGCTGAGTGTAAACCAAAACACTGCTCAGTGCTGAAGTGTCACAGTGCTCAGTGTCGGGCTCAATGTAAGCATCAGGAGGAGGCTGAAGTGCCGGTGTTTCCCTCAGTAACCATCAGCTCACTGCTTTATCTCTAAGGAGGAGCATCCCCGTCCCTCACATGCTTTGTGGTGAAGCGCTCGGTGCTGTGACTGCCTCGCCTTCCCAGGTGCCCTGCATAAAAGGAGTGGGGCTGTGCTGGTGGGATGGAACAATGATGAGGAAATGATGGTTCATCTACCTTGGAGGTGTCACCAAGATTAACTCATCCTACACCCTGCATCAAAGCCACTTCCATAAAGAAAAAGAGATGTGTTATTGCCGTAGGAGACTGCCTCCTGAAGGGAACACAAGGCCTAATACGCAGACTGGACCCACTTCTTAGGGAAGCCTGCTGCCTCCCTGGGGCCCAGGTTAAAGATACGAAGGGAAAGCCTCCTACCCTGGATATGGCCCTCAGATTCTTATCTATTACTGATTTATCAGGTAGGCAGTGTTGAAGTTGCATCAAGAGGTCCAAGGGCAGTCAAGAGACTTTAGGGCCTTGGGATGACCGGTCAAGGGATGAGGAGCACAAGTTGTGTTCTCTATCCATCCGGTTGCAGGGAATAATGAGGGAAAAAATGGGAAGAGCCAACAGATTCTCTTAAATGTATGTACACCTGTGTGATACTCCTTAAATGCTAAATTGAAATATATTTCAAAGACCTGTATCTATTTTTTTTCACAGTTTTTCCACTGAGTTCGGGGTATAGATCACTTATGAAATGTGTCCTCTGTCTACATAGCCTCCTAATTTTGATAATAAAGGGAATCTGCTATGCCTGTGTAGGAACTGACTTCCACAAGTGTTCTGTTACAGCTCTGTTCTGCCACTTATTTCCTTGAGGTAATGCAAAGATATGACAGTAAGTAGAGAACAGTATGACAGGATGAAATATAACCTCTAAAGAGCAAGGCCTTTGCCCTATTCTGACATGTCTAGACCTATGCCTTAGGCTGTGTACAGTGTCAAATAATCAAATTGTGTTGTTTAAAATACTCATTGATATATGTTGTTTTATTTTCTGATGCTGTGGGATGACTTCAGGCTAGATTTTGCCCTTTTGTGTGCAGAAGCAGTTTTCACTGGCTTTGAGGCAAGGTGACTCCACACAGAAGTGGGATATTGTCCCTCAGCCTTTATGGCAATGCAATTATTTAATCAATTGGAGCTGTGTATTTGCGACACCTCATAGTGCACCAAATCCATAATAAATGATCAGTCTGGATTTCTGGGTTTAGTAAGTGATTTGGAATAAAACATGTTCCTCGATGTGTTAATAACATTTTGTCATGGGCTCGTCCATGCATAAGTGGATGTGACTTTATGTTTCTACAGTTGCCTTCCTTACTTGTGGTCCAAATTTGTACTGAGATAGAACAGTATGATTATCAAGTGCAAATATGATCTATGTTTAAGTCCATATTTTCAGACAAATATGCACATTTGTGTTCATCGACATTACTACTGATAAGCCTTGGTTGTTAAGGTTTTGGGGTGTTGTTTCTTCCAGCAGCTGTGCTGACTTTGATCATAGTAGTTACTTACTGCTTGCAATGGGCAATGAAAATTGTGACATCTTTCAGGTAAAATCTATAAGAGGGCCTGTTGACCAATATCAATATCCTGAGCTGTATGAAAAGGGGCAGAGATAGTAGATGAGAGATAGGTATTACTCACCTTGAGCACCAGCCATGTGGGAAAAGGCTGGGGGTGCTGGTCTTGTTCAGCCTGAAGCAGAGATGGCTTTGGGAAGGACCTGACAGCAGCCACCAGTGCCTGTGGGAGATCATCTAGGAGATGGAACTGGACTCAGTGAAGTGAGGCAGGGTGAGAAGACAAGAGATAGTGAAAGTAAAGTGAATCAAGAGAGGTTCAGACTGAATTTTTTTTTTTAAAAATGCCCCTATGAAGACAGGCAGTGGAACAGAATGAGCAGATACACTGTGCAGTTTCTGTCCTTAGAGATTTTCAACCTTGACCAGATGAAGCCCTGAGAACATGGTCTGACCTCAGAGCTGACCTCCTGTGAGCAGGAGGTTGGACCAGACACCTCCTGAGGTCTGAACTATCATGTGATCCTGTTCCTTCCCTCCAGACAGCTTACTTGAAATCTCTATTTGCTTTTTCTGAATTTTGATCTCAGTTAAACTCAAAGATAAAAGCACCATGGTAAGGAAATCCTGTGGGATTGTGCTGAGTTTGTCAGCTCTGAGATCAGAACATTATGACAAGGAGCATGATGCTGGAGGAGATTCCTTTGAGTCTCCAATACTCTCCTCTCTATTCTCACAGGCCACCAGCTGGCAGGCCATCCCTCTTCTTCAGTCTGGAACAAAGGAGAAAAGAAAATTAGGCAGCTGGTTTGGTTAAACTATATCTTGATCACATCATACTTGTACTTAGAGGAAGAATTACCCAGCAAATGTGGATGTGAGGTAGATGATCCATGCATTGAAAACCAAGAAAACACAAGGACTGTTTCTGGGCTTTTTTAATCACCTCAGTGTGATTTCAACAAGACAGTTAAATGAGTGTTAAATGACTCTACCAAGATTATGTTTTATCTTAGGCAAAAGAGTAACTAGTGCATCTCTTTCTTTTGTGAGTAGGTATAGAAGCATAACTATTGTGGAAATGCTACCAAAGTAGGCTAAGAAAGAGACTGTAGAGAAAATCAAGTTTTAAAAGGACAAATTTTCTGTGCTTCTGTGTAGTATGCTTTTTTCACAACAACCCTTTTACTTCAAATCACGCTGTGAAAAATATTCTGTATTTTTCTTCTGAAGCTTGAGCAGCATCTATGTTCCTTTGTTTACCCATTAACAAAAAAAAAAAAATCAGACAAAGAGTAGTTAGTTAGATTTTGCATAAATGTGTTGGAGAAAAAATTGCTTTGCTCTGTACATTTTTCCTGACTGATTGAGTTTAGATATATGTCAGCATTTCTTTTAAATCTTTGGTTGATTGAAAAGTGATAATCAGCATGATTAGCATTTTCTAGAGTTGAAGAAGTTGATTTTGGCCAGTAATTGCATATCCGTGTAATAAAACCATTGTGATACCTAACTACTAATTGAGTCTTCTGTGTGTTAGAAATGTAAAGATCATAAAACATTTTCAAGACACATATAATGCGAATTTTTTTAAAAAATACATGTTATGGTAGCTTTGAGCTACCAGAAATTAATCATATTTAATGACAGAGGTACTTATATATGTTAGCATATATGCATTAAGAAATGTGTTGCAATCCTTTTTCAAGGAAAATTTCCATTTCTGTTAATGAAATTTTGCCTGAAAAAGAATAGTAAGCAAGATAAGTCTCAGAGTGAAAGGATAAAGTCGCTTTTTTAGAACTGTTTTGAGTACATCTTGCTGGAACCAATAAAACTGTGGAAAACTTTTCATTTTTTTAAATCTAATTTTATAACTAAAAAAAAAAATGATTGAACCTTGTTTCCTTAAATACTCTACTTATATTAGTTTCTTTTTCTCCAATATGCCTGTAGGCAGTACCAATCCATTATCCTAAGGCAGTAGTCTGATCCTGCAGAGCGCTGTGGAGAAAAGCAGCGTGTACAGAAGCATTTCTGCACTCGCTGTTTTGTGGGATTAGTTTGGTTCCACATTACCACAGTCACATTTCATCCACCAACTCTTCGGCCACTGTTAATATTTTTTTCTCATTCCTCTTTCCTGTATATAGCAACAGACTGACTGGGAATTATGAATTAATATATGCTAATTAAGACAATAAAGTAGTTTAAAGATACACAAATGTTAATAGGATTTGAAATAAGAGGTAGCTTGAGGCCACTGCTGTAACTAACAGGCCATTTAAAAATTATTAGCATCAGGCCCAGTGGACCAGTAGTAAAGTACAGCTGCCTTTTTAGTAGAGTATCGGAGCTAGCAGCCCCTAGACCCTGAGCTTTACTCCAGTGATCACAGCTGTGAGCCGTGCTGAACTAATTTTACTTATTCCTGCAAATGCCAGCATAAAAGCTACTTGCCTTACATAATGCCTAAGGTGATATATACAATATTTTGTTATTCTTATAGCAGTCTTTACAGAAAATTAATTTCAATACATCAACGAAGACATGTTCTTGCATATCAAGCTGTTAAATGTTTTATTAAATTTCAGTGGTCTGTTTTCATGTACAAAAGAACACAGAGTATATTGCTCATTTTGTTGACCAGACAGTTTAGTGAAGTGATAGACTCTGCTTTGGTCAGCCTAAAGTCCAAAAATAAATTAAAAAAACATAGGTTTCAACTGAGAAGGCTGCTGTTGGAACAGCAAAAGAAGTTTACATAAGGTAACAGCTATTTTAAATATCTTGTGATAAACATGATTTAAAAAAAAAATTGTAATGGCAAAGTCTGTTTGACAATCTGCCTCCTTTTCCCCCAGATCCCACAGTACACCTGCCTTTGGTCCATTCACAGAGATAACAGGCTGCCAGCCAAACAATCTCAGCTGCCTTCTTATCTGTCTTCTAAAACTACCACCAGCACATTTGCCAGCTTTGTAGAAATCCCAATTATAGATAGTCCATTTCAAAATGCCTTGTGGATGAAGCCCCATTCCTGCCAAAGATATGAGAGAACAAAATGAGAGGGCTTGTGCTCCTGTTTTAAAATTAGTAAAATTGTGGAAATACTTAGGATGGTGCCTGAAAACCCGGCATAGAGAAGACAGAATTAGCTGAAAACTCAGGAAGAAATGAAGATAACTGAAGACATACTTTTGTTACTGCTCTTGTTCTGTTAAGCACTTTCCAACTACAAAAGTCATGATCTCTGCCTTCAGAAGGTGCATTTTTTGTGACATGAAGAAAACTCATTGCATGTAGAAAGATGTGAAGTGGTGCATAAAACTGAATATTGACAGCTGCTTTAGGCTTGGACCAGCAATGCCCTCTCCCTTAAATGGTTCTGAATACATTTTGCCATCTTTTTGTTGTGCTTTACAGACTATTCTCATCTATAACCTCACAACCTGGCAATGTCATAGGAAGAGAAATGGAAACAGCATTTTTGATTGTTGTGCCAAAAGCAGGCTAGGAATCCAAATATCTGCATCACAGCATGCCTAAGGAGAGCAATGGGGAGATAGTTTCTGAGAAGCAGTTTGATTTCTTTGGGTTCATGATTTTAAGTCAGTAGGTTGTACTGCCGTCTTTTTGTGTGGCTGCAAGAAAGATTCTTGACTGTAGTCAAGAGTATAATAATTAAATTTAGTAACATCAATTGATTTTGATGCAAGTTAGCAGTTTTGCTCTCAGAGGAGTATACAAGGTATGCTAAGCAATTTCTGCCTGTGAAAGGTGGTGCCATGTTTCAGAATGGCTACTTGAGTCAAGGGGAAATAGGTCATGCCAGGCATTCAAAGCCTTTACCTCTGTTCCACAGTCTTTTAGTTTGGAAGCCCTTAAGAGCTTCCGTTTTGGACAAAGACACCATTTTATTTAATGTTTTACAAGTACAGAGTTACAAAAGAGGTGTTCATTCATAACAGAAGTTAATTATTTCATGTAGAGGTTAATTACTTCATGTGAAACATTATTTTGTGTGTGGAAACAATGCTTTATGAGACAGCATAAACATTCTCCTCTCAACTGCTAGGCCCTCAGACAATAGCACATTCATTTCCATAAGTATCTCCTGCCCCAGAATTGAAATGAAATAAACTCTCCTTGTTAAACTAAACATGGAGAAGTATGTAAGTAAGACAAATATGTTAGACACAAAGTGATGTACTTTATTAGGCTTATCTGCATGCTTCTTTTAGAGACATCAAAGCTAACATCTTTCTTCTGATAGTAGAGATTTGTGTGTTTAAAACAAGCAGCTGTACAGAATAGAGCAATTTGTGATCCACAGAAACAGAGAACATGCACACATGTTCTTCTGATATATAGACAGATATATTTAGGCATGTATTAAACTTCTTTTCTTAAGTCTTGTTTTAGCTGAAAAGTGTTATTTAGAAAGCATACCCCATTCATAGGTTTGAATCTGAAAACTGCCTTTCATATCAAGCAGTTGGAGCTCGAAGTCATTAAGCACAGGGGCATGGCCAGAATTTTGCACTCAGGTCTGATGAGGCTGGCCTTCCATTTAGAAGGTGAATGGCTTTCACTGTAAATACTCTTGGTCAAATGTTTCATCTATATTTTATTTTTAGAAAGATCATTTCTTCTTCTCATTACTTTAGTCATTATGTGAGACCTATAGCTATTGCAAAATTCCTTTTATACGTGAAAGAAGTTGAAAGATTAGGTTTTTAGAGGAAGAAAAAACAGCTTGATGGCAAAAATGGAAGACAGTGGGACATGCATTTCTAATCATCCATGCCAAGCATTTGATTTTGTGTGCCCATTTGTACTGTGTGTGGCTGATTTCCCCTGGCATAATCATGGGAGGCTAAGAAGAAGCCCTCATAAAATGAATGGAGAAGAAACTTCAAGGCAGACTGGGAAAAAATGTGCAGAGGGTAGGGGGCTAGCTTGGGGTTTCTTAGATTTTGGACTTCTGGCCCTCTACAGACAGTAATTCCCTAATCAATGTCATTTTGATAAAACATGTCCATAGTAGGCAGAGTCTGCATCTGGAAAAATTCCTCAGCTATGATCACTGCATTATCTGGGGAAAACAGGCAAGCTACAAGATGCTGGAAAAACCTCAGCACAGTGAAATAGTTAAAACAACAAGGCAACATAAAGGACCAAGTACAGAAAACACAATCTGTTTGAGTGTTCAGCATGAGATGTCTGAAGTAACCATGATTCCCAGATATATATAGTCACCCAAGCAGGCTAAGATCCAAATTTCTGGAGAGAAAATCTCTTGGTATGGATTTGGTCTTGTGAAGTTAAGAGTAATAATGCCTAGGATTTTTGAGGGAGGGCTGCAGTATGAAGCACAGAATGATGAAAGAAATCTCAGAGAATCCATGCTGAGCAGGTCAGTGATGGATAATAAGGGTATCTACATCCATCTTACTGATTTTTTGAAAATATTTTATTCTTCACTCCAACTACATGAAGAACTTAAGTGTTAGAATTTTTGTTTCCAGAAAACTGGTTTTTGGAAAACTCAGAAGAGCTAATTGGCATATCTGTTGGAAATTAAAATGGGACTTTCAGTGAAAATTTACCAACTCCTTGGCTTTCACTTCTCTATCCTTCCAGGTACCATTAAGCCAGTTCATGAGATCAAGGCTAGGAAAAGCAGTAAAAACAGTAAGATGGTGCAGTTTATGAGGTAATTCTGGGCTGCTGGAAGCACCTAAGTTCTGAAAAAGCCATCATTGCCAATCCGCATGTGGAACAAGAAACAATCCAAATAATCATGAAGTATATTTTAGATGTACATGGCAAAGTAAATTTCACATTATTTTTAAAATTTATTTACTCTTCAGAACACACTTGCACTATCACAGAATAAAACTCATGGGAGCATGGAAATCTCTTATCCACTGTAAATAAGGGGTCTTCAAATGTGGGTAGACTAATAGAACAATTGGCACTTGATATATCTTGATCCTTGAAATGACAGTGCAGAAGATACTCCTTGACTGGGGAATAGCTTCAGAAGAGCCTTCTGCACTTTGCCAGCAGCTGCTGTCCTGCCAATACCTAGTCACAGGCTGCAGAAGGCAGCAGCAGAATTTTGTTTCTAGATCCTCTGAAGAGTTTTGTCTCTCTGATCAAGTTATATATAATCTCATGATGTGATAGCACATTCAATCTATCTGACAGTAACGCTGGTTTCAAGTTGTGCTTCCTACTATCAAGGGGAAGGAAGTAATGGAAAGACAAACAGATTTTTTCAAAAGTATTCAGAAACTTTTCATATGTAAATAAAAAGGTAAGATTTTCATCACACATATCCTCCTAACATGAAAACTGTTTTCAGAAATTAGAAACCATGTTTTCTGGATCTTTAAAAGATACTCAGATCTAAGAGTGATCAAGGAAGCAGAGTTTTATTTAATGTTATTTAATCAACATCATGTGATGAATATCTGTTAATCTTATTGAGGCCAAAAGGAATCCATGGCTTCACTCATTCTAAATAGTAGACAGCAAAGTGGGAGAAATTATTTAAGATTGTATCCTTGCACAACAGCATGAATCAAAGTAAACAATGATTTAAATTACTAGTGAGGGAACTCTTGATGATGTGAAATCAGTTACCGAGGAAAGAAAGTAGAATCCCATCCCCACCTCAGCCAACACATTCAAAAGCCGGGACTGGACAGAGATCATTGCGCTTCAGGGGACAGCTTGTGTTGGCTGGAAGATAAAGGTGGAAGTAAGAATTTGAGAAACAGACTCACCAGCAGAAGAACAATAGAGTTCTAATGATGAATCAAATGACATCACTCCCCTAAGGACAGACTTTAATTCTAAATATAAAACTACTAACTAGACAAAAAATAACATCTTTGGTCAAGTTTGAATGAAAACCACGCTGGAATGAATCCTGACGCTGGACCGAGTTAGTTACATCTTTCATGATTATCTGCCTTCTATTTCTTCCTTTGCCAGATTTTTCAGTGATCTGGGGAGATATTTCCTAAGCCAGAGGAAGCAGTTAAATATCTAGTCCCCTTTTAAAGTCACATAGAAGTGTTGTACCAAGCTTCCCCAATACTTTAAAAAATGCTTTACTTGAGCTTCCTGGAATTACAGTGGTGTTCATGGGTTTTTTTTCAGTTCAGTAAAATTAGAACACAACATTTGACATAAAGAAGCAACATTGGTTCAAAATGTGAATTAGAGAATCACAGAATAATTAAAGCTGGAAAAGACCTCTAAGACCACAAGTCCAACCTTCTCGGAAGAGATATGACAAACCAGTACATTAGGAAAATGTGCTTTCAAGAGAAAATCCAGGGTATGATTTAGGATGCTCTAGCATGTGCTCTTGTTAGAAGATGATGGATCTTTATAATAACATTGGAAAACCCCTCCCCCCAAATTTAATACAATTACAGAATCATATAGGTTGGAAAATGACCTCTAAGATCATTGAGTCCAGACATAAACATAACATGCAATGTCCACCACTAAACCACGTCCCAAAAGTGCCACATCTGCATGCTTTCTGAATGCTTTTGGGGCTGGTGATTTAAGCACTTTGTGGCATTTCTGGGCATCACCTTCTTAGTGAAGAAATTTTTCTAAACTCCAGTCTGAATCTCCCCTGGTGCAACTTTCCATTTCCTCTTGTCCTGTCACTTGTAACCTGGGAGAAGACATCGACCCCCACCCGGCTACACCCTCCTTTCAGGCAGCTGCAGAGAGTGATAAGGTCCCCCCTGAGCCTCCTTTTCTCCAGGCTAAACACCCCCAGTTCCCTCAGCTGCTCCTCACAGGACTTGTGCTCCAGACCCTCCCCCAGCTCCGCTGCCCTTCTCTGGACACGCTCCAGCCCCTCAATGCCTTTCTTGTAGTGAGGCCCCAAACTGAAAACAGTATTTGAGGTATAAATTATGGTGAGGCGTTCATCAAAATAGTTCTGGTCAGGAGCCAAAATTCATGACTTTGCCTCTCACATCTCAAATGAAATTCAGTTAATTCCTGTCAATGACAGTTCTGCTGGCAGGAGTACTGCAAAATTATCACGTATTTCTCCAAAACAAAGAAAAAATTGTTGCTGTTTTTTTCTATAAACTACAAATAGTTCTTTTTATGTGTAAAAAAACCCTGTGGTTACACAGCTATGTATAAAAAGCTATTTTTATGTAATCAACTGCACACTTCATAAGATACCCTGCTATTTAAAATTGGTTAAACTGATTCGTTTTTTTTCAGCTCTTTTTCTTCTGGAAAGAAAACTAATTTTTAAATATGCCTATTTTTCGCCTTTACAAGATAAATTAAAAAACCCGAGGATAGCGTTGTAGAGAAGTGGGCCATCAAAGGATTACTTCTTAAAACAAAATTCATATTTTTCTTTGCTCTGTTTCATTAAAATAGGATATGAGGGCAGGTTTTATAAAATCTTAGATTTTAGGGGGAAGAACAAGCTGCAAAGTAGTTTGTTTTCTCTACAAAGAAATGTTTGGATGAAGTTCAAATTTGAACTGAAAGAAGTAATCTGTCTCATAAGAAAATGAATCAATCCCGGAAAGGGAGAAAATGTTTAATCAGAGAAGCAAAAAATGTTTAATCACACAGACAATCTAGATAAGTTATCAAACATGATTTCTCTAGATAGTCATTTAATGAGGATGAGTTTTCCCTCAGCTGGAAAACTGAAAAGGTGATAGGATTTTGCAAGATCTCTAACCACCAGGAGTATCAGAGTTGAAATGTTCACCTCAATTAAGCAACTGGGAATTTTATGATTGATTCCATAAACCAGTTTTTTACTGTAGTCCAGTCTAATTTCCATGCAATCTGTTACGCCTTTCTAAGCTTTTATCCTGAAGCAGGAAAAACATTTCAAAGATGGCTCCAGACATTTTGTCCTTGAGAAAACCTGCCAGTGTCATAGGAACTTCCTGCCATGTTTAACTTTTTAAAAAACTTCTATAGTTCTGAAAAGCCTGTGAGTCTCACACGTTACTGATACTTTTATCAGCTTTTAAAAACCGCCAGAAAAGAACTTCTGTACCGATGTGGATTCTCATTCATGTGACTATGAAAGGTAAATGCTGCATGTGGATTCTCTATGGGAGAGCTTTCAAAAAGAAAGTTTTGGCAGAGTTAGGGATACGCACGTGTATGTGCATTGCCAGACAGCTATAAATATCAGATCCATGGAGTGCACAGGACTGGAGGACAAAGGCACAAAGACTGGATGGTTTATTGTAGACAGAGCTGTAAAGTGCTTTTAAAAAATGAGAAAAGATTTGGTAGCGTTCAGCAAATGTGAAGTTCATGAGGGTTGTTCTATCAAAGAAATTACCCAAGGCACAGAGGAAAAAGAAATTTTGTAAATAAACCCAGTGGAAATTTTTTTCTTGTTCTATAAGAGCATGCCATTGGATTTAAATTGTGTGGAATTAATGAAAGTAAAATACTTTAGTGGTGCTCAAGTTTTCAGATGGAAAGTATTTAAAGATTAAAGCAGTTTCCCTCACAGAAATTTATAAACAGCCAAGCTACTTTGTGTTCTTTATCAGGAAATGAGAGTTGTCAGCACTTTTTAGGAAAATAGAGATATATAATCTCTATGTGAGAGATACCTGCAGCCCCTGACTGCAAGGGATCTGTGTCAGTCAAATGAGATGGGCCTCAGAGAAGACTAGTTCCAAATCACATTGAATCTAGTGATGGAAAGGGAATTAAAAATACAGAGGTATTTTTCCTAAAGTGAAATTGTGGGAACAATTTTAAGTCTATCTATCTAAATGTAGGTGCCAAGCGTTTCATAATTGTGTAGTTTCCTTTTGCAGCCAAAAAGAGAAAGGTACCTCTAATGGATAAATCAGTACACTTAACTTACAACCCATTTTAAGATCTATCATTGGAATATACCTTTTTTCTATTTTAGAGACAGAAAAAAACCTCCAGAAATTAAACCCTTAACTTTTGGGTGGTAAGAACCAGGTGAGACAGAGTCCTCCACTCTCCCTCTGTGCCCCTATACATGCAAAGACACACATGCTTGTTTCACAACTTCTTTTGCAGTTGGCTTGGAGGAAACTTTAAACAATGTATTAATTTCTGGAGAGAAAGTCTTGCCTCTGTATGAAGCATGGAGAGGAGTACAGCAGTAGGATCTATAAGGCAGTCTTGCCTGGTCTCAGTGGTCTTCTCTTTTATTTTGGGCATCTCTCAGGGTAACCCTCCAAAGTTAATGTTCTGTAGCTCAGTGATCTTGTATAAGACATTGTACACAAAATACTGTATTACAACATTCAAATTTATTTTAAAAGAAGAAAATACCATACATTTTAGTTAAGCTAATTCAGTTCCATTTTCCATTCAATAGGCAAGAAATGCACTATCACTTTCTGATATTGTTTCAGGGATTGTCTTTAAGCAGAAATAGTCTTTTAGAGAAAATTCACAAAACTGATTTCTGGAAATATAACAATTAATTAAAAAATGTAATAAATTTGAATCTTGTTTTGCAATGTGTCTCACATCTGCAGCTGAACAAACAGAATTGCATTTCCCAAATTACCATTTGATCTAGCACATTAAACCAAGGCTTTCATTGTTCTTAGGAGAGTATTTTTAAATGAACTGGTAAGTCTCTTAGAAGAGAGTACTAGAAGAAACCTACTGCTGTGAGTGAAAAACACTCGTGAATTTGCTGTGTTTGATGGATCTGTCTGTTGAACTCCAGTTAAATACTCCTGCACACTTTTTAGTACATGCTTAATCTTATGCATACAGCCAAACACAATGACCTTTAGAACAAAGGCTTATGTGTTTTTAGGGGTTCAGAATTTACTATGGAACTGCAAGATACAGGTCCACTAAGTATAACATTTATTCACATTGGGCTGGCACTCAGAGGCACTTGAGACAGCTGGACCATTGTGCTAAACTTTTTACAGATATCTAATAGGAGACTGGCCTTCCTGTCAAGTGCTTGTAGTCCTCAGTAGAACAGACAGTTTAAACCTTGAAAACTGAGATGTGGGAATGCAAAGTGACTTGCTCCACGGGATGAATTTAGTTTCAGAGATTCAGTACCCAACATACCAGACTTCTCATTATGCAGTGTCTTATTATAGGAGGACAAATGTTTGAGAGGGATAAATACTTAAGAGGATAATGCTTGTGATTCATTGGGTTTTGTTTGTTTGTTTGTTTATTTGGTTTGGTTTTTTTGTTTGTTTAATTATTTTTAAAGCTGGAAAGGTCTTAATGTAGTCTCCTTTTGTTCACCTCAACCACTGATAGGATGTTAAATGTTAGAGCAATAAGCTGGTTTTGGTTAAAGTAATGCTGTGATGTTATTTCTGGTTATAATGCTTTAGATATGTTGTTACCTGACATGTGAGGTATGCCTCCTAAATGCAAGATAATTAATTTGCTTGAAGGAGTTTGTGATCAAAAGACAAAGGTAGATGATGATTTAGAGGGTGCAGGGTCTATAAATAGAACATGAATAGGGTTTTGTTAGATGTTGTTGGACGTATTAACTATATAATTTGTAAAAAATCTCCGTGTTTCCCGTTTGTCCTGTTTTGGATAACCATATTTAGAGATATCCTATTCTACTCCAGACAATTCTTAAGATGGTAGTAAACGGGTCCTAATACATCTATAATGTTTTTCATCTAGCCACTTTATGTAACACTGTTTTCTCTTTTATAATCCTGTCTGTCATCTTATATCAGTGATTTAGTTCATCTCATTTAAGTTCATCTCAGTGTTGGGAATTTTTCTTAATGCAAGAGCATAATTTAGTATTAAATCAGCCGTCTCAAACACAACTGAGGAAGAGCCTATGTGTATCAAATCTGTACTGGATTTGGGTGCAAGATAGTTTAAAACTGCTGAGGGATGAATTTAGATCATTTGTCTTTTGGTTCCAGAGCTCTAAATAGCCTTATGTCCTCTTCCAGGAGGTGGAAGTCAGTGGAGTGTTCAGGAGGAGATGGATCCAAGAGCACAGAGGAGAAAGACACTGTTGGGGTGATCTGTGTGAAATGAACAGAAAGATCTTTGGACATTTTAACAGGAAATGACAATCACAAAACCATTTGAGTAATATTGCTTAATCTCATCTCAGATGTCAGAGCTTTCATGGACATAAGTTGATAAATCATTTGACCTTGGGAGGCAGGTTCATATTTAGATTAAATGATTCTCCCTTCTGTGCTTCATCTCACATGTAGAGCTGCATCTCTGTATGGGTACGCTGTTCCTCTTGGAAGGAGTTCTTTAGGTTGGGAAAACACACAGTATATTTTACATCAGTTCTGTCAGGTGCACAGCAGCTGAACAAAATAGTGTATGTGCCTGTGACCCATGAAGACATGGACCACTGATGGCATTGCAGACACACCTCAAATGAAAATCTTCGTGTGCTATTATGGTGGCAAGGAAATGGGACTCCCTAAATATACTTTTTAAATTTGTTGTTTTTCTCTGAAGTTTACCAGATCAAAGAATTGTAGAATAAGCTGAGTTGGAAGGGACCCTCAAGGACAATCAAGTCTGGCTCCCGGCCCTGCACAGGACCATTCACAAGAGTCACACCACATGCCCAAGAGTGTTTTCCAAATGCTCCTTGAACTCTATCAGGCTGGTGCTGTGATCACTTCCCTGAGGAGCCTGTTCCAGTGCCCAACCACCCTCTGGGTGAGGAACCTTTTTCTAATACCCAACCTAAACCTTTCCTGACACAGCTTCCGGCCATTCCCTCGGGTCCTGTCACTGCTCTCCACAGACAAGAGATCAATGCCTGCCCCTCCTTGGCTGGGGGAAGGGGACTACAGGGACAGCCTCTGTGAGAAGATGCCAGGGGCCACTCCCATGTCAGACAGAGAGAGTTTTCAGCTAGCCCCAAAACAGACCTGCTGCTGGTGAAAGCCGAGCATGTCAGTGATGCTGTGGTGCCTTTGTGATAACACATTTAGTAAAGGATAAAAGACACTGCATAGGAGCAGTGAGAGTGAAGCCTGCGGAGGAAGTAGAGTCAGACACGAGTTGTCATTGACCGATCACAATCCCTAATTCCCGTTTGGATGTCCAAAGCATAGGAGGAAGAGAAGAGACAGGAATGAAAGACTGTCATCATACCTGAAAACTTCCTCAATGTAAACTGGTCTTAAGTCTTTCAGTTTTGGTGCTTTCATAATTTGAGTTTTTATGATCAGTGTGTCTGTCAGTGTATACGTAACAGCTAACTGTGGCAGGGCTTCCCACACAGGACTTGAAAACGTAGGGAAGAGCATTTTAAAATACTCATTCCAGAACCTGTGTCCTGGAACACTCAGAGTCAGCGAGCCATGGATCTGAAGCAGGATCTATCGTGTTGCTTTGGTGTTAGGCTGCAGGTCTTCCAGATTCCTACATATCTGGTTTGTATACCTGGTACCTGTTTGCTGCTGAACAAAACTAACATTGTTGGCAGACCAGCTGTGCAATACTTATTCTTTGTAAATAAATAGTTTAGAGGATTTAAACTATATGGGTATAACTTGGAAATAAGAAGTTGCTGGAATATTTTTCTTTTTGTTTTTCAAGATACGATTTGTGTTTTAAGTTAGGGATTTGTTTTTAGAACAATAGCAGGAACTTTGGAAAGTATTTCTCTTACAGAGAAAGACCACTTGACTTGACCATGTGTCTCAGTAAACCCTTCAGCAGATATAATTTTTGCCATTTTGGCATTATGATATCTTTTCTTAACTGAAGGTCCTGTGAGTCACCTATTCTTTTAAAGTGATTTTGCTACCACATAGTACAATCTTCTAGAATAGAACACATCTAATTCATATTACAACTACTGCATCAACACTATCTTGGCTATTTAAGGTGCATTGCAATGTTTTTTTCTGGAGTCTGTTCCGAGAGAAACAGGCTGGATGGAGAAAGGATCGAGACTGGCCCTGTGGTAAAGCCTTGGAGGTGTTGGTGGATGAGAAGCTCAGCATGTCTCGTCAATGAGCACTCACAGCCCAGAAAGCCAGTGGTGTCCTGGGCTGCATCCAAAGCAGCGTGGGCAGCAGGGCCAGGGAGGGGATTCTGCCCCTCTGCTCTGCTGAGACCCCACCTGCAGGGCTGCATCCAGCTCTGGGGTCCCAGCACAGGAAGGAGGCAGTTGGAGCCAGTCCAGAGGTGGGACACTTAGTTGTTTCCAGGGCTGTAGAGCTATTCCTGTGAAGACAGACTGAGAGAACCAGGTTTCAGCCTGGAGAAGAGAAGGCTCCAGGGAAGCATAATTGCAGCCTTCCAGTACCTGAAGGGGGCCTACAAGAAGGATGGAGAGAGTGTATTTACACGGGCATATAGTGACAGGACAAGGGGGAAGGGCATTAAACTTCAAGAGGGTTGGTTTAGATTAGATATTAGCAAGAAATTCTTCACTGTGATGGTGATGAGGCACTGGAAAAGTTTGCCCAGAGTGGTTGTGGACTCCCCATTGCTGGAGATGTTCAAGACCAGGTGGAATGGGGCTCTGAGTAACCTGATCCAGTGGCAGGTGTCCATGCCCATGACAGGGAATATTGGAACTAGATGACCTGTAATGTCCCTTTCAACCCAAATCATTCTATGATTCCATGAATCTGACCTCTGCATTTATCTCATCTTTGGTGAGGCCAATGGCATTGAAAAATCTGCAGGAGAAAATAGTATATGTGATACAGATAGTAAGTTGTCAGCTATGAAGAGATATCTAGTTTAAAGACAAATTATTATTCAATATTTTTCAAAGTATACTCATAAAAGTGTTCTTGTCACTGCTTTATATTTATGAGGGAAAAAATCTTGAACAGAATTTTCTTAGAATGCTAATATGCAACTGTTTTACCAAGCATTAGTGCATTTTTAATAAGTAAAATGCCTTTAGAAGTGTAAGAGAAATGGAAAAAGAATTGGGAAATCCAGGTAGTCATGTTTGCCTGGAGGCATTTTCTGAGAACAGTAGTGAGTCAGAATGCAAATCCTCACGGCTTTGCTGATTTTTGTGGTCGCTGCTGATTACTGTAGAATTGATTCAGGAGTGTTGCAGCATCTCTGCATACTTTAAGCTTCATCTCCATAGTGTCACAGGCATTTTTCCTCTCTGTGGGTTTTGTACTGAGTAAGAAAAAATTCTCATAACCCTCATCTTAGCATTTTTTCTTATCAAGGAGCAAAGAAGGACACTCTTCAGTTATTTCCCAGTCTTGATCTCAAGTATAATAGCACAAGTTTTCTTGGATAGGCTATTTCAAGACTTTAATGGTATTCAGATAATGTTTTATCACATTTGGATTTAGACTGTGGCAAGGATAGTTTGCTTTGAACATGAAGAATTATTATTCTATTACTTTAAGTTGTAAGTACTTCAGGGTCATATAATGTTAGTTTATGAAATTTCAAGTTTGACTTTTTTCTCCATCTTGAGAATGAATTTGAGTTTTAACTCCTCTAAGTGTACAATTTCACAGCTTGTCATTGATTTCTTGAATTTTTCATCATGTGGATTCCTACTGTAAGGACCATGTGTTACAAAAAGTACTCTGTGCCCCTGTAAAACTGGAAAGTACGACAGCAAGGAGCTTTAGGAAGGATTTTGTCTAAACAAGAAACACATTAGGTAACTACCACTTACATACATGAGGTTTGTGTTTATTTCAGTTTTCAGGGTTAATTGAACTGTGTTTAAAAGTAGAGAAGGCCTGCCAGATACTCACAGAAATACTTGAAAAAACATGGAGGAATCCCTTTGCAAAGGAAAGTAAGGTACAGGATGTGAGTGCATGAATGATTATAGAAGGAAGATACAAGAAACAAATGTTTAAAAAAGATTATTAATAAGAAAGATTGTTTTAAAAAAAACAAGGTATAAAGGACATTTGCTGCAGAAATTAGAGCCTAAGTTAGGGCTTCCATTGAAAAATGAAACTTTTAAAGGACATTAAAGCAACAGTAGAAGGTCATTTACATATTTAAATAAAAATACAGGAAATAGGAAAATAATTGAAGCTGTTCTAGATTGATGATGGGACAGGAAAGCAGAAAAATCTGGTTTGGAGATTTAAAACTGATAGATATTTCACACTGATTTTCACTCAAGGAGAATGTTGATCTTAAAAGAGGTGTGATGACTAATGGGAACAGGGAAATCACATCTTTCTTCCCTGGTTCTTCAAGAATTGGTTTACTGAAAGGCAGATGCAATTACAAGTGCCTCTTACTAGAGCTGTTAAGTAAGTTGTGATATGTATGATCAGTGAAGTTATAGAACAGATTTTGATGGAAAGAAAGCTTTAAAATATGGATATAGAGTGAAAAGGGCATAAAATGCAACCAGAAGTTCCTAAGGTAGACAGTATAGGATTGATCTCTATCTTCCAATTGCCAAGAAAATGTAATAAAACAGACATGCTCTTAAGAGAAGTGATTTATGGAAATGGAGACAAACGGAGTCAAAAGGCAAGCATAAAACCTCGGAGAAGATGGCAACAAATTTTGGCAGAAGAGGAGGTACCAGGCTGGAGAAGCACAATTACAGGAGGAAGATAATAGTGTCTAATTTTATAGAAGACACAGAGATAAAAAGTCAGGGTACCATGATGGAATTTGTTGGAGAGGCAGATAAGTACATTGAGCAGAGCAGACTAAGAAGTAAGCATAGTAAATAAGTGTGGCATGATGGAAAACAAATAATAGTGATTAATGAAAATACTAAGCTGTAAGCAGAAACTCATCACTTGCAAATGGCCAAGAAGGAGCAGAATTTTGATCCCAACATGATCATCAGCCATCAGTGAGGTTCAGATTTAGAAAAACACAGTGTCATCTTAGGATATGTCAGCAAAAATATTTTATGGTAGAGATGGGGGAATAATGTAAAAAAAAACCAGAAAGCTTTCAACTGAAATTCTCAGCATGTTGGTCATCTGTGTTCAAGCAAGATGAGGGAAAGCAGAGAGCAACGCTCTCTGTGATGATTAGTGGAATGGCAAGCCAATCATTTGAGGGGTCTGTGGGAATCTGTTTTGTGTGGTTCAGCAAAGAAGATACTAAGGGGGTTTGTAAGACATATATGTTGAAGGTGAGCTTAGGAAAGTGAAGAAAGCTTTTGAAAAAGCTTTATTGATACACAATCTGGCTAGAAAAATCGTTAGGATGGGAGTAGCAGTGGAGGAGCACATAAAATCACAAAACTGCCCTCAAGCCACTTAACTCCAGTTCTGGCATCAAAACTGGGTAAATCACCCAAGTCTCAGGAGAAAAATGCACGATTTGTATTTTCAGCTCTGTATGCACTAAATGCAATATGAAAAAATTAAAGCTGAACTGATTTGAATTTGGTAAGGGTGTACACTGTACCCTGAGTGTTCTGCACACGCAGAATTATTGTGACCTCCAGGCTAGTGAGAGGGTTTCTTAAGTTCTCCCATGTTTAGGCAACATGTAAGAAAGGACTGTGAGAAGAGAGGATCTGGGACAGGAGAGCATAGGAAATACATATTTGTATATGATGATCCCCTAACTGACTGCTTTTTCTCCATTTTCTGTGATTCTGGGATAGGTAACACTATTAATGGTCACACAGTTTCTGATAACTTGGTTTGTGCTTCAGAAGGATTGGATGTTTTTCATTTCATTTTCATTTCAGACCTTTTATGAATTGACAGTAATGCAGTATTTGCTTAAGAAAATACCTATATGCCTTCTTTTATGTGCAGACATCAGTAAAGGCCTTACCCAGTCTGAAGAAATCAATAGAAGTCTTTCCCTATGTCTTAAATTAGTCTAAGAGCAAATCAAAACTCAGAATATATACTCAGATCATTTTTTTTCTGGTTTTCAGGTAGCACAGAAACAAAAGGGTTGGGGCAAAAGTCTGATGACATTGACTTACTACGTTTTACTTAAACTGCCCTCTTAAAGTCAAAGAGATTATTCATGTGATGCCATGATGATTTTTTGCTTTTTCTTTTATACACCTTTTATACCTGTTTGTACACTCTTTTATATAGCTTTATATATTCTTAGTGCTTTTAGCCTACATAGTTATAATTCTTTAAGTTTAATAACTTCTCTTAGACCCAGTATTTCATTAAGCCAAGAGACTAAACATTCTAAAAACCCCAGACACCAAGGTCCTCTCCAGAACACATTCTGTAAACAAAGATAGGCCCATCCAGGGGGAAGGTTCCTCGGATGAGGGGTCTCACCTGAGTCCCTCATTGGGGAATCTTTGATAGATATGCTAATTTTTGGAAGGCATATAATTGTATACTCATCACATCGTGCGTGGCCATTTTCTTCGGTGGAATTTCGGGGTTCATTTCGATGTGCATTTCAGTGCACCTGAGGATCCTTAAGTAAATACTGAGGTAAAACCCTTTCCCCTCTTAACTGTGTTCAGCTCTCTTAATTTTAAGACCAGGAAAAGGCATCACGTCAAGCAGGTTTTTTTTACTCAGTGTCTTTAGAAGTGTTTTAATGCACCACAAGAGCTTCCTGCTTAAAAGAGAGCAAAGGTTCTACATTGTTACAATTCAAAATGTCCACATTTCACTTAGAAGGTCAGTTACATTTTCTGATCATTTTCACATTTTAGAACATGAACATTTTTCAGTTCAAGGTAATGGAAATGCTCAATGCCTGATAGTATGCAGAGCTATGGCTAAAAGAGTATATGCTGATATTTTCACTGGTGTGGAAAAATACATGTTATTTATTTTATTTTAGAGCAAAACCATTATAGATACTTCAGTGTTCTATGAATGGGATCAGAAAGTCACAAAATGTTTTTTAGCTATTTATTTATTGATTTCCAAGATAAAACACATGTGAAAATTGAATATAACTGTACAGGCAAAATTGCAAATCTTCAAATTAAAAATTTGGGGATGTTTGAATGTGTGAGTACATGTTTACAGATTTTGTCACTACTTAAACTCTGTTTGTTTGTTTGTTTGTTTCAGTTTGCTCCCAGTATTCTAGAGGAGTTTTTGCCATTTTTGGACTGTATGATAAGAGATCAGTACATACCTTGACCTCATTCTGCAGCGCCTTGCACATCTCCCTCATCACGCCAAGTTTCCCCACGGAGGGTGAGAGTCAGTTTGTGCTGCAGCTGCGGCCGTCCCTGCGGGGAGCCCTCCTGAGCTTGCTGGATCATTATGAATGGAACCGCTTTGTTTTCCTGTATGACACAGATCGAGGTAAGTTGTGACCCCGCTTTCTTATCTTTATCGTTCAAATGATTTTTGCAAGAGCTGTGAACTTTTATGTCCCATTGAAAGCTTGGGGAGCCGAATTTTAAAGGGCCTTTGAGGTGAAATACCTCTGGCTGAGTAGCTGTGTGGTTGAAGGAAGAACTCCTTCATCTGCAAAAATTGGCTATTGGATTCACGTAGTATGTAATGGACCAGCCAAAGCCTGTGCTTTAAGTCTAGAATACTAAAATCTTTTAACTAATGGTAGTGAAACAAAAACATGGTTCAATGAGTAGGATGTTACAGCTCTATTCACTCTTCAATTCACTTCGTAAGTGACAGCAGTACAAAGTAGAGAGGAACAGCCACTTCTCTGCATCTGCACTGGTGTAAGCTGAGGTGAGACTCAGGTCTCATCTGGAAGGCCATGGCAGAGAAAGGCTCTCTGACCTGGAAGGTCAAGGCAGAGAAAGGCTCTGCCCTCAGGCTGTCCCAGAGTAGTGGCGGTGAGAGTCAATACCTGCCAGGCACGAGGTGTCCATGTAGCAGCAGAGGGAGAGAGTGCTGCCACAGCACATCTACTCCTTTCATCTGGAGTTACCTCTGTCATCGACTATACTTTTATAAAATACATAGTTAATTACAGAAGAGGGTGCATTTTCTATCCAGTCTCCATTCCACATCCCAGAGCATCTCAGAACTGTTTAACTGGTAAAAAACTGTAAGTGCGTCACTGCACCTCACCACTCAGCGAGGAATTGAGTGGTAAAAGCTGTTCTCCGAGTTGTGTGTTCTGATTCTGCTGGCAAAGTCGTCTGCCTTTGTTTGTGGAATAGGATTGAGCCGAAATAGCTGAGCTTCTGCAGAAGAGGCAAGATTTTTATGTTGATGGCTTGCTTTCAGGGGGGAAACATGCAGCATAGCTGTAGTCAAATAATTATTTTACTACAGCTGTTTCAATACAGTTCCCCATGTGGACAGTCTATTCCAGAATTAAAGTGGCTTTATTCCAGTGTAATTACTCTACAGAAGAAATAGGGAATTACACTGACCTAAATAAATCTGTTTCATTATTTGATTATGGCTATAGAAGTTAATTTTCTCATATACACAATCACTACATTTTAGTGAGTTTTCACCTTGATATGCTGCCTACATACCTGAATTTGAATCAAAATGAATAATGTAAGAAAATGAAAGAGTTTGTATTGTTTCATAATTGTTTGTTTGTTGTTTTTACCTAAATATTTTTTTAATGATTGCTGGACCCATAAAGGATGTTCTGGGAAGCATTACAGAATATATTAGATAACTGGAAAGAGTAAAATATAGCAGAATTTAAAAGTATTTCTACTCAAGATATAGTTATGAGTAACAAGAAAACAAGGATATAATTACAGATGTGGTCTTACAAGTTCAACAGATTGTTAAGAATAGAAGTGCACAATGTGCAGTTACCTTTCTCATCTAAATTAACACACTTAATTAGATTGAGACATTATTTTTAAGCATGTTATATCACACCAAGGACAGTTTCAGCACACGATCTGTAACAGCATGGTTAATAATTAATTCTTATGGCACTGAACTCAGCAACTCTGAACTCATCCGCATGTCTTTGATAAAGACATGACATTTTCCATACTGGATTCAGGGGATGTTACATTGGGTAGTCTCTCAGATTCTGAATAGGTCTTGTGATGCAGTTTCATGCAGGAGAAAATAAGATTCAGTGTATCTTTTGGTATTAAGATTACTGTAAAGACACGTCATTGTTGAGTAAATTTTCGCTACCTTTACACAAGACAAAATTTCAATGTGGACCTGAGATACAGTTAAAAAAAGGTAAGCATCACCTGACTATCAGAGTAACTGGAAAAAGAAAAAAAAAATCATTAATGTTGAGTCATAGAATCTGTGTCAGTGAGGCCAGAAGATAACCTTGTCCAGATTTTTGTCAGAGATCCTTCCTTTACATGCCAGATATCTCGCTGTCTCTCTGAGCAGCCCCATTGAAGCAAACTGAAGGAAGGTAAACCCCCTCAGCATTTTGTTGCTGGGCTTGCAAGTTGATCTTTGCAGCTTAAGTGGGAAGCTATGAATAAGCTCTTATGGGGGAAGGTAAGCAATGATCCTAAATTCCAGCCTGACACAGTAGCTGTCCGTGAAGAAGGCAGTATTTAGCAGCTGTTAGTATTGTAAAAGGCAGAAGTCCTTCACAGAAGGTAGGATGACAAAATACACTTGAGCAAACCTTCAGCAGCAATGGTGGACAAATGAATGTTGCTTTCAGACCTGTTTTCCCACCCTTTCTGTTCTGCTTTCTTCTTGGCTCTGTTGCTTCTCACTCTTGGGGGCTGAACAATTAAATCATATTATCAAGGTAGGTTTCTCTGTTGTATCATTCCATTCATCCTTTTGACAGCCCCTCAGCTCCCTGCAGAACCCCAGTCTCTTTACTGCTGGAGCCACCTCTGTTAACATTTCAGTTCAGGCCCGGAATGCACTTTTGTTGTATCTCTCCGAGTCACTCCCACATCCCACGCTTGGGGTTACACCCTGTAGCAGTCTTGGACCTCACAAACTCTGATGAGGTGGTGGCTTCAGCTATTATGTTAAATCTCCCTTTCTGATGTTCTGCCAAACTCACAGACTAGAAAATCACTGTCCTGTGACAGAACAAAGATACTGGGGAAAATGGCAAAAATACAAAATTAATTGGATCTAGCAGGGGACATTATGGAAAAGGACAGCAGGTTTTGCAAGAGGCATTAGACCTAAGAGAAGGATGAAAGAAAATTCAGCTCATTATTTAACATGGGAAAGTGAGCAAGTAAAGACTGACACAGAAGGCTAAAGCCTGAAGGGTCCTTTTGTTTCAATACATTCCTCTTATCCTCCTTCCAGGTTTAAAAAGGTTTAATTATGACCCCATGCTTAATACAATTAATATTAACAGCAAGGTGCCAGGAACACAGACAGGACAGGGAAAAAGCAGGCTGAGGAACATTTATTTGGGTTATGCAAAGCATAGTAGGAAAGGGCTGAAACAAAAACCGTGCCTCCTTATGATACCCAGAGGAAAGGGAAGTCCAGCAGGGAAGAAAAGCTCAGGTAATATTTGATATCATCACTAAAGGGAATTAAGTGAAAAAAACCAAATGAGTAGAGCAGGTGAACATTCAGTTTATATATGTTTTTTTATTGGGACTGAGAGGTATTTAATTTAAAAAGAGGCATACAGTCAAGTGAAGTTGTGTATCTGTAAATCCATGGCATTTTTGACCTAGCACAAGTATGCCTGTAGTGTGATTTCGCTAGTTGGTGACAATATTTTCTGGCACCAGAAAGAAAAGTTTGGACCCTGAAACCACAGAAGGAGGCTGAAGGAGTTTGTGTGATGCTTGAGAAGCTGTTCAAGAATGAAATCATAGAATAATTTAGGTTGAAAAAGACCCTTAAGGTCAAGTCCAACCATTCACCTAGCACTGCCAATATCCAATATAGACTTGAGAGATGCAAGTATCGAGCCTGCAAGAGGTCAGTGTTAGTTTTCCACACCATGTGCAGCCTTATTGAGAGCTGGAAAGGCTGAAGTTGCTAGTTAAACTGCAGAGATTACCCAGAGCTGAGGAGTCCCAAGATGGAGAGTGGTAGAGGGTCTGTAGAGAATCATGAGGCCGTACAGGATACCAGGGAGGGTGGTAGACAACAAGCTGGAAACTGCTTTCACAAAATGTCAGCATCCATTGGAATTCAGCTGTGTTTCCCAGCAAGAGTTTTCAGTCCCTGACTGCAGCTAAAGAGCGGGAATGCAAAGGGGAGAGCTACCAGAGAGCTGGCCTAGCAGTTGGTGCACCAGGCGCAAGGACTGTAAAATCGTTATGTTTTATAGAAATTAGGCATCATGTGTGAGCCTGATCATGTACCTTTTTAATGCTTTTTTTATTCCCTTTGCTCCTTTTAATTACATGTTCAGAAAGCCAACTCAGTCATGGCTGCAGATGAGGAAAATTAGCTCACTGTGCACAAGGTAAATTTAATTTTCTCACATTTCTGGATAGTGTTTTAATAGCAACTCTTTTAAACTTGGAAGTGTTCTACGACAATCTAAACCTGGAAGAAGGGTTGTACAAGCACTGGTGGCCTTTTGGAATTAATCCTACAGTACACAAAGTAGCAATCTCTAGGCTTTTGTCTCTAAGAACTTGTGGAGGATAAGTGAGTCCCAGAAGAGAACAGAAGATGTCTGGAGAAGGCAAATAATGATACAGGAAATTTAAAGCTTTCCCTCTTATTTTGAGGGAGATTATGGAGCTTATTTACAATCAGTTTATCAGGCTAATCTAACTTCCACCTTTGGCAGAGTATCTGGCTCAGCAGTAAGCGTAAGGTTTGGTGTATCCGTGATTAATACTTCCAGTGATCCTGCCTTGGGCCTGACATCCTCAGAGAAAAAATAGAAAATAGAGGTTCAACTACAGCATGGCAATTTGAAAAGTAGACACCATAACCTCAAAATTTTTGCTAATGACATATTTTATAAGTAAGAGCAGATCTTGGGTGAGGTGCAAGGGATATGTCTTTGAATTTGCGTGAAACCACAGAGAAAGGCTTTGGTGGGAACTGAGTATCCTGGCCAAGGTATGAGTGGTACGAAAAGGGTTCAGGGTTCAAAGTGATCCTGCCAAATAAATCGTTCAAGAAGGTGAAATGTGATAAAGGTGGTATGAAGGATAAACATAGTAGGGAAGAATCATAGATACAAAGTGCAGAGTAAGTGTGTCAGCATTAGTACAGTGGGATATATTTCAGGAGTTGTGGTGAGCCATAAGTGTAATGTAAGTGCAGAAAGCCATACGTACTGTTTCCAATAAGGTAGAGGCTATTGTGAAATTTCGGACAAGAATGTTGCATGCGAGACGTGAAAGCTGAATATCACTCTCACCCAGCTGCCATGCTGCTGTGTCACGTGTTGAGACTTCCACTGCAAAAGAAAACATCAAAAATTTTCAAAAAAAATTTTCCTTGCCCTTTGAAAGCACCAGGTACTGTTCCCAGCTATAACAAGGGCCTTCAGTATAAATGTAGCACAAGGTCCCATTGCTGGAATGGCACTGTGGATACTGACCACCACATACAGATATAAGTTTCAAGGGTCCAGTGAAGAGAAAGAATATTTAAAAAAAGAAACAAAACAGACATGACCAATGAGAAAAAACTTCATGAATGGAGATTTTATTTTTTTAATTGTAGGACTGTTAAGGATCAAAGATCAATTGTTTGTACCTGATGTGATCAATGCAAGAAATAGAATTACGCAGGCAGATTTACAGTGTTACAGGAAAAAATATTTCAGTTAGATTGGAATAAACTGATGAGATTCTTACCACTAGAGTAAGATTGTTACAACTTCAGAGGTTTTGAAGAGGTTAGTAAATAACTGCAATAGTGATCTGCTTTGCTGTATCCACCTCAGATGATCTCTTATATCCCCTCAGGATTATTTATATAATTGTCATGATTTCTCTAGGAAGTTGGGAATGACTTCTTCACAGTACTTGGAACACTGAAAAGATAATTTTCTTAATTTTCTACTATGGAGCATCTTTCAATAATGTATTATTTCTATTCAATTATATATATATAGCCTTTGTAAAACATTTAGTGTGTTCTATTATTCAAAAATCAAATCAAAAATATTCTAAGTGATCTAGATTAAAACACTGCAAAACGAGGTTGAAGGACTATCATAATATGATACTCAATAAGTTAAGTTATCATTAGCTGGCCATTTAGGTGCTGAAAGAATTGGCCCTACATCAAGCTTTACTTGATATTTTTACTGCACTTCTGAACAAATTTTTCAATGTCTCACTAGTGAAAAGAGTGGTAATATAATAGCAAGTTGTAAAGTTATTTCAATACTGCAGTTGAAAGAGCTAAGCTTACGAAAGTCACTAGTGATATAAACGTATAACATACATTTTTATGTGCATAAAAATAATGATTCAAGGCTTTTGTTTCTGAAACAAGTTAAAAGGACCAAGTGTTACTAATAAAAAGCAAATTTCAGGTGACCTTACAACACAGTATTGCAAAATAAATGGTTTTGACACCAAGTGCTCTTTATTTATTAGTAGTTTTTTGTGTAGCACTGTTAAGCCCAAACCTACATCACTCTTGCCTTAAGCTGCTGTAGTAATGTCACAGGGTGTTTCAGGTAAACCTGAAAAAAACAAGTTACACCTTGGATTGTAAAGAACATTATGTTCAGAATCTGACTTTGTTCAATTGCAGCCATCTGCTTGATCTTGGGCCCTTTTTTCATTACTATCGCCAGGAAGAATTTGGTAGGATTCCCACTATATGAATTTTTCATCCTACTGACCTTTGGCAAAATGCTGGGCAATAAAAAAGAAACATAAATTCATGATCAGGTCCACTAAAAAGGGAAGGTTCTTACCTGCATCTTGCAGGTATGTACCAAACTTTTGTGAAATAAATATCAGTGTTGTCATGACAGTGTTCTTGAAGAAATATTGATGAAACAAACAGCATTCAATACCTGTTCTCGTAGTCTTTACTAGACTGCACTAACATCGGGGTTTGTAGGTTTGAATTTTTCCATATTCCCCACTAGATCTGATAAAAAGCTGTTTGTCTTCAGCAAACACTCTACATGGGTAGTGAAACATGTCACACATATTGGGATCCAGCTACAGCTGTGTTTGTTTTTTTACCAAAGTTATATTGTAACTTAATGCAGGCCAAACTGATCTGGTACACAAAACATAGAAAAATAATGTTTTGTCAAATATCAGTGAGTTTAGAGAACTGCAGTAAGTTTGTTACATGATCTGCTGTTGTCTGTACTCAGTAACAGTAAATTCCATGTTTTTAATGAAATAGAGCAATGTGCTTTATCCATCAGTAATTGGCTTGCAGCAAATTTTGTTTTGCCAGTGTTAGATCATTAATAATTATACCAGCAAAATGCCAGCTCATGCTCATCTTCTCAGCATGTGGTAGCAGCTTGAAAATACAGGTAATAAATGCACACGTGAAACTAAAACGCAGCTGGATCCTAAAATCAGCATTAGTAATGATACTGTGACTTTCCATCTTTCCTTTTTCTTACCACTATAGAGAAGCAATTCTGGTAAATCAGCAGGGTCATAATTTAATTTATTACATGTGAAAAATATTCCAAGAGCTTTCAGAATGCTTCATTTCACTAAAGTGCTCCTCTTATTGACTGAAATGATTGCACATTAGATCAAGGTTGAAATTAACAGAAAAAGTGGGTACTGGAATCAAAAGCTGGTCATCGAGTGTACAGATGAGTCTTCTAACTCTGGTATTCCTTGTAAGATGTGGTTTGAAATAAGCTGCATCAGAACTTTTTCTGTGTGTTTGATCATCTGGCTAAACACTGAGAATATGGAGTGCAGCCTAATATGCAAATGCCATAGAAATACATAAATCATAAAACATTAAATAAACTGTGGCTTATTATATTCCTAGTCTGAAGAATTTGCTTTGCTTTATTCCGACTTAGTGGGTTCCGTGGAGAAGACAAAAGACTCATTATAATTTTAGATACTGCTTTTTAAGTTGCCATGCCAGTGAATCAGCTCTGCCCTTTCTAATGATTTGTTTGTGACAGTGTTGTAGAATCCTTACAGCTAAGTTCTTTTCTCAGTAGCATTTATCTCAGTTTTGCACATGTGTAATTCAAGATTATGCCTGTGACTTCTATATGCTTTTATATTCCAACATCCAAATGTAAATAACATTGCAACTTCCAATGGCTTGTTCTAATAATATCAGAGAATTAGAGAACAGTTAATTTGTTGTTACCTACATATGTAATACATTCCTTTAAATGAAAACTTGTCATTTTTATCTGGTTTTTACACACATTCTGTATTTACTTGGGAGCAGGGGTAGTATGGTCTGTAATCCTGGATGTCTGTTTCCATTTGCTTAAGAGCTTTTCCACACAAGGATGTTATGCTGCAGTTAAGAAAAAAAGTGACTTCATACCTTTTTTTCTGAAAACAAGCTCATGTATTGGCATTTTTGTTCTAGATTTTCTGAATAGTAGAGTGAAGTTTGGCTGCTCTTATGAGTTTCAAGTGGCAACTCTGAGCACATTGGTGATTTTATTATTATTTGATCCCAAATAAGAGGAAGTTTTTTCTCTATGTAATGACTGGACTTGTATTCATCTTTTCTGTGGATCAAACAAATTACTTTCAGAGAGCAAAGTGTTAAGCAGAAATTTGTGTTACGGTTCACTAATATTTAGCTTTCATATTAATATTTAGGGTAGACCCTGCCCTTCTTTACATAGATCTGTATCAGTGGTATCATGTTTGACAAACCCTGCAAAGAACTGTCTTCAGTGAAGGCAGCCTTACATCAGCACAACCACGAGCATCTTTTCTTAGTCTGAGGCTGTGCTATGTCACCACTACACACTGGTCAGTAGTAACACTGCAGACAGTTGATAGATGCAGCACCCAGCAGCGTGGGCCGCCAAAGAGGGCCTTGAAAAGACTCAGACGAGGAAGCCAGCCACACATCCAAATGCTTATGCTTTAGAAATTCCTTTCAGCATGGACATCCGAGTCCCGCAGCTGCTGAACGTAGCCTTTTATATGGCCACAGGTGTTGGCTTCCGTGCTGGAGAACGGAGTGGTAGCAAACAAAGGGGAGTATAGTCAATGCTGCCAGAGACCAGACGTGGTGCCAGTTTAATACTGAATGTAAAACAAATACTTGTGCCAAGTTGTTTCTAAATGCATTTTTAGTTAGAAAAATTAGCTTGTCTTTTGAGAGTATTATCTCTGTGTAGATGAATGTTCCAAGTTTTAATACAGTATAAAGCAGGCTTTTTAAAAATAAAAATAAATAAACAAGATATAGACTTACAAAGATCGAGACATGCTATTCTCTTTTTATGCACCTATTGTTTAAAAAATAATCAAAATGTATAAGACTAATTTAATTCTTCATGATCCCTCCTTGGCATATTTGTGAGACATTTATTCCTTGTGTAGTGTGAGTTACTTCTCCAGAGCTGGAGCAGGAAGTAAAGGTAATTCTGCTTTAGAGTAAATCTGTGTTTGTATATAAGGGCATTTCAGGTGTTGCACATTCTTAATTCATGTGATTGAAGTGTCATTCTATCATCTATGCAATCTGTGATTTTAGGGCTACGTTTTCTGCTTCTGTAAAGAATGCATTTCCAACGTAATTAGATGTTCACTATTCTGAGATGCATTTTCCCTGTAAATGGAATATATTTTAGGTGGTTCCCTCATAAATTACATCTGAATCCTATTTGCATACATATTTATACAAATAATTTGTCTTTGGTCAATTCCAAAAGGGGTGGTTGAAGTGTAGACATCCTTTTAAAATGATTGACTTCTTATCACAGTGCTACAGGTGCTATTTCTGCCTCTGTACAGGGAATTTCCTGCACCAGTATTTACAGATAACAGCATTAACAGCTGCTTCTGTTACCAAAATTGCAATGCATGTTTGAAGTATTTAGCATTTTGCAGTTGGAAAGAGAGTTACCAAAGGGTCCTTTAATCCTGGGGTCTCAAAATCCCACTTTTGTGCTACTACCTTGGTGGGTTTTAATATTAATGCACACCTGGATGCTGCAGGATGTTTTCCTTTGGACAAGGGGCATACATTTTGCTCCAGTGTGACTTCATCTGCAAATGGCAAGCAGAACATTTAATGTAGTTTTGGAGATCTGGACATAATAAATGATGAGAGTGTCACCAAAGAGAGGGGGTGTGAATACAGAACTGATTACTAGTGTAGGTTCCTGGAACAAACACGCATTTTATGTTAACTTGTCACTGGGGAAAAAATAAAGAAAGAAACTGTCCTGGGAGTAAGGACTTGTATCTTAAATCATCCCTCTCCTAAGACTGAGTCCAATCAGCTTGGGACAGTGAGCTTGGGAAGGTCCTATATAGATGCTTTTATTTCATAAAAGATATTGGAGCCAACTTTCCTCTGTAGTGAGTGCGGAATAAGAAAACTAAATAAAAAATGTCAAGTGCGGATACACATAATAAACAAGTCTTTAACAAAGAAAAAGAATAACCAACATTTTTTTAAGTGTGCTATTCGAAGAACTCTCTCATACCAGAGAAATGTGTTTGCAGATGCCTGTTATGAAATGGTTTGATATGTATGAATTAAATCAAGTGGAAAGAAAGCAGTTTACTTTGTTAGTAAACTGGATAAAAGTAAGGCATTGTGATATCTCTGAGTTCAATTATATCCTTCCTTTAAAAAACAAAGTATTCTCCTTTATATAATGGGTTAAAGAGAGTTTCAAATAGGTCTAAATTATTCAAAACTCTTTTAAGAACCTTTAACTAATGGTAGTAAAATATGGCAGCTTTGCCAAATTTACATTATAAACAATTTACATTTAGAGTAAAAAACAGGTCATGAACCTGACCCTTAAACACAAGTGACTATCCCAATCACAGGCCTATCAATTATTTTTGTGTGGAATCTAGTTTTGTCCAGATGCAGAACAGCTGAACTCATTTAAATATCAAAAATCTTCATATCTTACAAATTCAAATCATGCTACTGAAAAATATTCTAGCAGTAATTTTAGATTATATTTTCTTTTAATTTTTATTTTCATTCTCATTAAGCATTATATTAAAACCAAACTGGTTTTGCAGCCTTCAACTAGTATGTCTCAAGATAATCTCCATTATCTTGTTTCAAAACTATTCGAAACAAGAAACTCATCTAAAATAGCCTTTTCCCATGAAAAGCGTTTCAATATTTGTTTTTCAAGGAAAGACTCAAGGAAAAAATGTCCCAGCTAATTCTGTCAAATAATTGTTTCACTGAGAAAATAATATCCTTCTTCTGAATTGTTTAATAAATGTGTTTTAAAAGACCAGTAAATCATTATATATATCTTTTCATTTGTGCCTTTTGCTAGATTGATTTCACATCCAATTTCTCCTTAAAATAAGCAAAGCGTTCTGCCAGGTATTTCCTAATGCAGCTACATGCTCTTGATCTTGAAGCAGAATGAAAATCTCTGTTCTGAAGCCAAGGGTGACGTTCACAGTGTGCCTTTCTGCACAGGACTTCTATTATTCTGTGAAACATCCCCTAAACCCCCCCACTCGATGCATCCTTCTCTTTCGTGATCTCTTCATTACCCCTTGTGAGAAGAGGAACTTCCTTTCTCCTCTGTATCAGAATATCCATTTGCAGGTTCTGAATCTGTGGTCTGTGGACAGAACTGCAGCAACTTTATCTTCTGTCACTTCAGAAACTGTTTTGTAGGGCCTCCCAAAACTTGGCTATTGTGTTGCTCGCATTTCCACTGCTCCAGGGAGGTTTAATTATTTTCAATTGCATTATCTTGTAAATCACCTCAGGACCCACCTCTGCATTCCTGCTTTCATATATTTGCCCAGACTTATTGGCTTGATTCTGCTTTTCTTCTCTTCCTTGATAACTTATATTGGCTTTTTTCCCACACCTTCTTCTACTTCTTTTGCCACGTTTTCCTGTTCTATCAGTACATTCCAGTAAGCTTGATCCATTTTCAGTTCTTATACATTATTTCAGAATCTGGGAGCATCCCACTGCTATCTATTTTTATCTCTGCTATTTACAGTTATCACAGATCACAGTTTTTAGCTTGAAAAATTAGAAAAAACAAACATGTAATTAGACTTAAAATTAGCCTGTGGCTGTCATAGAGAAAAAAATTGCATTTTTGCCTCCAGGTGAACAAATAGTTACCAATATTTTTTAATGCATCAACGTTCCAGTTTGAATGAAAGACATAAAAAAACAAAAACCCAAAACAAAACCCTCAACCAGATATCGATTTTTTTTTTGTTTTAGTCTAAATCATTTTAGAATGAGAAAGATTTCCAATTTTGATTTACTTACTTTATTTCTGCTAAAAATGTCTATGGATTTCATGTGCATGGATCACCAAACAGCAAAAGGAAAGGTTCACCAAGTGCATTATCTTGTATCCTCAACTGCACTTCCAAGCTTCCAGACAAGTGATCATAGGAAATGCACAGAGGTGCAGTATTTCATCTGTACCAAAAGATGAATTCACAAGTAGTCTAAACACCAAATTACATAATTTCTCCTCCTGCAAGTCAGGCACGTTGTGGTGGCCACTGCACAGCTGCTGGCCTGGGCGACATCCAGGCAGACACAGTCACAATTGTGTCTTTTCATCTGGGTCATTCTGAATTCCTTCAACAGGAAATGGAGCACAAGCAGAAAAGTTTTAAAAACATCCCAGACATGAATCAACAAAAACCCCAAACATCTGCTCATCAAAGCTCATCAGAAAACAGTGTATTTTATTTACACTACTCTTCTGAGTGTATTGAGAATGCCTAATGAGGCTAGAGATCACTGGAAAATATTGCTGGTATGAAGTGTCCATTTCACTTTCAGAATAACTGGCCTAATCTACCCAAAAGATGTGAAATACAGAGTGTTTCTCTGCCATTTTGTTATTTATTTTAGCATAACGTTTTATTAAAAAGCACAGTTCACTTCAAATCCAAGCTGGCTAAAAAAAGGTACAACATTTTAAACAATATTTTAATTTCTTTTTAAGATAAAAAGGTTCTATTAAATGCAGGAATCAGGATAATAGAAAATGCAGTTAGTGTAAATGCATTCATCAGAGATGCGAGAAACGTTTTCACATGTAAGGAAACGCGGGCTCAGATCCTCAGATAGAGCAGCTCAGCATAACCTACTGACTGCATCCTGTACTGCCAGGGAATTGGGCCACTGGGTTTGAACATCTAACGTTATATAGCTTTTCTGTTCCACAGGACACATCCTATACTCTGTGCTTATGCAGGATTTATGAATCCATGTGTCCTTGCTAGAGGTCTCGTTACTGGGGCAGGTCTAATTTCAGCTTTGTCCATAGTAAGAGCTCAGATACCCTTTTCTTCAGCAGCTGATGTTTTTGTAGAGCTGCATTCAAGCTATTGCACGGGGAAGTGGTTAACTCAAATGTGATTACTGACCTGAGCTACTTCAGTTATTTCAGGGAGGGCTTCACCTCAGCTACAGTGAGAAAACAGTGTCTTTGGCTTTGTCCTTGCAGACATCCTCACACCTCTGCATATCAGAAGGGAAAGAAAATTTTCTTTTGTTGGAGTAAAATTTGTTAGGGAGCAAAGGGAGTGTTTTAATTTTACTTGTACAATGATTCTTGTCTTATTCAGGCTCTTTAAATGGTTCTTATCATTTTATCATCAAAACACACACAGTATTTCCTCTGAGGCTTTTCTGTTGGTGTTCATAGGGAAGCATCTTAGCTTTTAAAGGAAGCCAACGTAACACCTTGGTCACTGTCTTATAGACACAACTTGGAGATTGTGTTTTTCTTAGTAAATTCCAGAAGCAGCAATACTTTCATAGCGTTGGTTTGGAGAAGGAGGACATCAGCAATGAATGACTGGAGCAGCTGTAAGTCACATAAGGGGTAATTATTCTTTGTAAGTGCGGAAAGGAATCTTATTCTGCATGTCTGCTGCGTAGCTACAAAATATTGCTGTCAATGCCAAAAAGGATAAACACCTGCTAAAAGAACTGTGAAGATTATCTCTCTTTCTTACACATACACTTATGAAACGTGTACTGCACACTGGACCATCTCCAGCTTTTTTCTCTTTCTCTCAGCATTTTTCTAGCCATTGAATGAGTTGTTCACCCTCTCTGCCTGACCTGTGGAAAAGACATCTGCTATGGAGAGAGGCCAGATATCAACATATGACATGCTTCGGTTTTGTGGTGCCAACCTTGTAGCATAGAACACTTGTTTGTTTTTTATTCAACCTGCTTTTGAGTTTTGTGACATGGTTTCATCACTGGGATGTGGGGCCAGTACTCTTTTTTGCTTCTTATCCCTTTTCACCAGGCTGGAAAGAGCTTCTTGCTGACTTCTCTCTACCTGTGCAGCTGTAACAATGCTCTGCCAGCAATGCTAAGGCTCCCTTGCCAGTTTTTAAACATTCTGCCAAGTAAAGAGAATTAATAACAAGATCTGAATCATCTCTAAAGTAACCCCTGTGTCCTATCCTCCAGTATGATGTAATTTTTCAGCTCCTTTCCAGGATAATAAGAAGGATATCTTATACCCCCAGAGCTGAGAAGTGTGTCAGGGCAGGCCACACCATTTATTCAGCCTACCCTTTCGCCTTTGCAGCTCTAAATGTTTAAAAACCTCTAGGCCAGATTTTACAGTCCATGTCGTGCTGCTCAGCTGGTGCAAAGTGGATGGACTCCAGCCAAAGCTGGCAAGTGGCCACAGCCTTCCCCTCATGCCCATGAAGACAGCTGGGACAGGGCAGTGCTGTCCATGTCCCCGTGGCTCCTCCATGGTGTCACATGCAAGGCAGCCCAGGCCAGACCTCCCCCCACCCTTGGAGGGGAGCTCCCAGCTGGGCTCAGCCCTGTGCATGTGCTGGGCAGCCCATCATGCCATGGCTGACATTGTTCCCTCTGAGGACATCCATGTTTTAGAGCAGAGCTTTTGATTTTTAGGTTAAAAATCAGAAGAGTTTAAAAAATTGAAGGGTTTGAGTGGAGGTTAAACTAATAGGGAAAAACTGCTAAACCTGAACCATAGCTGATAATGTTTGCAATTTACATGCCTACTATATCTTCGGCAGCAACTTTCCACTGCCCAGTATGGGCTTAACTTGTTTCTCTTTCTTTCATCTTGTTTCATCCTTTTTTACTCCATTTGGAAGCAGAAGCAAAGATCTTAAAGAGACAAGATGAACTGTCAAAAGTTAATAGTGGAAGATGCTTTGGGACAGCCATGCTCAGTTTGTACCACATCTTCAAAAAGTGCTAACAAGCATTCCTTTTAGGTATAAAAGTGTTTAATTTTTATGTCAACAGGAAAATTTGTCGTTTAGTCTCCAGAGATCTCTCCGAGCTGTATGAATGTTTGCAGAGCAGAGGCAAAGGAGTGGATCATGCTCCAGTAAGCTGTGGCACCTGTTTCTGCTCCTGGCACCTTTCATTTGTGTTGCAGCTACCAGTGGCTTGCTTTGGCTTGGTGTTGTGTTTTCCTTCCCCAGTGATCCGAAGAACAAGCATAAGCTGGTACACTCTGAGCTTCTCCCCTCTCTTCTCTCCTGTCTCTCTTCTACCACACATCAGTCATGAGCTGTATTTCCTATTTGCATGGTATCCTTTGCTTGTCTCCGGCTCTCTGCAGTGCTCTTGGTTTTGTCTTGGGCATGAGGACTCTGAGGCAACAGTTCTGCAGCTCTTTTTTTCTATTTCTGCAGTCTACATCTTCTGTCTACTGTTTGGAAAGAAGGCCAACTCTAACTGCTTGCAGGAGCATCGCTACACACCAGTGTGGCAATTCCGAGACTGTAGTGTGGTAAAAGGCAAACCTCTTTGTAGAAATGCAAACACTTTCCTAATACTTCGGTGTTCACCGGTCAGTGGCTGTGCCTGGGCCTTGTCCTGCCCTAAGCGTGCGAGTTGCGTATAAATACCGCATCACATCCCCTTTTGCCACTGCTTTTATTGTTAAGGGGTTGTACCACATTGGCTGTGATAATAACAGAGTACCTTATTTGGTATGTGCAAAAGAGCCGTCTGATACAAGCCACCAAATTCTTTCTGGTTCTCTGCTCCACTTGTAGTAAAGAGGCAGTTTCTGAAGGCCTAGAAAGTTATCTGGCTTGTAAAGAAAAATCCACTCTCTGGCAGAGACTGAAGTTACAAAATTTGATCTACTTAGCTAAAAATCCTATTAGATGGATTTACACATGGGTCTCTGAGATCAGGCTGTCCAATATAAAGAATAGGACCTGAGGCCTTTTAATGGGACCTGAAGCCTTAAAGCTGTTTAATGCTGTCAGGAATTTTTTCCGGGTTACTTTTCCACGGTTCCTTTGGATTCTGGTGATAAAAACAATGCAAACTAGGGTCTGATCCATATAGACCTTGCAGTTTGGAATATCATTGTGTCAAATGACTAAATCTGTTACATTAGAATTTGATCAACAACATTGCTGTATTCAAGAAAAAAAATGGGGATTTTTTTGCTGCAGCTAGCTACATGGCATGGCAAGATGGGTCTCCTTTGAGGCTGTTTTGAGCTCTTAAATAGTCAATTCTCATTTTAGCCTACTGTTTTTAAATCCATTTTTTCTTGACTTCATAGCACCCCATTCTGCAAAACCATGTGACTTAATTTCAAAGCTAACAGTGTTTTCTTCCTTGAGTCTCTTGCTTGGAGAGCCAGGTGGTTTTGTGCAGCTCTCAGCACTCCTTTCTGTCCAAAAAGAAAACATGAAAAAGGAAATTTCTGTCCTCCTCCACTGTATAAAAGATTGGTGACCCCAAACACTGCACTGGCTCAGAAATCAGGCAACAAAACAAAAATTCAAGTATATATTGTTATAAATCCCTTTATTTTTATTAGTCTTGTGATTGTTCTTTGTTTGTTTGTTGTATCAAGCAATTGCTTTGAAAGTTTTTTTGCTTAGTTAAATTTCAGTTAACAAGATCCTACCAAAAAAAAAAAAACCAACAAATGGACCCCCAGAATCAACGCCCTGCTAAAGATCCTATGAAATCCACAATTTCTAATAGTTTAGTTAATTACGGTTATCCCCTACTCCCTTATTCTCTTTGACTTCTTATCTTCTAGATAATAGTGTTCCTGTAAATGAGAGAGGGGTTTGCCAGCATCTTGGTACTTTCTTTGCCATAGCTGTCAGAATTTTCATAACCTGGACAGGAGAAGAAAATGCATATACCAGCCTGGAATAAGTAGAGAATTTGTTTTCTGCATTTCCAGCAACTCAGGGTACTCAGAGTCACTCTTGCCAAAACTTGGTGAGATGTTTTCTCCCTAAGGTGTTTGGAGTGGTGTTTCTGGGCCTGAGCAAACATGTTTTCCTCCAGCATCCTACAGTCTGAGCACAAGGAGAGGCCATTACTGTACTGGGGACACAGCTCTTACTGGTTGTGAGCGGTATTGGTACAGTGTGTTTTGCAAGGCAGGGTACCTGACTTTCTAGGTAAAATAGTATTGCTTTTAGGTAAAACGTTATTGGTCAGAATTAAAACACACTGCACTGGGTTTGCATTTAGTTACCATAAATTATGATGAAAATGCAAGGCCTTATATATTGATTCTTCATTTTTTAGACCACTGAAGTTTACAGTACATTTGGCAAGTGAGTATTGACCTTCACATGATGGTGGTCAATGTTTATCTCTTAAAACACTAAAATCGGAGTTTCATCTAAATAGAAGTGTGTATCTTCTTATTACCTCTCCTTTTTCCACATGGATTATTGTATTATAAATGACAATCTATGAATTTAGCTTGGCCTTACTTTGAATCATACATATACTTGAATTTTCAAATAGGGTGTTTGAAATTAAAATAATGTATTAAAGAACTCTGGTGAGACATAGTGGATTTATGAAAATAGAAAACTGCCAAGTACAAACACATAAATATTTATGGTGAATTTTCTTATCCCTGTTTATATTTTATGTAGCATAATCTTCCTGTCATAGGATTAAGTTTGGTCTGCGACTGGTTTGTGTGACAAGAAATTTCGAGCAGCTCACCTCAATCAAAATAAATCACAGTATGCAATGAGTTAATATCAGCACTACAAATGTGAAAGGTTTTTAATGCATGACTAATGTATGTGCATGTCTTGTCCTTCTGAACTAAAAAGACCGTTTGAGGCTGAAAATTAAATCCTAGATGAACTGTTTTTTAACAGAATTAATAAAACAAGGGATACAAAGCTTTGAAAATACTTTGTGATTCATAGATGCACTTCACAGAGTGCACATGGCAGTGGCTATTTCTTCAGCCTGATTCAGCTTTCACTGACAGTGGTGAAAATCAGGAGTAACTCCAGCAAATGCAGTGGGGCTACCTGGGATAAGATGAGAACAAAATGAGGAATTTATTGTCACAGTTGTGAAGCAAATATATTGCAGTGATGGATTATTTCTTTATGGACTATGACACAGCTTGAAGGAAGGAAAAATAGTAGTGGCCTATAAGCAATTGATTTTTTTTTTCCAATGCTGCACAAAAATAGAGCCACTGTTAGCCACTGCTCTTACGCAGAGAAACAACTGAAAAAGTACAAAGAAGTTGTACTGGATGTGAAGATCTTTTGCAAAGGTATTTTTGTTGTAATGATTGGAACACGGTATTTTGCCTTTTTACAAAGGAAAGTATATGTCTGAAAATGGTGACAAAGTCTACCTGCTAGAAGACCACTTGGAGAAATGTATGCCAGAGACTGCCTGAAATATTCTTTATTTCCAGATTAGGTTATTTTAATGTATGTAATTTTGAACTATTGCATTCTTCAGTGACTTCAATTATTTGTTAATAAATGATGGATGACTTTGGGTTAAATAGATCAATGAAGACTTTAATTTCTGGAATTTTTTTCAAGCTGTTTTAATTCCTCTCAACTTTACATGCATACAGGTTAGTATAATGCTTATATTTGGTTAATAGTGAACACTGCAAGTCACTACCTGGTGCTAGCAAAATTTAATAAGCCATTTAATTTATCTTTATTCTTGCTGTCCCTTGTCCTTTTCAAATTAGATCTAACACTTGGTTTTGATCTTTAGCAAAAAAGTGCCACTATATTTTTCTTCTAATGAATCAAAGTACAAACTGACACTTAATTCTAACTGCTTAAAATGCAGAGGGCAGAAGATGCACTCAGTGACAGAATTTTAATAGCCAACAAGACTTCAATAAATTTGTGAAAGGAAAGAAAAAGAAGGATATCAAACTCTTATTTTTGTTCTGTAAGATTACAAAAGGGCTACTAAGATGGGGGATTTAAGAATCAAAGAGTTATATATAAAATTACTCGGAACACAATTTTAAAGTAGCCAAAGAAAACATTTAAGGAGCAGAGTCCTAGGCTCAGAAAATGCCTAGTGGGATGAATCCAGATGCTGGCAAATGTAAAACGTTGTAACTGTGGGACTATCACGAGAGGGAAAGGAAGCTAACAATTGAATACCCAGGGACAGATAGCTGTAGATTTTATTCATTGCCTGTGAAATTAATCAGAGGAAATACAGAAGCTATCAAATTAAGAAAATAAATAAAACTGTTGTTACAAGAGACCAGGAGTTCTCTTTCTCCATTTGAGTGCATGTGAACAAAGATATGGTACATTTATAGATCTGTGGATATTCTAGATTGAAACAGCCATGGAAAGGTGGCCATTTCAAGACACTTGAAGAATTTTGTATACAGTTTTGCATTATACTGGGAAAATGGCACTTACAGGTTATTGCTGAAGGTATAAACGTAGCATACCTCAGTTATCAGTTGGACACTGTGATGAGAAACAGTATCTTGAGTTATACTCTTGAGCAGAGCCAAAGAAGAACTATTACAGGGAAGACAACTCATGGCAGATTTTAAACCAGTATCTGAATGTAAGGGAGTGTGATAAAACTGATAGAGAGTATAATACATAGCAACTGCGTTTTGGCCTTCTTGTGAAGCAGCTGGTGTTGCATGCTGTGAGAGGTAGGATCCTGGATGGATTGGGCTTTGTTTTGCTCAGTGTCAAATATTAAAAGCTGCAAAGTAAAAAATGCAGCACTGACTCTCAAATACGGTGATATAAAACCTGTCTGTAAAAGTTCTCTAGCCCAAATTTCTCTTGGATAGTTTGTCCAATTGCATTCAGTGTGGCAGGACTGTGGTAATTTATCCTAGGTGACAGTAGGTCTTAGAGTTTTAAGATAAGCTACATAAGAGAAGAGACTTCAGCAAAACAAACACCGAGAAATAATCAATCTTTAACTCCTGATTGAAAAACTACCACAAAGCTAATAAATTGTTTTTGAAACTAATGGCAACATAAAGTGAAAATCTAGTTTTTTGGGGGAAGCAAGATTGCATTCTGATGTGCAGGCTGAATCACATCGTTTCCTCACAGGAAGCAGCTCCCATGTTTTGTGTTGTTAACTGGTAAAATTCACCTTGAGGTGATGACATTGAGGTAATACAGCTGGCTAATGGTTGTGTGGAAAATAGGAACATTCAAACGCTTAAAACTAAATATCAATCTGCTTTTTGAACAGCTAATATGATTGGGTTTGGGAGCAATAAAATTATAAATTTAGATGATGGAATATTAGAAAAATAGATGTGTGTGTTTCTGTATCATTTGTTATGTTGCCTAAGAAGTGTGAAAGATATTGATATATATGGTGCCATGACAGTCAAAAAAAGTTACTGCAAACTCTTTTACCACAGAGTGAAAAACTTACTCAAATATCTAGAACAAGAAAAAAAAATAGGGTACCCATATCCTAGAAAATGTTGGGGGTTTCCATAATCAGTCTTAGGATGGCCATCAACCCACAAAAAAATAGAATTTTATTTTCTGAATGAGAGGAGTAGAAGTTCTGTCAATACTGTAGCAAATAATTAAAATGTCTAATGAAAATAAAACAAAAAACCAGCAGACAAATTCATCTGTTTTCTGGTAGCTCAAAAATGCCATATTTCAAATGTAACAAGACATGTAAAGAGGGAAATGAGCCTAAAAATCTAAAATCACGTTCAGTGAAGTTTTAAACCAAGTTTTTTCATAGATCTCTGATGTCTTTATCAGGTCTTACACATCTACATTGCTTGGCAAAAAGCTTTTGTGGATATTGTTAGCACTTACCTAAAAGTAATACTTGTGATAAACTGTCAATTAGCTAGTTACCAAGCTGCTTTGAGACAGATTATCTCACTTGGTCTTTCTTCACTGGTTTCCAGTTCTGTCTTACCTGCTTTTTTCTGTTCTGTTTGTTATCCTTGACGGTCACTTCAACTGGCTAAGTGACCAGCCACTGACCACTGTGATTTGTGATTACAGCATCAGGCATCTGCACTTCACCTCTACCTGTTCTGCACTACGTTACACATTTATTCTGACTCACAAACTGTTCACCCCATGATGAATAACTATGTTATCACTATCTACTAATTAAGAATAAGTGCTGTACCATATCACTACACACAGATGAACTCCAGCTGAATTATTTAGACAACAGTCAACTGACTGCCAGATGTTGTCTGAAACAAGCTAAAACATGTCTACGTGGTGTGGCAGGTCACTGGCTCTTTCTCCTTGCGTTATGGGGACTTCACTCTTCTCACCATCTCTGTCTTCCAGCTTAGGGAATGGATGGATACCTGTTGTACAACTGATCTTACTAATAAAGATTGAGGCAAAGAGGTACTTAATGCTAAGTACCTCAGCCTTTTCCTCAGCCTTTGTCACTGTGTTTTCCCCTGCATCTAATAAAGGGTGGAGATTCTCCGTAGCCCTCCTTTTGTTGCTAACGCATTTACAGAAACATTTTTTAGTCTTTTCCAGCAGTAGCCAGATTAAATTCTGGTTTGGCTTTGGCCCTTTTAATTTTCTCCTTTCATAACCACACAACATCCTTGTAGTCCCTCTGAGTTGCCTGCCCCTGCTTAAAGTCTCCCTTTTACCTTGAGTTCTGGCCAAATCTCTCTGTTCAGCCAGGTGGGTCTGCCCTGCTAGCTCATCTTTCAGCACATTTTCATGACCTGCTCCTGTGTCTTTAAGATTTCCTTCTTGAAGAATGTGCAACCTTCCTGGGCTCCTTTGCCCTTCAGGACTGCCTCTCAAGGGATTCTGTCAACTGAACTGCTAAACAGGCCAAAGTCTGCCCTCTGGAACTTTTTTTTTCACGTAATATATATGTATTTGCAGATTTTCAATGTCAAAACAAAGTGCTTTGTAGCAACATCCTAATAATGAATAATGCAATAATAAATAATCAGAACAGCCCGAGCAGTAGTTCACATCAAGAGCCTGCAAAAATAAAAAAGCTATTTATTGTTAATGAGTGAAAGAATATTAACTAGAAAGCTGATGCTAAGATATGTTCCTAGTAATTTTTTTACTAGAAACAGACGTTCATTTGAAAACACACTCATGTACAAATTACGTTGTGAGAGTTAATGAAAGAACCTGTAGCTACAGGAAATATAATTTTCCTTTTGGCTGATTCTTAACTTGAGAGGGGTCTACCCCAGTTGTAGTTTTGAAAGGGTATCCCCTTTAAAGGATTAATGTGTCTGCTAAAATGAAAAAAAGGGAAAATTAATGAACAAAAAGCCCTGTTTAGTTGCTATTAGAATTTCTTTTAAGCCTTGAGGTAGTATACAAGAGAAACTTCTGTCTTCTTCATTGAGAGAATACCGTAGCTACTGCAGTTTTGATCAACACTCCTGGATGTTTTGTGCATCTTGGGTTACATTTATGTATTCTGTCTTTATATGAGTTTCTTACTTCGTTAGACTCGATGCAGTTTTAAAAGTGGGACCACAGATGAAAAGAGGATGAGAGATTGTCTTGTTAGACATGGGCAGAATTTCTAACGACTTTCTGTCTAGTTTCTTCTTCCTTTTCTTTGAATTGTAAAGCATCGTGTTTCTGATGGACACCACATAAATGGTGAAGAAATGCATCATCTCTTACTGTTCCTCTCAGTCTGACTCAATGAGAACTGAGGGGTTATAAAGATGAGTTAGTGGACTGTGTCCATCACCTCGGCATTCTGCAACAGTTCTCCACGAACTGCAGCACTGTGAGTCCATCCCGCAGGCAAGAGTTGTCCCTGAACTGCTGCACCATGGGCCACTCTTCCACAGGGTCAGTCCTTCAAGCACAGGCTGCTCCAGCATGGGTTCCCCATGGGGTCACAAGTCCTATCAGGGAACCTGCTCCAGCATGTGCTTCTCTCTCCACGGTCTGCAAGTCCCTGCCAGGAGTCTGTTCCAGCTAGGGCCTCCCATGGGTTCACATCCCTCCCTCTGGCATCCACCTGGTCTGGTGTGGGGCTCCTCCATGGGCTGCAGGTGGATTTCTGTGTCCCTGTGGATCTCCAGGTGCTGCAGGGGCACAGCTGCCTCACCAGGAGCTGCACCAGGGGCTGCAGGGGAATCTCAGCTCCGGTGCCTGGAGCAGCTCCTGCCCCTCCTTCTGCACTAACCTTGGTTTCTGCAGAGCTGTTCCTCTCACATTCTCACTCTGCATTTCTCTGGCTGCAGTTACATCTGTGCTATAACTTCTTTTTCCCTCTTCTTAAATACGTTATCACAGAGGCTTTACCATCATTTCTGGTGGGCCCAGCCCTGGCCAGCAGCATGTTTATCTTGGAGCCAGCTGGCATTGTCTCTGCTGGACGTGGGGAAAGCTTCTGGCAGCTTCTCACAGAAGCCACCCCTGTAGCCCTCTCTGCCACCAAAACCTGGCCATGCAAACCCAATGCAAGCACACATCTGAGTCAGTGGCAAAACAGACCAATATCCCTGCTAAAATCACAGAACCACAGAATAATTTGTGTTGGAAGGGACCTCTGGATGTCCCATGAAAATTCTCCCACTCGAATATGTGGGCGAACTTCAGCCCTAGAAAGGCTGCCCAAAACTTCCTCTATTCAGTTTTTTGTATCCCCAGTGGTAAGGATTCCAGATCTCTGAGAAATCTCCTCTTTTGATTACCTTCATTATGAGAATTGAAAACTCTGGGTCTGGGACTTTCCTCTGTTGGGCCTGTCTTTCTTTTACTGTGCACCACCAGAAGAGTCTAGTTCTGTCTCCTTTATACTTTGCCACTATGTTGCTGTCGAGACCAGTAAGATCCCCATTAGCCTTCCCATCTGTTGCTGCCTTCTGTCTTGTGTGAGGCCTGTGAAGGATGTAGTTATCTCAATTTAAATTGAACTTTGTGAACCAGGAAAAACTTTGGCCCAGTATATTTTCATGTGAGCAAAGCAATTATTCCCCAAAGAGTTAATATCTTTTTGATACTTCATTTTGAATAGCTATTCAAAATGAATAAAGAACCTTATTTGGAGTCACTTACACCAGTAATAGCCTTTTTCAATCTTAGTTATGGTGTCAGTAGTATAATTTTATAATAAGAAGACTTTTTTCCTCTGCCTTGAGGTAAAACTAACTGCAGAGGCGGAGACTGCATATTGTGTTAGACTTTGCTGGTTATATGCCCAGTTAGCAGGGGGAAGAACAAGCTGTGACACTGCTCCATTCCGCATTCTGTAGATTATCATCTCCCCTGCACCTCAGCCTGTTCTTTTCTGAGACACTCGACACAGTAACGTTCCTGGAAAAACAGTGAGTGTCAGGACTGAAATTTTTCCTGGCTTCTGTGAGTAGCACATGAGGAATTGGTCACACAAGGAGTAGGGATAATCTAGCGGCATGGAAATGTCCCACTTCTTAGATATGCAAACGCACAGTGCTAAGGGCTGAATTTTTTTGCTTCAGTGCCTTCGTAGATGGGGGCTGTTTCCCCAGTCTGCTGCACCTTTGTGAGCTAATGGGGGAAGTCTAAAGGAGGCAGAAATGAGAGGCCTGCTGTGTCTCTGACCCCCAGCACTCTCCTCACAGCAGCTGGGCTGTCAGGAGGGCAGCTCAGTACACCTGGTGCATGCCTGGCTCCGGCTGCTCCCACTGCAAGGAGGAAGCAGGGGACTGAAATGTGACTTTCTGGGTCACCGTGCACACCCGAATCTGCCCCTGAGCTATGCAATTACACATTTTCCTTATTCAGGGATCATGCTGACTATGTGATCTAAATAAATTTCAGAGCTTCTTTTCATGTAGCTGTGATTAGATAAGTTGGCACAATGGCTGTTTTGTAGAACTGCAGTGCACTCTGTCTATGTAGAGTGTGGAGAAATGCAGAAAAGAAAATTCTGAAATAATTCTCTCTTCAACTGAAATTTGGTTTTCAAGTTATAAATGAAGAGTGTTTCTGAAGGCGGTTTAACGGGATATTTTTCTCTCCTGGGAGATGTGTGCAAAGCTCTCTACCCTGTAGATAAGGCAATGACAAAGCTAAATTTGATGCACTAAATGTCATACTTCTACTTTTTTTGGTGGGCATACATTGGAATGATGTTTACGACATGAATCAGCTAATTGCTCCTGATAGGTTGCTTGTATCAATTTAACTTTCCTCCAGCAGAGACAGCTTTTATTTCTTTTCTTTGAAAAGCTGAGCACCTCTTATACAGCATAAAACTTCATAACTGAATTTAATGCTTTTATGAACATCAGCAGAAATACCTTTTATTATGTTTGTTCCTGATGGAATTACTATTCAGGTTGAAAATTTTTGATCTTAGTATAGCTCCTCCAAACCATAAATATACTAATGCAGAACATCAAACATCAGACAATTATAAATGTCCTTATGCCAGAAAATTTGAACTATTGTTCTTACAGGTTGTAATTTCTTTTTGCTGAGTATATGCAGAACTATGCATTTCTCAGTAGTGCTTCATTGTACTTAGTTTTCATTTCATAGCCACCTTACATGTGATTTATGATTACTGAAAGTTGCTTATTCAGATTTTCATTGTTATATGTGTTCACACAGTAAACTTTGCCAGTGGTGTATATTGGAAGGGTGTTGTGGGTCCTGATGTGGGGGTGAAAGGAGAATCAAAGTCAGGAAAGGAGGGAGGATAATTAGATAGATAACAGTGTACATTCCTGAACAACGCTATGTAATTTTGTCAGAAGTCTTTCAGGCCCTGCACTGGAACTGAGACATCTGATTTGGATGCATTTGTATTGTGACTTTGCAAAAATGGGGGATATGGTGAGGTAGCATAATAAGAAGCAGAAGCGCTTGTAGCCACCGAAGCCTCTCCTTGTCACTGCTCTTGTGCTGCTGTTGTATGTAAAGACTGACAGTTCTGTGAGCTCAGGGTGAAAGCACTAGAGGGAAAGAAAAAACAACTGCATTTATTCAATACTAAATTTTCAACAACAGCCAGGCTGCAATTTTAAAATGGATGCATTTGTTTTAGATCTGATTTTGAGCCACTGTACCAGGATGAAGTTAAAAACTGAAAGTGAGGGAGATTGAGGAGTAGTAGTATCATCCTGACTCCTGTTTGCAAATAGGCTGTCTCACATGCACACTGAAATATGACAGTCTGGTATAGAACAGTGACTCACACATGCTTTGGAAATGCAAACAGTAGTGCTGCACCATCAGAGTGGAATCAATATTATTAAATTACTAAAAATAGCAAAATTAATGAGGATCTTAATGAGGAAAATGAAAAAAAAAAAGAAACCATCAAGAGGTTTTGCATGGGTTTGAGAAAAAAGAAGCAACAAAGTACGAACAGAAAAAATAATTATGTATATGAATTGGTTTATACAAAATTCTGCTTCAGTGTTTTCTAGCAGTAGTCAAATTATCCCTATTCCATAAAGAGGGACATACTTGTGAGCAGTCATTGGAAGCCTTCATAGTTGTCTCAGAATCACAGTAACATAGTTTGTCCCATGTAGTTCAGTAATAACACAGAGGAGTTTATTTATCATTTTTTAGTCATTAATTTTATTTATTAACAACTTCCTACTGTTTTGAGAAACAGAATGATGTTACATTAGTAATGTATAAATGTTCTATGGCTCTACATTATACCTACCCTGGGATCACTGAAATGTATCACCTCTGGGTACCTATCAAGGACCAGGCCTTGGCATCCAGCTACATATTAAGAAGGTTAATATTACATGGAGTGAATAGGGGCTGACCAAGTTCTTTGTCTGTAAAATGGGTTAATACCTGGTCTCTGTTGCAAAAATATGAACAATAAAGTACATTTTTTGAGATGCTGAGATTCAGGAATAATAGAAGCTATTGGAGTCTATGAAAAAGGAATCTGAAGGTTATAAAAGAAGTGATAATTAATATAAAATAGAGGTGTTTTTTCTCATTTCCTCTATTTTGTGACCTGTCAAATCGCATGGCAAAATAACTTTCTTTGTGGAGAGAGTAAAGTCTGTGTGTTCACTGTCACATCCTTGGAGCAGGCAAGAATCCAGTTTATGACATAAACTGATGCTTCTTTTTTTGCCTTTTGAACTATTCATTATGCTACAAGAGTTCACATTTTTATTTTAAAAACCCCCCGAATTAATAAAGTGATGTGAACTACATGTAGAAGGCCAAAACAACCAACTGTGGATGATTCCCCTTCAATATCTGTCAGATGCAATTTTCCAAATCATGGAAAAGGCAACTTGCTCAATAACACTCTACCTCCTCTTATGAAATATATTTCATAGGTTACATGCAGAAACATAGAGAGAGGAGCACACTGAGGCATCTTACTTTGTTTTTTCCTGCAGTCATAATTCAACTTTCTGGCTTCTCTTGAACTTACAAAAAGTACAGCTACTGACAGTACTGAATTATCACTGTTACCTGGTAAACCCTGCCACAAGTACTGTGAATTAGCAAATGAACAGCAGTGGGTTTATTTCTTATTTCCTTTCCTTTTTCATCCTTTCCTTCTGATTCTCAAGGTACTCTGGCATACAACTTTTAGCTTCATATGGCTGCAAAGATGTTTGAGGGAGCCTTGGCAAAACTGGAGAAGGTGGCAACAACAAGGCCCAGGTACAAAATGGCTGAGGACTATTGCACAGTGCTCTGATTTTTCTACTCTGTAGAAGAGCATTCAATCCCCAAAATGGTATTCACTTACAAATGGCAGATTTGCTGAAAGGAATTGATGTAGGAGTGAGACATAGTCACGATTATTTTTTGCCTCCGGTAGGATGGAACAGCTGCTAACAAAATATCCAGGTGATTGTTCCAGCTAATATTATTCAAAGCCTTTGGGTTTTAAGATTCTAGCTTTTCAGATATAGAATTCTTGGTTTGCATAGATAGCTGATCAGGGATTCATTAAACATAATGAGTCAAGACAATGTGGGCTATGCCTACACTTCATGTTATGCTTGGATCGGGAGCTTGCTTTTTTGACCATTTTCGTCATATTGCATGGAGGTTTCCTGACTGCTCAAGAAACATTCCAAAAATGGGCCTTCCTCAGCAACCTTAATGGATTGATAGCATGGCAATTTTAGAATGGAATTAACAGCAGAACTACCCAAAGGCAAACTACCAACAAAATGGAAGTAGTATGTTCATGAGTATCATTTGTTGGTATCATCATAGCACTTGAGAACTGTAGTTACTTACACATAGAAGTACAAAAGAAAGATACCATCATTACTTAGAGTGATAACATCTAGGCATTCAACAGTAGAGAAAGAAGAGAGCAAAAGATGAAAAGATTCAGTCATATATAGAGAGGTATAAAAAGTATTCTCAGCATCATGGCAGTCTGCTCATTGTCGAGCTTTCGTACAGGTGTTATGGAAAAGCACTATTTGAGGGAGGGGAACGAGGTGACTAAGCAAATGCTCAGAGGGATTCTGCTCAGCCTGCAGAGCCACAAAGGAGAAAGCTGGGTTTAAACCCGGAAAATTCAGTAAGTGGATGGGAGATTAGCATCACTGTTGCTCAGCATCTGTAAAATAAATGATAATATGGTGGAGCTTGTCAGAAAGGGTCTTGAAAGTGGAGAGAAATATTTAAATTTGGTGCCATAAGGAAAGAAGAGCATCAAAACAGGAATACAAAGAAAGGGATATTATCACCATAACAGTGAGCTAAGAGACATTGAGTAACATTATGGATGGATATGAGTATGGAAAAATTATGCCTGTCAGAAATTAATAAAATAATGTTGAAATAGCTGAGAAAAAGTGTGGAAGCTATATTGAGTTTGGACTGCAGGCTGGATACAATACACAAATATTAAGGAATTTAAACTGCAAAGATAATGTTATACCATTAGCATGTTTAATGTGATAAATTATTGGAGTTCTGATGTGTAGGTTAAGAGCCTGCCTTATGAATAAGATGTGGTGTTTATGTTATCACACTATTTAAGTGAATAGGCAGGTCAAAAAGGAAAATTATTCATGTTGATCCTGAGCTGATGAGGAAAGAGTAGAAAGGCAGAGGACAATTTTCATATGTCAGAAACACAGGCTAGACTCACAAATGCACAGGTTATACATTTGACAGTGGTTAAATATCTAGGAAAGTAGGGACAGAATACAGATTTAAATGCTTAAGCAGAAACTTCAGCTGATACAGACTGGTGGGAAAGCACATGAGATGGTGTGAGAGGGACCTGGCAGACAAATATGCTTAAAGGGGTTGTAAGCAGTGGATTCAGAAAGCTTAGAAAGAAAGGAGATTAAAGTAGTAACCGTAAAGGCAAATGGATGTAGAATTGGTACAAATTCAAGTTCTGACTGGGAGGAAAGGATGTTAACTAATGTGTATGAAGAGTGTATACCTGTATATGCATATTTGTAAGCTTACGAAATAAATACTCCAAAGGCAAACACAATTACTTAATTTTTTTTCCACTGTTGCCTCATTGCCACTTTATTTTTATATGAAGTATGTGAGTTGGTTTTAGAATTCAGAAATTCCTTGAGAGTATAAAGGGCATAACACTGGCTTAATGCATGAAGGGTCTGTATTAAATTATTCTATTTAGAGCTTTGTTCCACTAATTATATAGGTAAGTGCTAATATAACTGGTTTATATTACATTTAGAGTACAATATGCAAGGGGATGGATATTGCTTTTCTAAACCTCCACTGTTGCAGAAAAAGATAATGAGAGCTATATAACGTCCCGAAATCACAGCCAATTTATCAGGCCTGCTATGTGAGCTAATGCAAGACTAGAGACATACTGCATCAACAGCTGATCGCTTTATACCACTTTTAATGCCTAGAAATGAAAAGAAAGAAATTAATGGGGAAATAAAGAGAGAAAATGGAATATATAAAGTGTATTTTTGACACTTTGAATCTCACCCTATTATTAGTCTTTTTATATGGAAAAAAGATCCAATCAAATCAGACCAGTATTCAGATTTTCAGCTTTCTCCCATATACAGGGATTTTAGAGGATACTCCAAGAAGTGTTGCAAAATAATATATTTCTGATAAGGATCTAAAGTGAACAATGAATGGGAACTAACACAAATAAGGTTTCCTTAGTGATGATGCTTCATGATACCACAATTATTTGTTATTTATACTACAACAGTAAATATTGTGTCAGAATTTCTTTTATAATACTATTACTAGAAGTCTACAATTCACTTTTTTAGTCTAAAAATTTACTTTTAAAATGTAAGCTAAATTATCTCATTTTTTGTAAAGGAAGGAGGAAAAAGATAATAAGGGGCAATAGTAATAATTTAAGGCATATTTGTGTTCTGTTAACATAAAACTTAATTTAATTCCTAGTCTGAACAGTTGCATGTAGCCCTAAAAATCAAAATTATTTGCATATCTGTTTATTTAGAATTACATCAGAGGGCTTGACCTTGTGGGAACTGGGAGGCCATGAGAAAGCACCAGGGGAACAGAGTAGTGGGAGAGGCTCTCATGTTCTCACCTGGTGAAAAATTATGGCTGTAGTCCCATCCCAGTTGTCTGTGCCTGAATTCAGAGAGCATATGGAACAAACAAATGGGATTAGGTGTCCCTGTACAGCCACCCAGATGGGACCTTATGTGGGGTTACAGAAAGCAGTGCGGTGACTAAAAGGATGGGAGTGTTGCAGGGCATGGAGGAGATGGGCAGGATCCAGAGCTGTGCTCTGTGCCAAGCAGTTCCTGCAGTGTCCACGAAATTCCCTGTGGGGCAAACTGGCCCAGAGCATGGGGGTCAGGAGCAGAGGACAGATATGCAGGTGTAATGGTGCCTCTGATAAATGCAGTCAGGAGGTGGAAGTGGAGGAAACCTTTAGGCAGCTGGAGGAAGCCTCAAAATAGCAGGCTCTGGTATTCATGGGGGACTTCAGCTGCCCTGATAAGTGTCAGTATCACTAAGGTGGAGTGCAAGCAACACAGGAGGTTTCTGAAGCACATCCAGGTGATTTCTTGAAACAGCCAGTGATGGTGATAACCAGGATAGACCAGTTGAACCTGCAGCTACAAGCAAGGAAGAGTAAGGCTGAAGATGGGCAAAGCAGTGGCAGCCTTGTAAGCAGCAACTGTGTGATTCTGAAGTTAAACACAGAGAGGTAATAGAAGAGTCAGAGCCCTGGCCTTAAACAGTGCAGCTCATTTAGGGATCTTCCTGGCATGGTCCAACAGACTTCTACTCTGTAGAGGAAGGGGTCCAGGAAGCCAGGTTGATCTTCCAGGACAGTTTCCTCAAAGCACTTGGATTATCCTTTTTAATGTGCAGCAAGTCAAGCAAGCATGGCAAGTGCTTGAATGGGGAACTCCTGGCAGAGCCCAAATGCAAAAAGTAGGTCCACTAAAGATGGAAGCAGGGACAGGCTCTCTGAAGGATTATGAAAACATGGCGCAAGCATGGACCTGTGGAGTAGAACAAGAGTCAGTAAAGGGGTGTAAAGTGTTATCTGAAAGTGTGCTGGCAGAAGAAGGAGGAAAAAAACCCTGTGAGTCCACTGTCCAGTGAGCAGTGGAAGAGTGGGCAGGTACACAAAAATCTCAATGCCTTTAATACTTGATTTTTACTGGGAAGATCTGCCCTCAGGCCTTCTAAATCCATGAGCTAAGTGGCAGAATTGGAGTGAAGAAGGACTGTGTCAGAGACCTTTTAAGACAATTGTTTTTATTCAGACCCATGCTACCAGATGGTTTCTATCCAATGTGCTGAAGGATGGAGCTGACATAATTTAAAGGCTGTTCTCTATGGTCTGTGAAAGCCCTTGTTGCTCAAGAGGAGGTTCATAATGACATGGAAAAGGAAAACTTCATACTCATCTTCAAGCAGGGGAGGAGAGAGGATTTGGGGAAGTAGAGGCTTGTCTTTGTCTCAGTCTACTAAAGTGTTGTGGAGTAAATTCATTTCTGCATGTATGAAAGACAAGGAGGTGGTTTGGAATAGCCAGCATGGATGTACCAGGGTAAGACTGTGCCTGGCCAATTTGATTGCTTTCTATGATCAAAATATTGACTCCATGGACAAGGAGAAAAACAGTAGAGTTGTGAGTAGATGTGTTTAGTTGGACTTTAGCTGGGGTTTTGACATTATCTTCTATGCTGTCAACAACTGGGATACAGTTTTGGGGGTGTGAGTGCTAGAGTGGGTGTACTGTGGGCAGCTTATTAATTATGGTGAGTGGGTTGTGATTATCTGTACAAAATCCAGTTTGCAGCCAAGTATTGGTGGTTGGTGGTGGGCCTTAGGGGCTGTTGGGGTTTTACCCCAGCCAGCAAATACGTACCACACAGCTGCTCACTCACTGCCCACCACCTCACCCCGCAGTGGGGAAGAAAATCAGAAAGAAAAAGTAAATCTTGTTGGCTGAGATAATAAGATTTTAACGCTTGAAACATAACTGACGATATTAACAATGATGATAGTAATGAAACGAGAGAGAGGGGGAATAAAACCAAAAAAACCCAAGTGATGCACAATAGAATTGCTCACTGCCTGCTGACCAATGCTTAGCCCATCCCCCAGCAACCGGGTCAACATGAAAGATTAGGTCTGCAAAAGCACTTAAGCACATAATTCCCATTGTTTTCTGTAAGATTTTTCCGATATTTTGTGGTCCTGGCTTTTACATTCTAGAAGATCCTTTTGAGAAATAAATATTATATTTTTCTCTAGTAGGTCTTGTTGCTTATAATTTAAATACTTGTATTTTCAGAAAATCATAGCACGGTTTGGGTAGAAAAAGAACTTTAATGATCATCTAGTCCAACCTCCCTGCCATGGGCAGGGTCATCTTTCACTACACCAGGTTGCTCAGAGCCCCATCCAACCTGGCCTTTGAACAATTGCAGTGATGGGACATCCACAGCTTCTCTGGGCAACCTCTTCCAGTGCCTCACCAGCCTCACTGGAAAGAATTTCTTCACTGTAAAGAATTTCTTTCTTACATCCGATCTCAATCTACCCTCTTTCATTTTAAAACCATTGTCCTTTATCCTGCTGCTACAGGCCTTGGCAAAAAGTCTCTCTCCACCTTTCTTATAAGCTCACTTTATATATTGAAAGGATGCAATAAGGTCTTCCCAGAGTCTTCTCTTTTCTAGGCTTAGCAACCCCAAATCTCCCCATCTCTGACTGTTCCAGCCCTCTGATCATTTTTGTGGCACTCCTCTGGACTCATTCTAACATGTCCATTATTCCTTGTACCCCAGAGCAGGGCATATACTCCAGGTGAGATCTCAGAGGAACAGAGAGTAGACGGGCAAAATCATCTCCCTCAACCTGCTGGCCACACTGCTTTTCGTACAGCCCAGGATATGGTTGGCTTTCTGGGCTGCAGGCACACATTGCCAGATCATGTACAGTTTTTCCTCCAGCACTGCTGCCCAGCCCTTCTCATCAGGGCTGCCCTCAATCCATTCATCCCCCCAGTTTTTACTGATACTGGGACTGCCCTGACCCAGGTGCAGGACCGTGCGCTTGGCCTTGATGAACTTTGTGAGTTTTTCGTGGGTTCATTTCTCAAGCCTTTAAAGTTCCTCTAGATGGCCTCCTATCCATCTACCAAATCAGCTGGACCACTCAGCTTGGTGTCATGTGCAAACTTGCTGAGCATGCACTCAGTCCCATTGCCTGCATCATTAGTGAAGATATAAAATATTATTGATTCCCAACATGGGCGCTTGAGGAACACCACTCATTACTGGCGTGTGTTTGGGCATTGAACCACTGACAGTAAATCTTTGTCTAATGCAGCCATCCAGACATTTCCTTATCCTTCTAACAGTTCAGGCATCAAATCTGTATCTCTCAAATTTAGGGATGAGAATGTTGAGGAGGATGATAGCAAAGGCTTTGGAGAATTTAATGTAATTTTACCTTTTTTAGCATTTAGAATTTGGGAGACAAGAGACAGGGACACATTAAGTACTGGTAATCAGATTGTGTACTGTAAGCGTTACTGTTTCCATTCCTCTTCTTCCCCAGAAAACTGTGTCAGAAAGATAGGAATAGTTTATATTAAGGCACTTAAAATATTTTCCTGTGCTTTAATTAGTCTCTAAATTTACACACATGTGCATTTTTCTTTTTAAGTGTCTTTAAGAATTGTTTTTACATTTTACTCTGCTTTTCATGCCTTTTGTTGATTTTTCCTCAAAACATGAATGAAGGAGTGATTTATTTGGCAATTATAGGTTCATTTTGAGCCTGCGTAAAATCTTACCACATTCAAGTCTGCATACATTACTAAGATGAAAAAAATTGTATTTCTTCATCCTTAATGTTTACAATATATATCATAATGGTTTCTTAAAAAGCAATATTGAAGACCCAACAGGCATGTGAAACTCATTTCTCATGCATGAGTTCCGCCTTTCCTTACCCCAGCCAAAAATGCTGCCTGAATGGATTTTTTTAACCACACGTCTTTATTAGTACACATTCCAAAGAGTAGCAGATTACTGTGCATAACTCACAATGTTCATTGATTCATTGGAAACCACTGTTCTGCTCTCTGAGCTCCATATTTCATCTTCCTCCTCCTTAAAGTATCAGGGGGTTTTTTGCATATTAAAGGTTTTTCAAACAGCCCTGAGACAAGTGTCAGGGAAATTAGATTATCATACCTCTGGAGAACTGCATTTACTTGGATACTGCTCTTCAAGGTGCTGTAGTATTCAATTATCTCCTGAGATTTCATGCTCAGTTATGTTAAATAGTGTATGCGCTTCCTAACACCTTTTAATGGTTTTGTATTTCTTTCCAAACTTACAACAAATAAATGTGCTTTGAAAGGATGATTGCTAGTGTTCATGTGCATAATGCTGATCAGGATGAATAAATCTTTTTTATTATTATTTGGTGCTGAAGACTTTTAGCCATATCAATTCTTGTGGCTTCTCTTCAAGAAGGAGGGATTCTGAGACGACCTGCTAGGATGGTCATCACTATGCACCATTCATGTCATGAAAGAAAAGACTCTTTTGTAAATGAAAAATTATTGGGTTTCATCAATATATTAGGAGAATAAAAGTAATGGAAGAAATAAAACTTCTTAAACTAAAGAACAATGTTGATTCAAACACAAAGTAATGCAGAAATGGCCAAAAAAGCTAATCTATACTGGAAACAAGATTATTAAGTAAAAATGGAAGAAGGTTGTGGAACAACCACCACACCACCACGTGAGCTTTATGGAGAAAAGATTGTGACATACTTTTAAAAGGTAAAGTGATGATTCTTGTCTTATGGTTAGATTTTGTCCAGATGTTTTGTCACAGAATGTATTTTATTTTTGATGTTTGAAAAAGGAAATATGTGTTGTTCTAATATCACGTGCTTCTAGTGTAGTGTTTCTGTACCAACTTTTGAAACTGGCATACATACACTTTTGGGGAAGATACCACGTTCAGCAGTGTGTAGGTAGGGAACAAAGATATTTGGTAATTTCTAAGTAATAATGGTAGTTTTGTAGGGATCAAACTCACTTTTCAGATTCAAACATACAGTAATGATAACTGCAGAAGTCTTTGAAAAGACTATATGCAGTATAAATCACCCATTATCAATAACCAATTGATGAACTTTATAGCACTTACAGTACGAAAAAAGAACTTTGCCTTTTTTACTTGCTGTAAACTTTTTTTCCCACAGTCCTGGGCTTTGTATGGTCTTACTTTTGCAAATGTCATTGCTATTAGGAAAAATCAACATTATCTGAATAATCCAAGAAGAGTCCAAAATAAATAGAAAGTGATCCTGTTCGAATTCTCCATGAAATCTAGGCTTTAGTTTTGTAAACTAAGGGACATTAATATTATCTGTCTAGAAAGACCAGTAAGGCAAAAAAACCCCAGGTTTCTGAGAAAATAAAAAACCAAGAACTGTCAGGATTTTATTTACTTGTCAAGAAAAAGTAAGTTTCTGAAAATGAGACTCCTGACCCTTTCATAGAGTTTGCCTCTCTGTTTCTTATTGTGTTGCACTGTCTGGAGGGGAGTTCTTCTGACTGTTCGGGTGAAGTAACTCCTCTCTTTTATTAGATACACGGGTCTTCGACAGGGCTTTTAGGAAGTTAATTCACTTCCTTTTGGATTTCATCCCATGCCCAGTATCTAACCAATATTTTCAGGAAGAGCTTTTCTCCTCTTGTTGTTTACTGAGGTGTTGTGTTTTACTTGTCAGATTAAAAGAAGACCTCAGATTTTGACCAGTCAAATGAAACAGCCTCTTGAATTTAAAAAAAAAAACAAAAAACAACAAACAAACAAAACAAAAAACCACACACAAACAAATGCACCAAACAAAAAAACCACCAACAAAATAAAAAAAAACCTGTTAACTGGCAAAAGCCACTTTGAAAAGCATTTTCTATCTTACTGACTGTATTTTGCCTGTATTGCCATACAATGGACTGAATTCCCTCCGTAATTACTGGAAGGACTTTGGGGTTCACTGGGACTGCACATACACACACAAACACAAATTAATCGTGGTTTAGGTTCATTTTTTTTCATCCATAGTGTGCAGAAGATACATATATCCTGTTGGGATAGTGAGTTGGTACTAAGACCTGTTTGTGGGGAAAGAAGAGGATTCAGCTGGCCTCCAGGACTGGGCCCAGCTGCTTCCTAATGCCAGGAATGAGCCCTCTGTGTTTATCAGATTGCAAGCAAAAGCACCAGATTAAATTCTCTGTTGAATTGTTAGAGGTGAGGTGGGACTAAATAGCATAGAGAGGTTTAATTCCCTTTTCCTAATTTGGCATATTTGAGTGTGGGCAAGAGTAAAAATAATGAACACTCCAGAGAACTGGAGGAAGTTTTAACTCAAGGCAATATACCTGTGCTACATAAGAAGAAGTCGTGGGTTTTATATGATTATCGCCAGTATCTTTGAACTTGATTACTTCAGTCTTTCACTAATCCCTAATTTCAGCCTTGGAGTAGCTAAACACTTAGAGTAGCTTGGCACTCTGTTTTCTAAAAAAATGAGGAGTAAGTTATTGAATGTGATTTTATTGCACTAAAATAGAATGTAGGGTTGTTTCCCAAGCTGCTGGGCACTTTCCACAGACTTTTTACCTTTTTCAGGTGAATGCATTACATTTGAGGATTAAGTCTTTGTTTTTGTTGAAAAGGAGCATTTATATAAAAAAAAGAAAAAGCACCATAAAACAGATACTCAGATCCAACACTGAGTCTATGGATCTGGATTTCTGTAAATTTACTGAGGTGTCTAAAAACCCCTTTAAATGCAATGAAGTACTCTAATGAAGCATGGATTTAATCTTCAGGGAGAGTCTAACATGAAGACAGCTTACAAATCCTGAAAAGACTAAAGGAACAATACCAGGAAAAGAAAATCCCAGGGTGCTAATTTATCAGATGTGCCTATTTTATTGTCTGCTCTTTCAGGTGCCTGGTTTCCTGCTGAATTTTCTCTTCCACTTTGTTGGAAAATCGAGACATTTTGCAAACTCGCAAAGAGCCAATCTAGTATAAAATTTGATTTTTAAGTGTGTTTAGCAATCCCAAGTGATTGACAGTACCTTCCAGGTTCATTCTTTTTAAGTCACTCTTTATAAGTTTATCCTATACAAGTAGCTTGTACTGCAAGTTGTATTACTTTGAAATTTGGCCTGTGACATTTATGCGAACTATTGTTTGGACACGTCTGCTGTTATTAAGGTTACTGTATAAAGGAAGATTCTCAGGAGCCTTTCCAGCACACCGATGGAAGTTCCCAAAGATAAGGTAGGCGTTGGCATAGGTCTTCTTAATATAGGAAAGTTAGGTATTGTGCCACGTTTTAATTACATGTCTTAAAAGCATCGAGTCAGAATACCTGTGTAGCTGACTTTGCTAAACCTGAATTGTAATAAACCTGCAGGATAGAAAACCCTTGGAGTGCCAAAGACAGAGTGTAATGGAGAAGTGTGGCTTTTAGGTGAGAATGTGCAAGAAGATATGATGAGGTATTTAAAGACAGTGTAGCTTTCAGATTTGAATATTACTGCGTTGTGGCATAAAGACCTTTTCTCGTACCGGTTTTGAGTGGCATGAGACCACAAGTTCGGTTCCTCTTGGGCCTCAGTTGACATGGAAGCCTGGAGCATGCCTGGAGCAAGTTACTGTTCCAACAGTGGAAGTTGCTTTTCAAACTGAATATACTGGTGAAATACCAGTTTTCTGCAAGTTACCTCCCTGGTAAATGATCTGTAGTGTTTGTTAGCATGGGAGGCTGGGGGTTTTTTATAGTTTCTTTCTTAGCCAGCTATTAACTATCCTGGATATTAAGTGACTTAGTATTTTCCAGGGTAGAAAATTGCTTTTGCTCTTGCAGTCCATTGAATATGTCATAGACTTCACCCACATAGTTCTCCTCAGCCAGAAAATAGCTAATATTGACATACTGACAGGCTGACAGTGAACTGTCAAAAATGTCATGAATTCTAAAGAAAAACCTATGCTTTCTATTGTTGAAATATTTGGCCATGTTCTAAGTGTTCAGTTTTCGAAAATTGTGCAAATAGTCTGTGGCTTCATATCTTTTTGTAATGATCATAAAACATATGCAGCAGCTTTTTAAACCATGTGCCAAAATTGTGCCCAGTGTGTTGTGACCACCCTGAAGTTGTGAAACTGCATGTGTATGGAGGATATATTACAGAAAGTTGTACAGAACAGGTGAACATTTCTTTCTAAAAAGTGAATAATCTATTTTTTGGGGAAAAGTATATCAAGACAATATTTAACATAAGAATAAAACATCAGTTCCAGTCCAGACCATGATTTGTCATGTTTATTACCCAAATTCACCTAAAACATTTAATATGCTTTGTGACTGGACAACAGTTTTAGTGTCTAGTCCTAGTCCTACAAAAAAGGGTCCCCTTCCAGCCTGCCTTCTTTCCAGCTGTAAGGTTTTGCCAGCATACTGGGATTTCATTTTCATATCTGGTTCTTTGTTAGCTTTAACTTCTTTTTGTCAATTACATTTTCACCTGGCAGAGAATTAGTTGTTATACAGTTAAAATTCAGTGAATGTGTTAAATGGGTTTTGGAATTAAATGCTCTCAAATTTTAATTACATCAGATTTCAAATATTGGACCAACTTCTTCTCCCGTGAGTAGTTCCAGCTACAGTCAATACGAATATTTTATGAGTTATGCAACGGGATTTGTCCTGCCTTTTATAAGTAATCCTAACACCCACACACAGAGTATTTCTCTAGTTATTATTCTGTGAAAATGCAAGTTAGAATATGGACTGTGTAGTGACTTATCTGTTGTGCTGAAAAAGAATGATAGAAAGGAAAATGCCAAGTAAATTATTTAAATTATTTAAATTATTTGCTCGTAAGCATATTTCAAAAGAAACAAATATAAATAAAAATAAGAATATATGTGTATTCAATATATGTCTAATTTGTATTGTATATTTTTGATAATCCTACTTTTAAATGAATTACTGAATATCCATTTAGAAGGAAGTTGTTTATTTTCAGACTGATAAGTATGAAAAATGCTTCTGAAATGTCTGGTTGACCTAATTAAAAATAAAACTAGGAATAAACAACTTGTCCTACCTCCGAGTCTGCTTGGTTTCCAAAGTCATCTTTTTTGAGACCTTTTTCTGCACATGTACTTGGTACGGTACCTGGGACAATGAGGCCTTTGGGCACAACATTACTTATGTAAATACAATTATTTCTATCAGTGTGCCTAAAATTTTATCCACATTCTCTACTATAGGCTGTATAGAGGCCTATATTTCATTACAGTTGTCTCAGGATCAGAATAACCTTTTTAATCATAAAAATGCATTTACACCAGACTCTTTCACTGGAAAAGGACTTGTTAATTTTAACTGCCATAGAGATGAAAATTAATAGTGAATATGAACATTTTCAGACAGAGATAAAACCTTAAAGAAATATCTGCTAAGTAACTACAACTCTTTTCTTGCACAAATACCTTCCTAAATTAAGACATTGAGGGTTTTTTTTAAGTCTTCATTTAGTGATACATGAGTCAAGATGCCATCATCAACAGAATGCTAAATGTATGCTGAAACTGGTATCATGTAGAGTCTTCTCCCACGAATAGATGTTTTATGTCTACTTTGCTACATTAAGGAGAAATCTCTCCTTTGTGTCTGTCATGAGCAACCCCAGAGGACACAACGTGATGCTTCAGAGTAGCTCCAGGCCATGGAAGCAGCCTGGCCCCAGGACAGAGGTCCTTGGAGAGGGTGTGGGGAACAGCACCACACAGGACGCAGGACAACTTTGCAAATTTACACAGTCCTCCCAACTGCAGCAAGGTTGTTTGATGTAAATGTCCTGCAGTGTGTCAATATTGAGATTTTTGTCCTCCTATCATCTCCAGTGTTAACAGCTCAGCAGGGAAACTCTTTCTGCTGCTGCTATCTGTGCAAATTGTCTCTTATGAAACCATCTCATAAGGACATAGGCAAATGTCCAGTTTCTGTAACGGTGATGTTTGTTTATTTGCAATTAATTAGCCTGAGATTTGGCTCAATGATTTGGAACCTGAGTTAGCAGGTAACTTTAGCAGGAGGAATGAGGTCACCCTGTCTTTTGTACTTTGGGACATTGTACCATGTACATCCCAGCCTGGAGTCACAGCACGAAGCTGCCATGTGAGTTCTCCTTCAGGGTGCCACTGGGCATAATTCCATACCACAAGCAAAACACAGTGTGCTTGAGGAATTCTGTGCAATTTTACTGCTGTAGCCTGGTCTTCTGGAGACACTTTAGGATGCCCTGCAAGGGAGCCAGGTGTGATGCCCGCTTCCTTCCACTCTGCTTCCAGAGAAAATGCCCTCAAGGAATAATTGTGGCCCACTGCTCTTTTTGGAATAATGCTTCAGGGCTCAGGTTGAAAGGGTTGGACATCACTGCTTTAAGCAAATTGGAAGATTCAAGTCTACATTGTACCTCTTTAGGAAAATAAGACAGTTGGGGTAATTTATACCATTTAAGATACTATATTGTAAAATACTATCTTGTCAATCACGTTGACAAGGACAGGGGAAGTGCAAGCCAAAATGTATAAAGAACTATTAGTGGGCAGCAGGTTTTTTCCCAGTGTTTTTGAGCCATAAGCACAGATAGTGTTGTTCCTGGCAGCAGTGTAAGAAAAATTAACTAACATTGTAAATGTAGATGGATTATCATCTCCTATAGATTTTTAGAAATAGATTTCAATTTCCAATTACAGAAGTGGAGACATCTGTAAAAAACCCGTGAAAGTGGGGTTTTTCTGTTTTTGCACTAGTACAGCTGAAATGAGACCCTATTTACTATTTTATTTTCTACTTAAATTAGTCTAAAATGCCAAATACATGTTCTAGGACTTACAAAGTATCTTATATCTATTGAGCAGTTCCTGCATTCTCACTTCTCATTCCTCTCAGATACAGAAAGTCCCCCTGTAATGTCTTATTTTTCAGCTCCTTAAGTTTTTGCAGCCAATATCCACATCCTCTACAGCTTTTTCAGATATCCTTTTATAAACTAATTAGCCACTGAAGACAAGACTGCATTGAAGGTTTCCTACCTTTCTGATAAATATTCTTTGTACCATGCTGCAGAGTAATCTCCTCTCTTTTTCTGCCTTGGCAACTATTTTAGCATTGTTTTCATGCTGTGGGTTTGCTGGAGAGGTTTAGACTAAACCACCCAGGATGTGCTCTATCCTAATGATCATGACACAGTGTACTCAGGGGCATTCAGTGACACATGCAGAATTCCATGCTTTCTTGACCAGGAATTCTGAGAAGGTATCTTGCTACCACTGCTCTCCTGGGTAACAGTTACGCAGATACCAAAATGTGCCTATTGTTTCTATTAGTGGAGATGCCCTAAATGGAAATATTTAAGCAATGTGCATTTTTATTAAGAGATGTTTCCACTCTTTTGAAACCTTTGTAATTTTTTCTCACTGGCATGTCCAAGGCAGAAATGCTCACTTTTCCTCATTAGGATTTAGGATTACACCAGAGTGTGCTTTTCTGTGAATAAACAGCTGTTCAGGGGAAGGAAAATACCCAGCTCTAAAATGAACAAAGTTCTTAAGATCATTTACTTTCAAAATGGTCAGTGCAAGTGCCATTGTATAATGAAACGTCACAGGCACTTAACTTTTATGGAGCAGTTATTGACTGGTCACTGTGTTCATTTTCAGACATCAATGCCAAGGTCAGTTAAAACTAACCAAAGTCCAGATCAACATATATTTCATACTAGAAACTTGCCAGGATTTTATTCACAATTTTCTGTCCTGGTCTGTTTTCAGACAGGCCAATCACAGCTTTCAATGTCTGTATTCTTTTACCTGTTATCTTTTCATTATACCTTGCCCATTTCCATGTTTCCCACTAAATGTCACTTCCTACAGCTGAAATTTAATTTGAATTGTTAACTATATTCATTTTACCAGAGCTTTGAACATGAGTTTATGATTACTTCTTGGCATATAGCTTGCCTCAGTGGGACGTAATAAATTAGTCTAATCATATGGTGAATACTTTCTTCATTCTGTGTTTGTTCCTGCTAGGAACTGAAATTGTCTCTGTAATTGTATGCAAATCTCTTCACCAGAATAATCAAAGGAAACCTATGTGTAGCTGCCCATCCTCCACAAGAGAAGCATAAAAGTAACCTAACTTTTAATTCTACTTAAATGAAATGTTGTAACTTCATATGTGAAATGCAGATACAAAATAGAAGAATAAAATTAAACATCTGTGAGTAGCAGATACTGTGATAATATTCCTGGTTGCTTTTAGTCCTACTCTTTACATATGCACAGTGTTATGTTAATAGTGTTCATGGCATTGAACCTGAGAAATAATAATATTGGAATTTTACATTTTAAACATGGAGGAGTGTCTTCTCTGCCAAAAAATACATGAGGCATATGATGGAAGGTTTTATGAATTGCCTTCAAGAAGGTGCCTGTTTCTTTCTACTGCCTGCAGAAGGATACTGGAGTAACTAGCTCAGAGTTAGCCATCAAAATTTCAGTTGAGATAAATTCTCCTGTAATTCTCTTACTCTAAGGCATGTTTTATATATTGGCCTCAAATCATCTTGATTTGCTTCTTTGACCTCTGTCAAATATTTTAGCATTAATTTTTTAAATGTGGACACCAAAAAGAGATTTAGCCATGTAGGAGTAGTCCAGTGTTCTCTGTGAAGATCATATCATTCTCTTCCTTGTTTCTCTGTTTAAGTATCAAGATGTTACATTAGCTGTCTCAGAGCATTGCTGGGAAAGTTCAGTTCTGTATGTCAATGATTGTGATAGCCGTGTTTGTGAAGACACTCAGATGAGGCAGGATTACCAAGGGCCTTTTGCTCTGCCAGTTCTTTTTGGAGGAGTACTGAAAAGAGTGAGAAGAGAGCAGAGGAAGCCAAAACAATCACCAGTCTCTGTTCATTTCCCTTCTTTGAAAATTTTGTCATTTCTTTGCATGCTGCTTTGCACAGGTTCATATAAAGCAGTTACAGATATGCATATCTATAGCTGTTATTTACTTGTATGTGCACATATATGTGCATTTGTGATGTCTTGGAACATTTAAAAGAACTTATTAAAATGTTTTCTAATTTTTTTTTCTTTTACTTTTAGGATTTTGGGGTTTTTAAGAAACTCGGATTTTGAACCATTTTTAAGGTTTAGTCGAGAGTGATATTTTTACTCCCTCAGAGGAAGTGCCTGGCAGGTGCATTATTCAACATCATAGAATCATTTAGGTTGGAAAAAGTTAAGATCAAGTCCAAACATTAACCCAGCCCTGCTGTGCTCACCCCTAAGCCATGTACCTCAGTGCCACTCTACATGTCTTTTAAATGCCTTCCAGGATAGTGATTCAACTCCTTCCCTGGGCAGCCTATTCCAAGGCTTGACAACCCTTTTCATGAAGAAATGTTTCCTAATATCCAATCTAAACCTCCCCGGGCACAACTTGAGGCCATTTCCTCTTGTCCCATCACTTGTTACCTGGGAGAAGAGACCGACGCCCACCTGGCTTATCTCCAAATTGTTAGTTGTTGGGGGAGCAATTAACTTCTAATAAATTTGTGGTCCATGTGTTTAAAAGAAACAGTAAGACTTATTTCAAACTCACTTCAAACAAGTGGTAATCATAACCGTAGCATTCAGATTTTAAGTCCTGTTTTTCCCGGGGCTTGTTACATTTTTCTGGAAAGGATAAATACTTTAAACTGTAGATTTCAAAAACATCTTAACACAAATGAAATTTAAAATCAGAAATAATGTGCCTGGGATCTACAAATAGAACTTATGGAAGGTGTAAGATCCTAAATGTTATCTGCTGTCCAGCCACCAGTAAACATGGACATGGCCACAAGTGCATAGAGATAGAATTAAGGTTGTGACTTCCTTAAAAAGAATGCTTGTTAGTGTGAATGCCTGTTGTTTCAGTCTGAAGAGTATTCTTCCTATTTTCTCTCTCATGCAGGTATTAGAAATGACACAGCCAATAGGCAGAAATTGCCTGATATTTTATAGTAAAACACTACTTTTCTAACAAATCCCTACAGAGAAGAGGCAGAAGACCTGACATCAAGATCTTCATTTAGTACCCACAATCAGTTCTGTCCTAGGGCACAGGTATCTTACTGAGGCAGATGACTTATGGGGAAAACTAATATGTGGCAATATAAAGACAGCACCGTAACACATTAACCAGAATACATTAGGGTACTGCTAATTTGAAGATATACCAGCTCTTGAGAGCTTTAGCTGGCAGTGTTAATATCCTTTGACATGGTTCTTTAGGATGTTATTTACACAAACGTCTGTGTACATTTGTATACCATCACAGGGCAAAGTAAATCCTATTAAATTGTGACTAGAGAGGTAAATTGTGGGGAAGCTAGCAATTTCTGGAAAATAGCTATGCCTGAATGAAGATACTGTGTAAGAAAGCTAATTTTTTAGTATCAGTCTAGGTTTTAGTGAATTTAAGAATTTTGGCGAAAGGTAATAAGGTAAATATTTGAAAATATTTTATTTTCTTCCAAAGTAGTTTCATTTTTTCCTCTTTTCTGCCCTTTTATTAAAAATACTGATACACATTATCCCTAATGATTGTCCCAAGATGACATATCAGATAACTGGTTATTTAGAGAGACTTCATAGGTGATCTGACAGAGGGTAAGAATAACACATGGTTCTACTTTTTCCCCACTGCTTTTTTTTCCACGTGTTGGCTTAATTGCTGGGGGGTTTTAGGTAAATGTTTGTAAAGTTTTGATAACACTGTAATTACATGCAGTTTCTGATTTAGCATTTAATTTCCAGTAGTAAGAATTTGCCAGAATTTGCCAAAATTTGCTAAGAACATGTCTTCCTTGCTGCTTGCAAACTACAGAGGAGCCAAAGACCTCTCACCTGACCCAGTTGTAGCCGACACCTATGGCATAACTAAAACCAGATAAATAAAAACAAATAATACATAAAATACTAACAAGGTACAAAAATTTGGTTTTGGCGCATATCTGTAAGTACCTTTGGATGTTTTCATCTCCATGCATGCTTGTCATAAGAAAGATTATGGGACTGCAAAGTTATTTTGAAGGCATTTAGTTAAAAGGGAAGGTTAATGGTATCTGAAAACTGTGAAAGCCCAACCAAAACTATCGGACTGGCTTCAAAACCAGGGCTTTTCTTCAGTCCCTCTCAAGTTCCCACTTACCTCTATCCCTTGGCACTTTGATGAGACACCTTTACAGTGTTTTTCATATGATGGCTGCAGACTCTGAAATGCAAAGAAGGGGGAAAATCTTGCTGCTGAGTAGGTGTAGCATAAATAGGACCTGACATAGCTTGAATCTTTGATCGTGAATTCCCATTGTGGTGTAAGCCAAACCTCCTCCCATATGCTCCCTGAAAACACATTTCTTAGCCTATGTTGTTCCACTTAAGACTTTTTTTTAAAAAAAGAAGTCATGGTTATAATACCTTGACAGCATTTTCTTGTAGCTTTATGTTTTCTTCAGGACAGAAGGATTATTAAATACTGCAGATGAAGCTGCACAGGTACCAGTCTCGACAGGATTAAGAGAGAGAAGGACAGAAAGTCTGACCATACACCATTGCAAGATCTTGTTTTTAAGATGGCTCTCAAACACTGAGAAAATATTCAAGGTCATAGTTGTCAGGGAGGCAAGAAACATGAACTCACAGGTAGTTTCCTTTATCATCAAATATTCTGAAATATTTGAACCAAAAATACAATAGATGACTGAACTGGATCCATTATTTCCTCAGCTTTGTTTCAGCTGTTTGCTACAGAACCATCTGTAGTAAAATAGTCCTGATCATGGATGGTATAGTGGCTTAATTCACAATCTACATCACAGTAGATCCCTTTGAAAATACAAAGAATTTGGAAAGCTAAGTAGACCCAAACATGGATTTCTCAAAAACAGGTTATGTGAGATAAAGCAATTTTCATTCTATTACAAAATAATTGGTTTTCTAGACATTGGAAAATAATTAGGTGTCTCATTCTAGTGCAAGTTTTTACGGTTTCCATGCAATTTTGCTAAATGAGTGTATTGGGTTTGCATGGCAGGGGTTTGGTAGTGGGGGTCTATGGGGGTGGCTTGTGTGAGAAGCTGCCAGAAGTTTGTCCCATGTCTGATAGAGCCAAAGCCAGCCAGATCCAAGATGAACTTGCCACAGGCCAAAGCCAAGCAGACCATGGGAAGGCAGCTGTGCCCCTGCAGCCCATGGAGGTCCACAGTGGAGCAGATTTTAGAATTATAGATGGTTTGGGTTGGAATGGACCTTAAATATCATGTAGTTCAAACACCCCTGCCACAGACAGGGAACCTTCTGATGCCTTGAGGTGGCTACCTGAAAATAGAGGCTACACAAGACTAAGAGAATAAAAGCAGGTATTTATTTGAAGGGCCTTCAAAGGTACACCTTGGGAGTCAAAAGCCTCCAAGGGGCTCCACCCAAGATGGACCCTGGGTCACGGGTTTTTCACACTTTTATAAGTTTGGTCCATTTGCATATCAGGGTCAATTCTCCAATTAAAATTTCAAGTAATGATGTAATTACCCCAAGTTTTCTTCCCCTGTCCAGAGGCTCAGTTTACATGTTTCAGGGCCTGGGACAACAAGGTGTCCTTGAGTTCACGCCCAGATAGGGTTTGTTATGTCTAACCATAATGTGAGAACAGTAGCTAACAGGCTATATGAAGTTTCAGAGTTACACACTAGGCAGTACAGGATCTGAAAAATGTAAAAGCTAAAACCTAAGGCATCACTTCTGCTAGACCAGGTTGCTCAGAGTCCTGTCCAGCGTGGCCTTGAATGTCTCCAGGGATGGGGCATCCACAGCTTCTCTGGGCAAGAATGACCTTCTACAACCATGTGCATGGTTGAAGAAAGGAGAGGTGAAGGGAAGGTGTTTAAAGATTTTTTTTCCCTCATTATTCTAGTCTGATTTGATTGACAGTAAATTAATCAATTTCCCCAAGTTGAGACTGTTTTGCCCATGACAGTAATTGGTGATTGGTCTCTGCCTTTCTTTGTCTTGACCCACGTTTTCCCTCATCCCATCCAGTTGAGGAGCAAGAGTGATAGAGGGCCTGGTGGGTACCCAGCATGCAGCCAAAGTCGACCCATGGCAATGAGCTAAAGAAATTCTGTCTTGATGAAATTTCTAGAAGATCTGTAAAATACTGATCACACTCAAACTCAGAAAGAATTATATGAAATTCACTGTCAGATAAAAGGTATGAAGTATTGATCCATTCTGGTTGCAGGTTTGTTTTTTTTTTTTTTCCCCACTATCCCTGTTAATAAATTATATGAAGAAATATAAAATACATTTGTTAAGCTTGCAGGGGATAAAAATTTAAGAGGACAGTGTGTACTCTGGAATACATTTTTTAAATACATCACATTTTCACAACAGTACTTCAGGAGGAACTTGGATTGATTGCAACATATCCAGAGGAAAGCAAGGAAAATTGTCAGAATCGAGAGTAAAACCTTTTCCACAAGGAAAAGTGGAGAGAATCATGTTGCAGAAACAGAAGTGCAGATAGAAAAGAAATGTAACAGCAGTCTTCAGTTACGTAAAAGATTGCTTTACGGAAGAAGGGAACAAACTGTTCTCCAGGCCTACTAGAGATAGGACAAGAATGAAAGGCTTTAAATTATGCCAGGGGAGACTTAGGTTAGATGTCAGAAAACATTTCCTAATGATAAGCATAATTAAGCAATTAATATATTACCTAGGATGTGACAGAATCCTCTTTAGAGATTTTTAAGGACAAAGAAAGATATCTAGAATGTTTTCTATATAATTTATATGTCTTAGGGTATGGAGAGATAGAGAGGAATAGATGGGACTGTTTCTTGAGTTTCCTGTCTTACTTTCCAATCTCTATATCATTTCTGTGAATTAGACCCAAGAAGTACTCAGAACACACCTGCAGTTCTCGCTTCCACTCTGTCATCTGAATTGGCTAGTCTGTATGTAGTTTTGTTGAATGTTCTGGCTCCAGCTCAGACTGCAGAGAAAATCAGGGGTGCAAGGGACTCTTTAAGTTCTGGAAGCTCTATGCTGACCAAAATTTGAAACAAAACTGTATGTTAATAAAAAGGTAATAAGCACAACAATGAAAAATGAAATATACATGAGTTTGAGTGCTTGTAGCTATTGGTGGAATGTATGGTCATGTATCACTCATACTGTGAATTTCTTGTATGGTTTTTGTCACTGTATTTTCTGGATTCATCTTGACAAGATTTGGCGAGATAAAATAAATGGTAGATATTTTCACTAAGCCTCATGTCCAAACTCCTTCGGTATTCACTGAAGAAAAGGCACCTTTGAGATAGATATCTAAGACCAAAAAAATGGGGTTTTTTATGGGACACATCTCTCCTTTGAAAGCTTGTATGATTAACTTAGACAACTACTGTATAAACAACTAGAATTAAGCGACATGAATCCAGTTCTGAATATTAAATATATTGGCTTATCCTTACCAAATGGTTTATCATTTATTCTTCACTTCTGCTGCATGTTGGATGTATAAAAAACTCACCCTAATATGAATTCCTACAGTTGGAAGTAGCTTTTGTGCAGTAGCTTTCGTGAAGTAGCTTGCGCAAAGTAGCTCCAGCAGTGTCTGGGGCTTTTGGGATCATAGCAAAACTTGGGAATGGGATTTATTCCTATTTGAAAATTAACTAGCCCTGAAAGAGAAGAAAATGAATTTGCATTTCAGTGACGTGTAGTTTTTAAGCCCATATAAGCTCATTTTTGAGAAGACCCATGTTCGTCAGAGATCTTTTCTGTGCCTGAAATCATAACAAATATATTGCATATGCTGTTTCCAAGTTTATTAACCTGTTAACTCAGTGATTCAGTATTTGTTAGTCTGCTAACCATAGTAAAATACAGCCATAATATGTAAATATTGCATCCTCTTCATTGTAGAAAATTAATAATAAGTTACTGCACAAAAGTTCCAAAATGAGAATTATTACTGGGGATGCTGCTGTTTGGAGCAAGCAGCCACTTCACTATCTGTCTCCTGGCAAGACCATCGGGAATGATTGCCTGTGCTTAGAGGGTTGGGGAAATGTTTTCCCAGAATGAAAAGGCTGCTGGAAGATGAAAGTTATTGAAATTTAATTATATCACTGTAAGTGATAACTGAAGTATTATCTGGCGGAAAAAAAAAAAAAAAAAAAAAAAAAAAAAAAAAAAAAAAAAGAGAGAGAGAAAAAAAGGAAAAATGTGCATTCCAGCAGAAAAAATGTCAAGACAGTGCTCCTCTATCACTTCAGTTTATCCTGAACATGCTGAAGAGATTTAGAGATCAGATTTTACCTTTTATTTAAATTGAAATAAACAAAATCAATTCATTGCCTGCTGAAGTGAAATTGATCAGGACAAAGTCTAGCTGAAGACAAAAAAGCCTGAAAGGCAACTGAAACTTTAAAATCAAAAAGATTTCTCACTATTTCAGCTACTTGGGTGTAGGAAGGTTGTGTATAGGCTCCAATTACAGCAATGTTGCAGTGAGTAGGAGGAATCCTGGACTGCAAAATTGCCCATTTTACACAGTTTGGACCCCAGAAGATACCTGACTCTGAAGAAGTACTAATATCTCTACAGCACCAGGTGCGCATATGCTACTATTTTTCTATGGCTGATGAATTTTTTGATGAAAAAATGCCAGTGTGTTGTGGAATGAGTGAAGATGGCTTAAAAAAGACGGTATTTTGTTTGTAATGTATTTAACTGTAGTATCAATCCCAATACATGGATTTCTTGCAGTAGGGATCTACAGCTTTGATTTTACAGGAAACAAATAGAATAACTTTTCATTTTCATGTTTTGGCGGGGGAGGGGGGGGGAGGAGGGGGGGAGATGGGGAGTGGTTCATGGGTTTTTTCCCAACATTATGAATGTGTGTTACCTTTTGGGCAAAAAGAAAGAAAATAGCAGTATGGTAGATCATCACAATTCCACCTGACCAGAGAACAGAGAAGCAAGAAAGAGATCAAGAAAACAAAATCTTTGCAGACTTGCCCTGTCTCTGTTTTGGTTCCAGGATATTGAGGTGGAATTGGTATTACTGGTCCTTAAGCAGTTGTTAATAGTATCTAGATTTAAGCAATGACCTACAGAAATCAGTTGGCAGACTTCTCATCACAGGTCATTTGAGGAAAATTCCCCAGAATACAGTCCCATAAAGAGGAAAAAGAAGTCCTTCTTGCATATAATGTCCTTGCATTTGGGAAGGACTTCAGCTGTGCTTTCAGGAAGCTCTTCTGGCATTCTCTTTTGTTCATAGATTTGCTAATTAAAAAAAAAAAAAAATTGCAAGCTCCATGAAGGACCAGGAACTTCTTGATATGAATTTCCAGGCTTCAAAGTTCTGCTTGGACACAACCATTTGTCTTTTCTAATAAATGAGTTACCTGCATTTCAAGGTTGAATTAGTTGATGAGGAAGGGTTACTATAAAAATTTGTGAGAGAACTTAGCTTACTTTTATATATTGGCATAGTCCTAAACATTTTCTTAAATAATGTTGTTTAGAAAAACATGTACATTGTACAGCTCAGCTGATATGAGCTAGCCTAGGGATTTTTTGGTTTGCTTTTATGCAACAAATAGTATTTCACAATAAATGGGAGGGAATGTATTCCAGAAAATGAATCATTCATCTGTCTGTAGCATAACTGAGGATAAACAGCAGGTAAACAGAAAATAAATACCTTTTAGATGACAGCTATAATATTCGTGTCTGCTGTCTTTACTTGGGCAAACATCTTTCTACAGATTAGGAATTTTTCTTGAATAGAAATGCAGCATTCAGTTTCTGAGAATTATCCCAGGTTAGTTTCAGAGGTTTTTGCCTTATAAAATGTTTGCAGAAACCAATTTTTCCCCCTGTCAGCTGTAGCCAATTATTTTGGACAAATAAGCATTCTCCGCAGCATGTCTAATTTTTGTGCCAACTGAGCCTGTGAATGCCTTTATTCATTCTGTGTAAACTTCATCTTCGTCAGTCTGTTATATTGGAAATTGTTCCTGCACACTGAGTAGATGACCATACCACTGATTACTTGCATAGGGACTCTGAACTCTTCTGATGGAGAATATTGCACCATATCCACTTACTGCTGTTTAGCTGTGTTGTGCCTGTATGTGAAAACCCTCATCTAAGTGCCAGCTACTGACAAGAAGCCACAGAAGCTTCAAATACCTAAATGAAGGCAGTTGCTAATGAAACGTGGCAAGTGAAACCTTGATCCAAGATAGAAGAAAAAGTTTTCTGTGTGTTTGTCTGATATTTGTCATGCTTTATGCTAGGATAAAATACCAGTTTGATCAAAACACATCTTAGTGAAGTTGTCCAAGTGAAATAAGAAAGGTGGGAGGGGATGTCAATTGCTGTTTCAAACACCATTCATTCTGAATCAAAGAAAATGTTAATTAGTGTCAGGAAGCTGAATTAAGTAAATGTTGACTGCCTTGGTAGCAAAGATCAAGTCAAAGTTACAGTGTAAGTGAAGCAGGAGCCGCTGTCACATTGGAGTGGTTTTAATATATGTCTATATATGGAAATGAATAGGAAATGAAGCAAGAAATACAATGTTTGGGAAAGAATATCATCATGATTTGCAGAGATAATTACAGGCAAAAAGGAGATTGAATATAGCAACAGGAAAAGCAGAATAATTATGCAGCAATTAACAGGAAAGCTGATGGTTCTCTGAAAAAAAATAACAGTCATCGGGTTAAAAATATATGCTGAGTAGAGAAATGTTTTAATACTCAATACATTGAGTATTTGAATTCATTTCCTGCAATAAAATACTGTTTCATAAAATAAATGTGTCATTTATGTTATAAAACATGTTCTGCATTTTATGTATTTATTATAATTCTTAGTATTTTTATCTAAAATATGTCATCTTAATTGGAGGGGAAAAACCTAATAAGTGTTCATTTTGGAGTGCTGGTGCATAATATCATAATGATAAGGAAATACACATTTTAAGTTAATATTTCAAAGACTGCAAATGTTCTAGGAACCATTAGAAAAATAACTACTCATAGGTTTGCAAGAAAATCAGTTTCTATATTTCCTAAAAACTTCATATTCTTATTGTCTACTTCTATTTGACTGGAGGCAAACTCACATTTCGGTTGTGTTGTAGGTCTTCAGCTAAACAGTTGGTTAGCAACCACACGCTCAAAAGTGCTCTTTCTGAAATGTAACTTACAAAGATTCCTCTTGAAATCTGTGGGAATATCTCATAGTTGTTCTTCAGGGAATCTGTAATGCAGTGGCATCTTTAAGTGCATTAAAAAGACACTTGGGGGTCACTGCAGTCAGGCATGGGACCCTCTTGTTGAAGAGGGAAAGAGTCTACCACTGGGTGGCCACATCACTAAGGAAAATTTTTAAGAGGTGATATCTTTCGCTTAAAGCTAGTGGGGAAAATTCTGCCAGATAATGAGTTAAAAGCCACAATACTTCCTGTTGTTGTTCTAGGCAGGAGGACCTTCTCTGAATTGTGTCATTTGTATGAGAATGTTATTGAGAAACCTATCTGTCCTTCTGTTCTTTTTGTCTTTTTTAAGCATTAACTCTGGATGTGAGGTGTACAATCTTCATTTCTTTAAACAAATTTTTCACTTACTGTGGATGAAAAGTAGAATAATACATGCTTCCTGCTTCAGGAGTTGGTTAGGCAAGTCAGGATGAGGCTTGCAAGCTGTCCTAAGTCATGCCATAAGCTCCCCTGCTGCCTCTGTGCTGCACAACCCCAGTGAGAAAAAAAACAAGCATAGGAAGAAGGTGAAGGGCTGGTGGGCCAGGGCAGCCTGAGACAGCAGGCAGAGAGCCTGCCCTGCAGGTTCAGGGGGAGACCTCTGACAGGACACTGCCTTTCCCATCTGTGAATGGCCTCAAAGACGACATGGACGGCATCAAATACTGGTACTGATAAAGAGCAATAATCCTGCCAGTAGTAACAGTTAATGCTTCTCTGCTGCCCTTCATTCACTGACCTCTAATCTCTTTGCATACATTGATTCAAGCTATATGGAAGCTCTGAAACAGTTCAGTATAATTTCTGTTCATGCATCTATACTGGCATATAAATGTATAATTAAATGAAACAAAGAATTCTTGCTAGGAAGCATTAAAAGCTGCTTGGATTTAGTGTTGTTATTAAAAAAAACCAACCCAAACCAAAGCATTTGCATGCTTTTGTGGTATGCAAATACTTACACTGAATGAGTAGGCTCAGATTTTTCCTTTGCTGTGGTGAAATGCCCAGATACAGAAACTGTACAAAACTAATCTGAAAAGCTGAATCTGATGCTTGAGTGGAAGAGTTTGTGTGCATGAATCATATGAAGATTATCTATAATGCTGACTCCCAGCATTCTGGTCACAGCGACTGCAAATTTTGTTAATTGCATACTGTGCTCTAGTCATGACAAGCAGCATAGGTAGGGATACAAATATTCTCATGTTCCCTTCCCTGCAGGAGCAAATGTTAGGAGACATAGTATTGATTAAGGACAATTCCTATTCAAAAAATGCAATGCTTGTGTTACTAGTGTATTGTATCCTTCTCTTTTAGGTTATTCAATACTTCAAGCAATTATGGAAAAAGCGGGACAAAATAGTTGGCAAGTCAGTGCCATCTGTGTGGAGAATTTTAATGATGCCAGCTACAGGCGGCTTTTAGAAGATCTGGACCGAAGGCAAGAAAAGAAATTTGTAATAGACTGTGAAATAGAGAGGCTTCAAAATCTCTTAGAACAGGTAATACCTGCTTTTTACATTACTGTAAACACATTATTGAAACTCCAGATGAGACTGCATTTTGTTTATTTTCTCAGTGGAAATGAAATTGATTTTTTATTTTTTATTTTTTTTGTTTTACTTCGTGGGCCTATATTTGTATGTCCACTTGCCTGTTCCATTTTGTTTTCATATATAATACTTCTCTTTGCAGCTGGCATGTCAGGGCAGGGAGCCCCTCCTTTCCCCCTTGGGAGCTTGGTGGCGAAAGGTGCCAGCAGTCAGGGCAGCTGCACATTCAGTCCCACTTCCTGATTCCTCCTGCATCGGGGTCAGAGGGCTGGTGGAACAATATGGTGCTGCTGAATTGCCAGTGTGCTCTTAGTCTGTACCTTCATGGGGGTAAAGCTCTGTATTGTTTGAGGGGGAAAAAAGTCATGTTTAAATCCTTTATTCTTTCTATTTGCTAAATGCCATAGGTCATGTATTTCGAACCATAAAAAGCTTTAAAATAATTGTTGCAAATATATAAACTGATAGTTTTATCACCTTAGCAGGGTATTTAGGAACATGATGAGCAATAGAATAAAAATGCTGTTGAACTGGGAAGAGAGGTCAGGTTCTTCCATCAGTTATTCACGGAAACATGCTACTGGGGAAAGAAAATACTGGGTCAGACAGACTGGCTTGCACTGCGTAGTACCTGTACCAGTGAATATCAAACCCTGCTGCTCTGGTGTGGCAAATCTGTCCTATATAGTGTTTATGTGCAAGCTCTTCCTTAAATGATGGAAAAAATTAAGCGATGCTTTGAAAGAAAAAATTTGACGAATGACAGGAAAATAACTTACAGTTAACTATCTGCTTCTCTTATGATCCCGCATATTACATTGCTGTGGTGCAAGTTCACTGTTCAGTGCCTCCTGCTGCTACAGGAATTGCAGGGAATGAATGCCATCTGCTGGTGCTGGACCCTCTGCCACCACTCAGCTTCTCTTGGTTAATGCATTAGAGAATTTTGAAGATTTTGTTGCAAAACTGTTCATGATGCATCTGCCTCTGAAGTCACTGAAAAATGAAATGTCATTTTTGATACAGAAATTCATAAAATAGTACTCGTAAATGCATAAAATAGTACTCAATGTCATATATACATCAATTTTGCTTTCACTGGCGGAAGGTAAAGAGGGAAACTGAGAATTAATAGTGTGGCTGATACAACGAGGACTTTTTCTATGACTATTGCCAAGAAAAGAACAGACAATATTGTATTTCTACAGATAATTCATTTGGCCATTATATTCTTCTTTATTCTGAATGCCATTATGTTTTAACACATACTTTCTACAGCTTGTAATGAAATCCTCCCCCAGTTCAGCCTACATTATAGTAAAACAAAACACCCATGTGAGGGTCTTCTAAATTACATTCAGAAAAACAATTTCTCCCTCACCTCAGTGTGTGCACATGATGTTACCTGATTTCTTTTATATGGCATGCAAATGTGACACAGAGAAAGTATGTTCTGTTGCCACAAGTCTTGAAGTACACCCACCATCCTGCGTAGGTGTTCCTACTGACTATCCACTCAGTTTCAAAGGAAAGTGAAGTCACTGAGTACATGTTTGGATCTCACTGATCTCACATGTACATTTTATTTGCATCCAGGAGCTGCTACTTATTTTCCTTCTAGATCAGCACCTGCATAGTGAGTTCATACAGGTCTGGATTTTGCATGCCTAAAATAGGTAGTTAATGCAGGCATGCTAAGATATAAAAATGGAGTGTGTGGCCACAACAGACTGAATCAGACATGGTGAGTTTGTCTCACACCTCTACAGGACAAGCCTGAAAGCTAATTGAGCTGGTTTTTTTCATAAAATGCACCGGGAGAGTTGAGGGTAGGAGTTAACATCTAATATGCAGCATATTTGTATCACTTTGGGGAAGTGATTTATCTGGCTACTGTCTAATTTTGGGTGGGATAAATTTTACCTAGGAAATGAGCTTTTTTGTACTTGTGCTTCTGCTTGTTTGCTCCTAAGTGTAAAATCTTTGCCTGAAATCTATGCTAGTGAAGTGAAAGAAACTGGCTTGTGGGCTTACAGACTTTTTTCTTCTCTCAATAGTCACTGTCTATAAATATAACATATACATATCTCTGTTTGCATGACCTAATTAAATTGGAAGTCTTATATCATGTGAATTCTCTTCTTCCCCAATGTGCCTGGAGATTCTCTCCATCTTTCTAAAGGGCAGTCACTGTAAAAGCAGGAATGGCGTTACAGCCAGGCTAGAGAAAGTATGCAGAAGACCTCCAGTTTACTCTCCATTCTGAAGGTCCTGGTCTTCCTAGACAGGCTGACCTACAAATGGGCCTGGAGTGCTGGTTTGGGGTTCCACTATGACCTTCAAAGACCAAATGCTGCTTTAAGGGTGGGCAGTCAGAAGCAGTCTCAGACACATAAGCATTTAGTTTTCAGAAAATAGAAATGAAGAAATTAGCTAAAAGAAATTAGCCCAATGTAGAGAATGCAAAATAACAACCATTTTCAAATATCAGCCATTGACTTTTTCCCTTTGCTTGAGGGCTTTAATAACCTGTAGCAGACAGGTAGGGTGGCTTCACAGATGGACTGAAAGTTGGCATGTTCTTCCCTGCATACACAGAGGAATTGATTAAGCTTCAGTGAGTCTAATTAACTCAACTTCTTTCCTGCCTAGTTCTTCTGTAATTGAGAGCCTAAGTTGTGACTATACTGTAATACTTTGCAATGTACAAGTAAATGTTCTGCAGAACATTTAGGAAAAGTAATTAAATCTCAGTAATGAGACCATAACTCAAAGTGCTTTGCCCTTAAATCTGCGCTAATGAAGGGAGGGAAACTGGCTTGTGGGCTTGTGGGTTTCTTGTCGATTGACTGCCCATGTACATATTCACACTTCTCATGACTGTGTACCTCAAGCAGTGAAGACTGGGGACTATTCCACTGGCTGTGTTGTAGAAGTGAGCTAATGTGCTCCTCACCTTCCCATATCTGCTGCCCACTTATCTGACCTGGTATTTTCTGCTTGCTGCCCTCTTCTCCTGATAGCGGAGAAAAACAGCACCTTGCTGTTTCCTCACTTCTTGTACAACTTTATTGTCACCATTTCCTATTTCCATTTGTCTCCTATATTTCTTAGTTTATTAGTTTTTCTCATTTATTTTCTCCTCTCCGTGTACCTTGGTATGTGTGTAGAAGCTACCCCCACGCTCTGTATCTGAGACTTTTCTTCACAGAAAACTTCTCTCCTTGAACCCAGTGATGTATCTGAATTTCAGACTCCCCCCATGCACAACCCAAGATGTGCATTTTTTATCATGAGATCTCCCTTTTAGGTTTCACGTAGCTGTGGTGTTTTGGGCAGGGCCGAGTCTGTATTTCTTTTTACGGTGAAATACAGAGAAATGGAGTTTCATTTTCAGATTTTCATTCTAGAAAGGGACAGTAGGGCTGCCATTACATTAAATCCAGAAGTTGGATTCAGGCTGCATTCAAGGGTTTATATCTGGTTTCCTTGGATTGCTCCCTCTTGTCTTCATCTCAGCAAAGGTTTCAGATATTACCTCTCAAGGGCATGCCAAGACTGTGATGGTTTTCTTACAAAAGCTCTGCTGCTTTTCTTTGGTCATGTTCACCCACCCAAGACTGAATTGGAGGTATTTGGGGATTAGTGTAAATATTTTGCTTGGGTTTGGTGTTAGTGCCAGTTTGCATGGCTCAGGTCAAAGATCTGTTTACACGAAAAACTGAAGCGAGGCATCCATTTCTGCACACATCAAAGGGTTGTTGCCTCTATGATCAGTAAGAGAGACAGTGTCTTCAGCCTGAGTCAGCAGATCTCCACCTACACTTAATAATCTGCTCTAACTTAAGCCTACCAAGATAATTTTAGCTCCTTTTCATCCTTTATTCTCAGGATGGTGAAAGAACACCTTACCTTCTTAACAGCTTACAACAGCCATAACCAGGAAAACCTTTCTGTTACCTGGAAGTGAAACTCATCCTTTACACTCCTCTGGCAGACCTTACCATCCTTCAATCCCAGGCTCTGAAAGACACCACACAAACACCAGGACTATTGCCAGAAGTGTTCTGTTAACTTGCCTGCTTTAAGTGATGCACACGATTTGCCTTTGGGAGGGGGAAGCAGACCTGCACCCATTTTCACTGGCTGGAGCATTCATGGTGTGTGGCTGGGGGAGGTGTGGCTCTGGGCATGGACTGCTCCCTCCGCATGCCCCCTGTGCTTGGGGCAAACCCACAGTCTGTAACACATGGGCATTCAATGCTTGACATGACCAGTGCTGCTCATGTGCAGAAATAACCCAAAACAAGTGTGTTTCACTGCTGAACAGCAGCCGCAAAAGCAGTAAAAATAAGGTGGAAAGTGTCTCTGTCCATGGCAGGGGGGTTGGAACCTGATAATCTTGAAGGTCCCTTCCAATTAAAACAGTTCTAGGATTCCGCGATCTTACGAAGATCTATTCCACGTCAGCTTTCCACACAGCTTCCAGAAAGTATGTTTCCATTTTGTAGAAAGCACATCTGAGCTGAATGGTTATGGAAAACTTTTCATGCTTAACAGAATGTGTTCTAGAACCTTGTAAGTGATCTCACTAAATCTAATTAGGGTCTCCCCAGTCATTTACCTGATGCTTTATTTCATCTATTCATACACAGCCATAAAAAAAAAAATGGAACAAGTTTTTAATTCAAAACATAAATCAGTACAGCCCTTAATTTATGTTGCATAAGTGACTAGAGACAGAGGCAAAGCCCCATTTTCCTACAGGCATGAAATTAGGGATTGTTTTTACCATTACCTTTACAGATTACCAGGACGAGACAGAGAAAGAGAGCTAAAACAAAGACACAGAAAGATAAAATGATACCTGCACAGTTTAATGTAACAGCTATAGCTTATATAGCAGAATGCGTTTCTAGGGATTCATTTTCTGTCAAGGACCGTTATGTCCTTGTTTACCGACATCCCTTTTTTCACGGCACTTTCAGCAGGTGGTCTTTTAAAAGCAAAAAATATTCTGTTCGAATGAAAGGATGAAAGTCAGTGAAAGGGATGGAAAATTCTCTGCTTCTGTGTCTCTTCTTTACAAGCTGTGTTTCTAAAGTGCTCCCATGAATTTAATACAAAGAACTTTCTGCTTAAGATGAAACGAATGCTTGAAGCCCATTGTAACATGATTTCCACTTCCTTCCAACTAATCCACTAACACTGGCAGCAAGCTGTACAGCATCTGAGCAGTCCAGGCCAAAGGAGTCCTTTGACACATACGGCACAGCAAGAAACACACAACTGTTCATTGAGAGTTTTGCTTCTTTTCTTACCCCTTCTTTTTATTTTATTTTTCTTCCTGCCTTTTAAAAATAGTGTATCTGTTTGCATTTTTTGCTCACTCAGTGAAAATCAGAAGTCAAGTCAGCCTAGGGCTGAAGGGTATATCTACCAAAATTAGAAAATTATTACTTTAAACTTATATGTATTTACTGAATTTCTATCTGAAATGCAGAATCCATGTTTCAAAATAAATACGCCGACAAAAAAAATGTGTGTTTATTTATTACTGAGAAAGCTCAAACAAAACTAATCCACATGCCTATTTAAGCTGAGTTATGAAACCCCAAGACAGGCTTCCCAATCTAACAAAACAATTATTTTTTAATTTTTCCCCACATTTTGTGGGAGTTTTTTGTGGAATAAAATTCCACTGAATTTTATTCACATTAGTATTTATTTATTTATTGCTTAATTTGTGTAAGTACAACGTGAAACTATCCAGAAACTACATATAGGAGATGGGAGTGGTGTTTAGAAGTACTAAAACAAGTGATAGCCCCTTGGTTTTTTGTGGGCTTTGTTTTCCTCCTAGACCACCGCTTCCACAAACATCATAAAAGTTTTCTTCCCAGAAGTGTACGGAGCAAGAAGGCAATAGCAGTTGCTATGGCTAATCAAGAAATGTGTGGAAGGTGTCAGTACCCATGTGCTGACTAGGAGCTGTCAGACAGGAGGTGTAGTGCCCAGGTGCTTCCTGTCCTTTTGGTGGCTAAAACAGATGGGTGTCTGTTCTCCACCCAGCAGCCCGTATTAATAAGAACCATGCAGACTTAATGCCTTAGGTGTCTTAGACAATGTCTTAAAGATATTGTCTTCCTTTCAGGTATAGCTGAAATTGCCTTTTGTGTTAAAAGATATTTTACTGGAAATTTGATAAACAGACCCAGAGACAGCTCAGTAGCAGAAAAGTTCTTTCCTTAGGAAAGATGACTGAAAATGTATAGCAAAACACACACATTTAAAGAAATGTCATGGCACTCTCTCCTAAGTTGTACTTGAGTTTAATTAATTGGTATACTTTACCTTCAGTAAATACATGTCATAGGTGGCTTTCGTTATTTCTTTGCTGTTTTGCAAGCAATGCTGAAGTGTAATAAAACAACGAAATTCTGGTCAGATTTGAAGACTGTCACAGGAAATAATTTTGAAGCTTTCGGTGAAAATATATTTTATTTGCTCAGCCACTGTATTTGTTCTTTTTACTTCTTCAGAGACCAATAATCCTTATTACTGGAGAAGCAGACTGTCATTTGCTCAGCCATAGCTGATCTCACAGCTATTTCTTATAGTTTGTTCAGCACTCAGAAATGTGTTCGGGTATACAATGCAGCCAATACTCCAAATAGATTTGATAATTACACTAAAAAGTGTAAGCTAGGAGTAATTTAGATCATGAGGGATACTGTTATTAACTATAAATATTTCAGCCCTTTTCTTCTGGGCTTTCAATATTTTTTTTTTCTTTTTGCCGTTAATCTATACCAAAAAGACATGTGAAATGATGTAAGGAAGCTTTCAAAAGCATGAAATGCTGAAATTGAAAGTTAACAGTTTTGTTCCCCTGACCCTTTTTCTGCCAGAATTCTCATTGTCAGCATGTGTTAAGCACAGCAGAGCAAATAATGTACCAGAAAAAAAAAAAAAAAAAAAAACTGGACACTTAGAGCTCTGAGATTTGCTTTCTGACACATTTTGGAGCTGGTTTTGGAATTCAGAATGTCTAGTACTGACACAAACGGTTCTATTCCACAAACTAAGTAAGAGAATAATTGGGATTGGAAGACACCTCTGAAGATTACTCCTGCTGCTCAAGGGGGCAACCTTAGATCAGCTTATTCATTCGGTCAAATTTTGAATGCTTCCAAGGATGGAGATCCCACAACACTTTTATTTCCTGTTTCACTACTTGACTACCTCATAGAAAAAAATGTATTCCTCATATCTAGCTGAATTCTGTGTGCTGCAACCTGCGTCCCTTGCCTTCTGTCCTACTGTTGTACACCTCAAGGGAGAGTCAGGTACCCTCTTCCCTACTCCATACATATTGCTAAGACCTGCCTGAGCTTTTAGTTCTTCAGGTCGCTCCAGTCACAACTCTCTTGGCTTCTCCTCATATGACAGATGCTTCAGTCCCCTTCATGGTGTTTCTTTGGACCTGTTTGAGTATGTCCCTGTCCCCAGCAGTGGGCACACCATTGCAGATGTTCCTCAGCAGAGCTGAGCAGAGGGGCAGGATCACCTCCCTCAACCTGCTGGCAATGCAGTCCAAGAGGTTGTTGTCTTTCTTTGCCATGAGGGTTCATGACTGGCCCATGGTAGACTCAAACCAGAAGCCCAGGAGCTTTCTGGCAAAGCCTCTCTTCCCACCCAGTGTGCACCCAGCCTGTCCTGCTGTGCTTGGTGAGTCAGGCTGAGAGTCAAGCTGCAGAACAAGGCACAGATGTACACAGATGAGCTCCTTTGATTCACAGTACTCTCTTTACACACCTATAGGCAGCACTTGAGATAGAAATACCTTATGAGTGAGTGAATGAACTGTGTATCCTCTTGTATTGAATCTTGCAGACCTGTAATGTGCTTGCATCAGAAACACCCAGAAGGAATATTGGGGTGATCAGATCAACCTCTGCTACATTGTGTGACTGCATCTAAAAAGTTCTTCACTAAGCCAGGTGGATGCTTCTCCAGCATTTTGATTCTTAATCCTCTGCTATTGAGTACACTTCTACTTCTTCCCTATTTCTGATAGCCTTCTCGGGCAGATTTTTACTGGAAATTCAGTTTAATTGTGTCTCCATAATGACCTTCATGCGAAGCTCAGCAAAGCAAGCTGAAAACACAAGCTAGCTGTAATTGCATTTGCCTAGGACCCTTATGTTTACTTCTTTCTGAAAGAGAATACTGCTACTCCTAATTTCTGTTTTCCAAGGCTTTTCATATGCAGTAACATGACAGTGTTTGTTTCTATATTTATACAAACAGATATGTCCATAAACACATCCACGTGATGAGGACTATATTCAGAAAAGAAATGTTTCTCCTTTCTGCATGAGTGGCAATGAATTTCCTTTCTTCTTCCATCTGTAGCAGTCCATCCTCTCCCACTGTCTCCATCTGACAAAGTTGAAACCTCAGCATTCTGTGTGTTCAAAGCCTTCCAATGTCCACTGCGAACAGCATTTTCTTCTGAATTTTGCATAGTGTTTTGCTGTCAGAGATCATCAGTCTAGCTCCTGGTGTACCAGATAGGCTGATTCCAGGTTTTTTTTCCTGCACCCTGCTCTCCCAGCCCATAAGAATTAAATAGGATGTTTCCCAGTAGGTGAACACTTTTCTCAGCTCTGTCAGTGCTCTGTATCATCAAGATCAAGCCTCACTGCTCATTCAGGGCTTATTTGCCTTTAAACACAGAGGTGAAAACTGTTGTGGAGCATCTGGCACAGATTTAATGCATCAATGTACACAGCTGAACTGATATATAATCATAAAAAGAATCACATTGTCCTGTGTAATATTAAAATTTACACATGGATGTAAAGTTGCCACAAAGTACTCGTATCATTAATCTTGTAAAAATTGCAAGCCAGTAAACTCTAATTAATAACAGCTCACAATTGTTATTGACAAGCATAATGGGGAAGTAGCTGCCCAGTGTCTTGAATGCTGTCCACAGCTGTCTAACTAACTCAGTTGTTCAGTGTGTTGTCTGACATTGCTGATTCCTCAGCCTTAAAGGGCCTTGAGATATGTTGCAGAGAAATACCATGTGTGTGTTTGCACTGAAAACCAGATCTCTCTGACAGGTAAAATGGAGCGGGTTGTCACAGGAAGCATTAGTAGCAGTAGTAGTAGTAGAAGAATTAGTAGTAGTACTAGGAGGAGGAGTAGTAGTAGTAGTATTACAATCAAAATTAAAGCAAATAAATGTGTGTGTGGAGAAAAGTACAGAAGCCAACATATTCCCTTCCTTCTTCATCTCCTCTTATTTTGTCACAGGACTGCTAAACTTGAAAAAGCAGTGTTTGACAGCTGAATTTCTCTAAATTGATCAAGTTGTAAATTTGGCTGGTTTTAAAAACTTTTGTTTTCTCATCTTAGTTTCCAGTGTGTCTACTAACTGAACATAGCATTTGGCATTTTTGCTGATCATATTTAGATTACTGGCATACTTAATTTAAGATAACAATAGATTAAAACATGATACTTTGCAATAAATTGCAACATAATGCAGGAAGGCAAAAATTACCCAGACACGTGAGTTACACAGAGTACTATTTCAAACATTCCTGCAGAGTTTCTACTACTTGCCTGTTTTTCCTGAGCACAGAGGTGTGTTGGCAGAAAGGATCGCTAGCACAACACAGATGAGTGTTTATCAAGAGACGACATGGCTTTTACATGTAGTTTAGTGGCATAATGTGGATTTCTGTATCTCTTGTTTCAGAAATACCATGGGCTGTCTGCAGTTTTCCCCTATGTCTATTAGATTTGCATGAATAAAAGGCAGGTTTAGTTCTGCTCCCACAGAACCACGGGAGCAAACCATTAGCCAAAGGATTTGGTATCTGCACAGCACACACCAGTGTGGGCTGGTAGCAGCATTGCTGGACTTCATACCACTTCAGGGGCATAGCAGCAGCTCTCTGTGTATCTCAGTCCCAGAGGGAATGGAAGATTCATAAAGTGCCTTTTCTTCATCCTTCTTTACTCGCCATGCTTTTTTTTCCCTGGAGGTCTATGGAGTTGCTTCTGAGCAGCACTGTAATGTCAATGCAAACTGATAATTCTTCTCCTTGGAGGAGCCTGCTGCCAGTACTGCCACCAGCAGTTTCTTCACCCCACAGAGCCAGGAGGAGCTCTGCATAGGCTCATTTCTGTGAAGCAGCTGGGATTTTGCACACAGTGTTTGTCCCACACTGCACAGTAATAAGAATGTATTTTGTTACTGCAGCACACAACTGATGAGGTTTGGACATGAGAAACAGATTATTTCAGTGACTGAAAGAGCAAATAGGCAGTAGGAGACAAAGGATGAATATGAATGCTTCAAAGGATTTGTGAAGTGACCTTCTTCTTACACCCTTCATCTCTTTACTTGCTTCTTTTTTTCCTTACAAGTCTGCATATCCTATTTAAGATAGGAGTAGGCTTTGAATGCAAAAAATTTTAGCAGCAGAAGGATGCAACCAGCCATGCTCAAGGTACTGGTTAATGACCTTTGAGCCACCTCTCCAGGTTTTCTTCTCCAGCAGCTTCCTGCACTGCACAGAGCTCTCTGCTTTGCCAGCTGGTGGTGAGCACGGGGTCTGTGTGGGAAGCATCGTTCTCTGCCCAGCTGTGTGAGGGGCAGGTGTGCATACCCCTGTTCTGGCTCAGCACCTGCCTTCACAACAGAGAAGGAGCCACATCTGCTTTGTTTTTTGCCTTCTTTAGCATCCTCTCTAGTGGCTGTCTACCCTTTCCCCAATAAGAATGCCCTTTTCTGAGCACTGGTTGTTAAAATTAGGCTTGTTTCTCAATTGCTTTTTTTATGGCTTTGTGAAAGATTTATCCTGGCTTCAGATATTGTATAAAATCCTACTTCAGTTGTGGTTTATATCATCGCCATTTCTGCTGCAGTATTTCAGGTCAGGTCTCAATCTTCTGTCTTTAACAAGTCTCCACACTTTTTATATTGTGTTAGACAGACTTCATTTTATTGCAGGTGTTCTTTTTCTTAAGGCAGTGGATTGTGACACAATAGCAAAGAGGAAAACCTTTGTTAAAGTCCAATTGGCAATGCACAGCTATCACCCTTTGAAGAGATTTAACTGAAAATAAGTCCTTTTCACTCCAGCTGTACCGACCTCCATCTTCTAGAAATCATAACGAGGGACATTTCATGCTACAGAAGTTAAGCATTCTTTTAAAATGATTTATGTGCAATATCCATTTCACAGTAGTAGAGAACACAGGATGACTTGGGGCCAGATTCTCTGTTCAGATGCTGATGCAAGTTTGCAAATGGTTTTATCAGTCAGTGACCTTGCCACTCACAGAAAAAAAAAAAAAAGAAAATAATCAAAGCAGACACTGGTAGCCCTTCTTTTCAATAGTAGAACAGTTTCTGAATTTCCTAGACCAGGCTATTGTCCAGCTAAATGGAAAGAACAGTATTGTATGATAAAGTCACAAAGTTCAGAGTTGTGTCAAAAGCCTGAGTTGGATCTCACTGGCCCTGCTTTTACCAAACTTTAAACTCAATGGTGTAATTCTAGTTACTTTGATTACCACTGGAATTCTGAAATCAGAATAAGACATTTTCATAATTGTGTTATAGTAATCAGCAAGTAAAAATTCTCACAATGCACTGTTCTTTTTAGTTTCTTATGTGTCTATGCATTTTACAATGTGATTAGATCCTAATGCTGATTTAGGTTTTTTTGAAGGTCACCGTTCTGCAGACAATTACATAAACAGTAATATTTGAGAAAAAAAAAATAAAACACCAAAATTGTGTTAGATTCTGAAATAAACTTGATAGCCTAATGGCCTTAATATCACTTTTTTTTTTTTTTTGATTCTCTTCGGTTTCATTTACAGAAATGAGGTATTCACTAATAGAGTGACTGCAGGATAATATCCAGAATGACTATTATTTTCCCTGTTAATGGTGATTTGGGAAGCATATTGTATTTTCTAATTCATTCTTCTTAATACTGATGATTATTTAATGATTTCTTCCATTTTACAAATAAGACTATAAAAAAGCTCCAATTCTAGTTACTAGTCACCTTGGTCATGGAACTAAAACCTGCAAATCAATGTGAAATGAAGGCAGTTCTCACTGCTCAGCCTTGTGAATCTGCCACGTGTCCCACAGCTGCTCAGGGCCTGTCTAAGAAAGTGCAGCCCACAGGCACACAGAGTATCTTAGCTGGTGTCAAGAACATGCTTTTTTTCACAGTCTCCTGGTTCCTGAGTTTCACATCAAGGTTGTATTCAAAATACATGAATTGGTTTTTGTTTGGATGGTTCTGAACAAGATGTGCCCTTGTGTAGTGTGAGTTCAGTCTTGTGGCCAGATTAGAGGGAGTCCATGGTAAATACCTGAAATGTGTGCTATGGATGCCAGCTCCTTAGCACCAACACTTTTGCTGTACAGATCTTATCCTACCAGCAGCCCTATTTGCTAATGTAGATGTTACACAATGCCACACTACCTTCCCTCTGGACTGTGATTGAACTTGGCCTTTTGGTCTGAATTCAGGTGTGCTCAAGGAAGTATCCGGGTTTTTGAAGTGCCCCCAGACTTAATAAACTTCTACAGCAAAGGCTTTCTAGAACACTTATCTGTCAGAATCTCAGGCCTATTTTGGGTTCTGGGTAATATCTACTCTTCCATATATGGAATGGTTGAGGTCTCATCTCACAAAACTTTAGCCACTGTTAACCAGTTAAAGCACAGAGAAGGAAAGTGTGAGACTTCACATTCCAGACTGAGTAGCTGTCAAGCTCCTTCCCCTGTTACAAAGAGACTTAAGTTCATTGCCTCGATGTCTCTCAGGGCAGAAGTGCAGTGAAGCAAAACGAGGTTATTCAGGTTGCAAGAATTCATATCCTGTTTTGTAGATCATAATCTGCAGCTTCGAGTATTTGAGAAAGAAGGGTGACTGCATGTGTATTTTGGATATTCAAAACTATGAGATGTTCACAGAAAGCTATTTCAATAAACAGGCACTTTTTCCCTAAACTGTAACCAGTTCCTGGTTTTAAACGTCTGTGTGATTCACAGCTATAATACTTTCCAGATTCAAACCCAGAATTGTACCCAGTCTTGGTTGAAAATAGAAGCCATCACTTCTCTTTTCTGGCTGCATAATCAACATTTTTAGGGTGAAATTCATCTCACTTAACATTAGGGATGTAAAACATAAGTGTCCACATCAGAGCTAATCCCCATCAACTCTTTTTCTAGTCAATGCAGAAAAATATGCACTTTCAGCGCACAAGCTGTCTAATTAGTTTTACACATGTGCTTTAGAATAAGATTAATAATTTACTCAAAGTGCCTGCTCTTTTCACTGACTATAAGGGAAGTTAAGATAGCTGCATATTACATAACTGTGTACTTGTATCACTCACCTGAAGAAAAAAGTTTTGAGGGAATACAGTGAAAATGTCGAATTTCAGGTTTCTCAAAAATATTGTGTATTATTCACATCAAATCCAGGAATTCTGCAGTAGTGTCTACATGCATTTCCTAGGAACAAGCACAGAAGTAAATCTCAAAAGGAGATTTGCCCAAGCTGAGGGTGAATAGATTAAGAACAGATCTGAAGAGAAAGACTTGGGAAGTGTTGGAACTAGATGATCTTTAAGGTCCCTTCCAATCCAAACCATTATATGATTCTATCATCTTAAATTATGTCAGTCCACTTACAAACTTTCAAGTTGTGATGCTGTATTTATTTTAAAATGTAATCTTTTTAACCTATATCAGTTTCCTTGGAATGAGGAGGCAAATATTTTCATTACCATGCACTGCTGAATGAGTACAGATGTATACAGATGGTGTCAGGGATCATGTTCCTTTTGAAGCCATTGACCCAGCCAGGATTTGAAACTTTTTGTTGTGTGGAAAAATCAATTACTTGACAGTATCCTCCTCACACGTGTTGAGCTGATTATAGGGAAAGCTGTGACTTCTCCCTCTCTGCCACCCCCAATAAAATGGTAATGATGGTATTTAATCACTGATCTTAATGGAAGTTTTATTAAGTCTAAAATTCGTTTATATGAAGGGTAACAGTCTGGTCATGACTTGGGCAAGTAGTGTCTTTTGGGATTTTTAGGTTTATGTTTTGTTTTTTAAATACAAGAGTTCTAGCTATAGACTATACACATGAAGCAAAGTTTGAGAGAGAGCAGAAGGATAAAAGACAAGTTGCTTATTTAGTTTATTACTTTAAAGTAATGAAATTAAAACAGTTTTGACCACATACTTATGCCAAATCCCTTGGATTTTCCTGTCCACTCTGCTGCAAAAGGGAATTGATTTTCTGGAGCAATAGAGTCCAGAATCAGGCATTTCCAAGTCTTAATCCAGATTTAGATCCTGGATCCCTGTATGTCTTTGGTCAAATTATTTAGTCCTTTTTCAGCTTGTCTTCATCTTCAAAATGTGTTTTTACTCACTTTTTAGAGCACTGGGAAAAAGAGCTTCAAGGCATAGTAAAACTTTGTTCTGTGTTTTGAACATGAGGTGTGATCCCTACAGGCAAGAAGTTGTCAATTCTTCAGGCAGAGTCTAGAGCTACTATTTCAAAGCAGGAAAAGAGACAGATCCATAGGTTTCCCGTTACTTACTGAGTAACCTGCACTTCTTGGAAAACTTTTTGCTTGTGTCTTATTTGCTCATTTGGAGGGAAGCTAAAATGCTTTATGGAGAGGTAAAAACCCCACATATTTGAGCTGCATGCAGACTTTTTCTAAATGAGTGGTAGACAATCAAAAATAAGAGTTCAAAGGACTGTGCTGTTAACTGCAAGCTGCATGTTACAGGTAGTACTGTTAGTTTATTTAGTAAAAGCAGCTTTAATCTGCAATGCATCTATTATCACCATTTTCTACTGACAAAATATTACCTCATTTTCTTTTTTCAGCACATTAAATGAGAGTCATTCCATCATAGAAATTGTAATAATATTGATACCAGGTGCAGGTTGACGTAGTTTTTGTCTAAACCCTCTGGTTGATCTTGCCATATCGTGGTTGTTGCCTTTTTTGTGTTGCTTGGTGCTATATTTTGGTTAAACACTCAGACAACCTTGCTCATGCCCATTCCAAAAGCCTTTAGCATTTTACTAAGAGCTGGATAACACTCTTAGTACTTGACCACATCAAGAGCAAACAGCTTTGATCCCAAGAGGTGAACCCCTGGTTTCATTCATAAATTCTGCACTTATTTCAAACTAAAAAGTAAATCAGCAGGTAGCCTTTCTAGTTCATGTGTGATCTCCTCCTTCTGAATTTGTATGCCACAGATCATTGTTCTATTTGGTAAAATAGTATACTACAGTAACATTTTCAATACAGAAGGCATTTAGATTACCAGTTCATTATTTTACTCTCTGTAATTTTAACTTTTTCACATTATTAAGCCCCTGGAAAGTTATAGTTATGTTACTGCACAAAGACTCTCAACATTGTATTACCGGTGCTATGTATTTCAGTTTATAGCTAGCTTTCTATGAAAACACTTTTATAAAGAAAACAATACGACTTTTTTTTCCTTTTTTGTCTTATTTCTCTCCCACAGATTGTGAGCGTGGGAAAGCATGTTAAAGGATACCATTACATTGTTGCCAACCTGGTAAGATACTTTTCTAGAATTATACCCCTGCTCGGTAAGTGAAACGCTCAGTTTTACTTTGAAGTTACAGCACATTTCCCATTTGTCTCTAATATGTGGTTGTACATAATGCATTCTTTATGATGTGTAAAAGAACTTGGGTTTCTTATTACAGCCATCTAGATATGAAGGGCACAGTAATATAGTAAGTAATACTCCCAAATTTTATCAGAATCAAGGTGGGAGAAAGAACTGATAGGTGTATCTTGAGGCTGAACTAGAATTTACAGAAATACAATGATTTTTGACTCGTCTTTTTATTATTAGTAACATAATTATAGTGGTAACTTTTATACCTTCCCCAGAGGAAATTCATTTTCTGGTAAGATCAGCTGTTTCCAGTCAAATTACTAGTTCAGTATTTTTACTTTAAGTCTAAACTGGACATTCACACAGCTAATGTTCAGACGAGGGCAAAGAAAGAGTAAATGCAGTATTTTGCATTATTCAAATGACTCATTCTTTAAGCCAAAATACCTGCCTGGCAAAGCACAGTGAATGTAGGACAGAGTCTAAGGCATGCTTGAAATTGTTCTCTTTCTACTCTCCCTCAAGGAATTTCAGTTGACATGAAATATTTTATTATGCTTTGCAGCACTTGAACCCTAACTTAGTATCACTTCAGATTATTTTTTAAAGCCTCAGGTGTTTCAAATGAGATGTCTGTACTCTTAGGTCTTATAAATTAGATTCTTCAGCATTACAATTTTATAATTCCCCAAGTAATTTTTCTCATGCAAAATAGTTGCTGTAAACAAGGAACTGGATGTTGCAGTGAGCTGCTGGTGAGGTATGCAGTGGAGACAGGCACATCTGATCTGCTTCCACAGGGGCACACTGCAGTATCTACTGTCTGTTCAGTTATGTGGGTAATACGACTTCCTGGTGTGTCACCTTTTACATTTACTGTCAGTATCCCTTAGGACACAAGTCAAATCTCTGTCCTCAACAGGTGTTTTTCCCCTGGGATATTGGGTCAGTACCCCAGCACCCCACAATTTTATTTTTCCTAAATATTTCTAGGTTATGTGTGATGTAAACTTATGTTTTCACTGATAAATACCAATCAGAGGAATTTAAGAGCTAGCCTTAGACAAAGCAGCTAGAAAAGGAGCAGAAGGATTTATAGTTGCTTCTTAGTGCTTTAGCAGTTTGTATTATGCAGTTTATCGAAGTTCAGTTCTGCCTCTAAAGGCAAATTTTAGTAAAGAATTTATTCTTTATATGTGCTGAACAGATTAGCCAGAGAAACCAATGGGTCAGGAGATATATGTACTTCATTTTCTCTTTCAGTGTTGGGATTCACTCTAGGTTTTAAATATATAACAGATCTGAGAGCTACCATGATCTTATTTAACAGAAGTGTTATTCTGATGTTGTTTTCTTTGCACTAACAGTGAGATCCTCATGTGCTATCTCTGCATTCTAATGTCTATTATATTATCTCATTATCTCAGACATTTTCAGCCTAAACAATGAATCCTAGAATAAATGTATTTACAGAATAGTGTTGTTCATTTTTTAAACACGCAAAAAAAGAGGGATGCATTTTTTAAAGCACTAGTACAGTGCTTATTCAAATCTGCCAACTTTGATGGAAATTGGATTAAGCCTTTAATATTCTGCAGGCAGTTTTCGGTTGATTTGCCAAAGGCGTTTCTTCAAAAACTGTCTTCCATTCCCAGCAATGTGTTGCTAAGCTGTCAAGACCACCCTAGCAATAATGTGGCAAATTTATTTCTTGGTTTTTTTCTTTATCACACAAATGGAAGTTATGAATAAAGGTTCAGCGTTATTCTCTGGTTTTAAATTTTGCCTTCCAATGGAATCCTGCTGTTGCACATTCTTTATTCTACCATGCTGACCTAGAACAGATTGGACCCACAGTGGTGTAGGAGGGCAAACAAAATCTTAAATTGATTTTCTAGGGATTCAAAGATATTTCTCTGGAGAGATTTATGCATGGAGGAGCCAATGTGACTGGATTTCAGCTAGTGGATTTCAGTACCCCAATGGTAGCTAAGCTGATGCAGCGCTGGAAGAAACTGGACCAGAGAGAATACCCAGGATCTGAGACCCCACCAAAGGTACTCCCTGATCTGAAGCACTACCAGAGATATCACTCCAGCGTTCAGGTCTCTGATTAGCAGTGTTGAATACATGAATGAAGCCTTTAATATTTAGGCAGAGCAGAAGACAGGTGATCTTACTATTACTGGCCATTAATCATGCCTATCCTTACATTTGTATGGAGGAAAAAAAAATTGCAACAGATTTTGCTGATGTACTTAAATGTCTGTTGTCGCTTATCCTCCAACTTCACCCCTTTACTGACAGCAGTTATAGGTCAAATGCTTAACTGACAACTTAATTTCAATAAAATTTACATTAATTAGTCTAATTATCTAGGTTTACTTAGAGTGCAGATCTTTCCTGACAGATGAATTCTTCTGTATGAGATATTACCGTAAATTTGTAAATATTACTGTAAATTTGCTGACTTAAATTTTCATATGGAGTTTCCTCTGGAAATTTTCCACTTCAAAACCTCATGTAGAAATCACATTCAGGCATGGTTTTAAAGTTAAATCTTATCCCGGTGTTCCTCTGTCCTAATCCTTCACAGATTGATAACAAAGTATTTCTTTCACTTATAGTTTTCCTGGCAGGCAAATTACAGCGCAGATATAAATATGACTTCATTAATGCGTTCTGTTATTATATGCACTAATGCATACCAGACGTGTGAAAATGGGCCCCTTTGTGCTGGGAGCTATGCAAAGATAAGCAACCATCCCTCCCTTGGCTGCGAGACTGGTAGCTTGGCAAAGTCTAGAGAAAGCATCAACGTGGGTATTGCAAGACATAGCTACAGAATTCAGTGAAACTCCAAAAAATTTACATGAAAAAAAAGAACAAAAAACCACAAAAACAAAGAAACCAAAACCAAGAATGCTGTGGGCTGTGGAATGCAGACATCCCCAGTTACTGGTGACAGGAAAAATTCTAGCTATAGGACTCCTTGCCACAAAAACAGGATTATTCTGTCTCCTTCTGAGAAGTCAGCATGATTAATTTGCATCACACATAATTCATTTAGGGATAACCAAAATTTGAGATTATAAAGATAAATCATGTCTCAAAGACTTTATAATCTGCAAGACAAAGGAAAGGAAGGAAATTAGATTTAAATAATGGAATTTGAATTTTGGGAGTTAGAGAGCATATCAGTAGCAGCCCTAGGCATGTGAACAACTTTTCCTGATGCAGTGTTTTTATCAGAGGACCATACTGAGAGAACACCCCTTTGTTTATGTGGCTCCAGGCTAACATCTGCCGAAGACTTGCTCTACACGTTTCATTTGGCATGTTATCATGCCAAAGCAGCTGCTGTAGTGAGTGTAGAAACACAGACTGCTCAGGGTACGTATCAGGCAGAGAGCCAACACAGGTTTTCCAATTGGAAGAACCTACTCTTGATCATTCTTAACAATTCCAGTAGCCTGGATGTCTCCTAATTAGCTGTGCATTTTGTTCAGTTATATTTTCTCAGCAAGTTACTGTTTCTTTCTTTTCTTTTGAATAAATTGGGTGGATGGGGTTACTCCCCACTGTATAAGACAAATGGAAAAAAAAAAGAAAAAGCCTTGAATATTTCAGGTTTCATTTGTTTCTTTTATTAATTCTTAAGATGCAGATTTTTCTACCCTTAGGAAATAAAATTTTAAAGCTGGACCTAGTGAAAAGTCCTGCATTTGTCCCTTAGGCACAATCAAATTTTGATTTTGAGGAGAGCTGTTTTCTAAATGAAGGTGTAGAAACTGCTGCATAATGAATCAGACTAGAATTATCTTGAAACTGGATTTTTTTGAAGACATGCCAACTCTGAGGGGCTGTGTTTGTCCATCTATTTAGTATACATCTGCACTGACATATGATGGAGTACTTGTGATGGCTGAAACTTTCCGTAATCTTAGAAGACAGAAAATTGATATTTCAAGGAGAGGAAATGCAGGTGATTGTCTTGCCAACCCTGCAGCCCCATGGGGTCAAGGAATTGATATGGAGAGGACATTAAAACAGGTAAGGGGAGGCTTTATTCTAGTGGTCTTTTAGAATATTGGATACCGGTTGCGCACTATATGACCTGGAAAATAGTATGCACAAGGGTAGTAATAGTTGAGGGGAAATAATTTTTTCTTGGAAATTGGAAGCAGCTTGGGCTGTTCAGGTTGTTCTGATTTGTAACTTGGAATGAAGGCAAAGAGGAACTACTACTGTTTGAAGCTACTGTTAGATCTTCTAAGATAGTTGGAACTTCCTCCACTGCACTGCTGAATTCATTTTGTACTATTGCAAATAACCTGGCTGTACAGATATTGTCATTTAAGGAAAAAGGTATAACCACATAATATAACCTTTCAAATATGTTTCTGTCATCTTCAATAAAAGTAGACTTCTCCCAGGGAAATCACATAGGTGGTTTTGGGGTTTTTTCTTTAAAAAGAAATAACCCAGAGCTATTGTTCTCTGATGTCAAGATTTTGAATTCCTGATGAATATGGATGCCTAGAAAGTTCCAGATCTCTGTCAAGATGATTTAGCCTTTCCTTTGAATGGGACAGTAAAGAAAATAAAAATCCTGCAGTAGAATTTAAATCATTGCAAATGAGCAGACTCTACTCAGGAGAAAGTTCTGAGGAGAAGTGACTGCTGACAGAGCTGGCAGCTCTGTGCCTGGAAGCCAAGGTTTCAGTCCTGGAGAAAAATCAGCAGAGATAGAAATGGACAGAGGGAAAGAGTAAGTGATTTCAGTCCACATCCTGACTCCTAGGGAGAGAAATAAAGCATTTTGTATGCTTCACAAATTCTTTGCAGATGCACAGATCTGTAACAATTGAGAGAAGCATTAAGTCAGGCTTTTATGTTCAGGCAGACAGTATGAGCCTTCAAATTCTGCCAAAGAGGTTTTCATGGCCAGATCCTGATAAAATCAAAGCCAGCAGCAACATGGCCATGACTTCTTTGGGACAAGGACCACAGTTTGGGTATCCTTCAGTGACACAGTAAAGTGCTGAAAGAAAGAAAAAGTGTTCTGATTTCAGCTGAGGCACAGGTGGTGGAGCACAGCCTCTGACACAGCCAATCATAAGGCTTCCCATCTGACCTTCTTCATTCTAATGCTTTGAAAACACCCTTTTCAAAGGTTGGTTTGACCTATCCATATCAACCCCATATCATCTTCTGTGATACTAAACTGCTTTGCTGGGCCTAAGGTTGTTGTCAAGTTTACCTTGATGAGCAGTATATACTCAATTTGTTCATTTCATCTACTGGAATGGGAGCTAAAAAGATATGTGAGCTCAGGCCAAAACTTCCTTTAGGTTTTTTCATGTGACCCCAGGAGCGATGAGAATGGTAAAAGATGCGCTTATCTTTAGAACCTGCAGCTGGAAGGTGTTGAGCTGCACGGCATGAAAGAAGAGAAGGTCCACTGTGTGTCTTTGTTAGCAGTTAGATAGTGACATATCTAAGCCTGTTTTGAGCATAGTTTGACAGGAAAAAAGAATATAAAGAAAGTAGCCAACTTTATTGCTTTGAACTGTTCTACAGTCGTGTTTTTGTGGTAATCTAAGGATGTAGCCAGGATAACTTGTGCTGCTCTGTGACATTTGAAATAAAGAACATAAGACTAGATCCTCCTGGTGGTTTTTCTTCCATCTGTAGGTTCGAATACAGGGTTTGACCGGAAACGTTCAGTTTGACCACTACGGTCGCAGAGTCAACTACACCATGGATGTCTTTGAGCTGAAAAACACTGGCCCTCGGAAGGTATGTGCTGACAGCATTTGCCATCCTCATGTCATATAAATGAGTTGTGTGTGATGAAATGGTTATGCCAACTTATATTACAGTGGAATCTGCAGTTTGAAAAGGTATTATACATGGATATTTCTGGTGAAAGCAGTTTTTGGCTGCATTTTCTGCTAGGTGCAGAAAATTATTCAGTGCCTCAAATTGGGGAATACAAAAACAAGTGTGCATCCTGGAGTGGTAGGATGTCAGTCAGTCAAGCATACTAATGAAAACCAGCTGGATGACATGTTGCTAGGCTGCTGGGTGATGGGAAATGGTCAGAATTCTGAGCAGTAGATATTTCTTGTATCTTATCCCAAGATTTCTGTCTTGAAAATTATTGGCATTTTTAAGCGGGTTGATTTGTACATTCTGTGTAAATATGCATCATAGGCTGTAACTAACACAGGGCTTTTAAGGGTGAATGGACAGAAGAGGAGAGAGGAGGAAGAGAGAATGACCTGAATACTTATGTTTTCTGAAATTAATTGCAGTTTTTAATCCTGTGTACTTGATTGGTTTGGTTTTTTGTAAGCAAACGCACATTAATATATGTCTAAGCAGATCCTTCATGTCTGAATGCTCCCTCAGCCCAATTACTTTGAAAAGATAAGCCTGGGTACTTTTTTGATCCTTTCTCTTTTGTGCTGAAATGTGTCATAGTATAAAACAAATAAAAGAAGAAAATGTGCTCAGGCTTAAGGATTGTAATTTTTTTGGAGCCATTGTGGCATATTTTGTTTGTGAGGTCATCAGAACAAGAAAAGGGAGCAGATGATGGTGAATAGGATATTCATGGCTGCTTGAGTAGGGCCAAAGCAGTCAAAATTGAATTAAATATTCCTCTGCTGTTGGCCAGAGGTGACAAGCACAGTAAATAGTGCCACAGGTGAACTGTGTGTCCCTGGAGACATTTACCTGCCACAGTGCTGAGGAGGCAGAGTGTTAAACTGCAGACCCAAAGCAGAATTACACATTGGATGAAAAAATTGCCACTATATTGCAGTATAGAACTGTACACCAAAGCAAAGCATATGCCTGCATATGAGGCCTACTGGTGCAGTTGTCCTTTGAAAGTGTGACAGATGGCTGAAGAATAAATTGGGAAAGGTGAGTTTGTCTTCCCTCTCTTGGCAAGTCCGCTGTCTTCTGCCAGAAAATGTGTCTGATCTTGCTACCAGTCCTACTTCCTTCCTATGTCCGTGCCACACCGTTGGCAGCCAGGAGGATACATGGGTGGCTGGGGTGCACAGGAGGAAACAGTGAAATATGCCCTTTCCATCTCCTATTCCCAGTGGTACAGGAGGGAGGGCAAGGTGCAAGAGTGTGTTTAATTAGGTCACAACTTCAGTAACTCATTAGGGAATTTGCTTGTCAGCAAACTTTTGAAAAAGGTTGATGTTTCAGCCTTTGTCACCTGGTTTGGGAGCGGCGTCTGTCTGGCACTGCTGCAGGGATGTCCCCATCCTCTCTTCTTATCTGCAGTTTCAGGGGAGGGTGGCTGCAAACAGAGGAGCTATGTCTGTGCTGTGCTAGAGGCCCAAGGTGCTTTTCTTACCTTTCAGTCATGCCTCTCTGCTACTCTGAAGTCATTACCTGTATTCGATATAACAAGTCATAACAGCTTTGACAGATCTGGCTACTCACAAGAATTTATTTCTCATGTATTAGATAGTGCTTTATATGTGATCAGTGGACCAGTTCTGTGGTCCAGCCTGACAAATCCTGTATAATACCTGAGAAATGACTATGCTTAATTGAACTAAGAGGGCTTCACTTTCGATGTCTTCTTGTCATGCCCAACATAACATGACTTATGAGCCACCCAGCACTATCCTTTCAAAACTGCCTTTCCAGTCAGAGTAACGCATGGCTCTTATCTTTAGAAAAGTGTTTTTTATTGCCCTCAGCTTTAAATATGTGAACAGACCATTAAAAAGTGGCACAGCTAGACAGAGGCAGACTTCCATATAGTTTAGAAAAATGGGAAATACTAGCCTATGCTCATGTTAGTTTCATTTATGCAGCGGTTCTTACTTGGTTCTTCTCTGCAAAGCAGTAACAAAACCTACTGCTGAGGGGAAATAATGCGAGGACAAGGATCTTGGAGATGTAATGGAAGGGCTCCTGCAACTGAAGTGTTGTGATCAAGTGATACAGGCTTTTCACTGGTGTCCAGGGACTGGACCAGAGGCAATGAGCACAAACTGAAATACAGGACATTCCTTTTGAATGTTAGGAAATACTTTTTTATACTCTGAGAGTGACCAAGCATTGCCACAGGTTGTGCAGGGAGACTGTGAAATCTTCATCCTTGGAGACATTCTGAAGTCTTCATCCTTGGAGACATTCAGAAGCCATCCAGATATGGTCCTGGGCAACTGGCTTTAGGCTGAACAGGGGTTTTGACCAAGTGACTTCCAGAGGTCCCTTCCCAGCTCAGTAATTCTGTGATTGTGTCATTCACCATGGATCCATCACCAAAATTTTAAAAAAGTGGAAAAGAAAAAGTAAACAAAGCATACACATTACATGCACATGCACAAGACAGTCGAAGAACTGGCTGCTAAATTCCAACTTGGCAACATGAAACTTAATTATTAAAATTTTTGAGTATTCTCTTACCCTTAGTGTCTTGTGGGCTCCAGCAGGATCACTTCAATGATTACTACAAGGTGCACAGGCCTTCAGAAAGGACACTATTCATTCAAATGCCAAAACATTGTGGCAAATTTACTTTGAGGCAAATACTTTTGCAATATTTTTTTCCTAAAAGATAAATTCAGACTCTGTATAAGTGAATGCAACTGCTATGAAGTTCAATTGCAACCCAAATAGAACTGGAGGTACTTTTATAGCTGAATTCAATCCTACCCTTTGAGGAGTTTCTTTCCTTGTGGAGTTGAGGTATTTATAGGAAAGCATACTATTATTTAGTGCTCTCAAAGTGACTGTGTATCTCTATGCTTATACAAGTGTCATGACATATCTTTCATATTTATTCAGTAATCTAGTTCCAGAGTTACTTTAGCGCAGGTTTGCACTGAACACATACAAGCTCACACCAATGCACAAAAGCTGAAATTCCTTTAAAAAATGCCTGTCATTTCTCAAATAATGCCTTTATCTCTGTCTGAATTTTCGTATGGTACTTACCTCTGTAGCACAGTACATCATTCATTTTCTGCTTTCCTTCTGAACTTTATAGCAGTGAAGAATTGCACAATGAAAAATCGTCATTCACTATCATAATAGTTCCCCAAACTGCCAGGTTTTGGTGCACATATTTTGCTGTTAGCTGGTCACAGTTTTTTGACAAAAGCTCCACATTTTCAATAATCAGTTGTATCTGTGGCTATATGGCTGTCTGGATGAAAGAGAATATTTGTTAGCAGTGCATACCACTAGGAAGAAAACCTTCCTCTCCACTATATCAGCATTGCTGACACTTCCTGTTAGCTACAGACACCTAAATCAAGGCTCCAGTGCTGTGAGAGCAATAGCAAAAAAAAAAAAAACCCCAAAAAAAAAAAAAAAAAAAAAAAAAAAAAAAAAAAAAAAAAAAAAAAAAAACCAAAAAAAAAAAAAGGGGGAACATTTCAGCTAAATATACCAGAACTTGTGCATGGACAGTTTGTGCTTGTTTGCTTCACTAATAGAAAAAAATCACTCATGTTCAGTCATACTGCTCTAGGGACTGTTAAAATTATTTGCCTCTCCATGTTTTTTCAAGAAGGAAACTAATGAAATAGTAAATGTAAAAATCAAGAAGAAGGTTGACTGTTTTAATAACATAGAGAATATGTATATATAATGCATATGAGACAGGAACCAGAAGCATTCCCCTGCACTTTTAAACTCTCATATCACATCACAGCATTGAGCTGAACATGTCATAGAGGCAGAATCCTATGTGATGGGGAATTTTTGTCAGGGTGCTACAACAGTCTTGGAAATAATTGACTGCATAACTGATTTGATCATTTAGCCAGTTTCCATCATACTGAAGTTTTTCATCCAAGGCACAGATTGTCCTTTGGTCCTGAAAATTACACTGAAGCTCTGCCTGGAGCCCACTGTGCACTAAAATTCCCATTCCTCTTCTACTAAGATAGACAAGGCATTCCTCTCTCCCAGCTCTTGGTCTCATGAACTCCTGATTAATCGGGGAAGAGGGCAAGGGGCAGATGCTGCTGACTGGTCCCCAGGTGCTCCCAGAAACTGAGCTGTGCCTGGTTGAATTGCGTCTCTTTGATAGAAACCTTTTAAATCCTGTGTCTGTGAAATCATGCTGGGAAGAAAGATCAGTCTCCCGATTCATTGGGTTCTCAGCAAGCGGGGGAGCCCCTTTAGGTGGAATTAGAAGGGGGGAGCCCCTTTAGGTGGAATTAGAATGCTGTTCTACTGACCTGTTTGTGTTCATGTTGTCCATTTGACGTGGAGCTGAGTGCTGTCGGTGCTGGGTCAGAGGAAAAAGCCCCAGCAGCCTTGTCAGTGAATGCACAGACAGCCATGATCCAGCTGCAGAAAAGAGAATGGGAAAGAAGGGGGTTTTCACCAATAGGTTTGGGGGTTTTTCTCCATGGGATTACAAGAATGACTGATTCAAATCTGACTCTAGAGCAGCTCATCCCCAGCATTGAACAAAAGCAGCTGTTTCACCTTAAAGCTGCTCTGGGCAGGGTTGTGGCAGCCTAAATGCAGCCAAGGAGAGAAAAACCTGATTTGTTCCACCTCCCTGTACGTACTTCCCAGAGATGTGTTTAGGGAGAATTCACTCTCACCTTGCTTTAGAGTCAGAGGCAAAAGCAAGCACCTTTCTATGAGGGATGCTTATCCTACATGAGCTGACTCACTGTCTACTGGTACTGTCTGTCCTGTGGGTGTAAAGAAAGCTTAAATAACAGGGCTTCTCATGTAGGTACTAAAAGGTCAGTGCTTGCAGTTAAGTCAAACAAGCCTGGTAGAAGTTCTGGAGTTGGGGTCTCCTGGGAAACCCATGATGGAGCAAGGAAATGAGATCAGCCATGGGATTGCAAAACTGTCATCCAGATGTCTTTCATTCCTCTGTCTAAGACCAAAAGATCTGGAGGACTAACGAATAAAAAAAATATTATTGTGGGCAGCAAAAATACTTACCTTTCATTTATGCCCCAGGAAGGCTTCAAACTAATGAAAATGGGATTTAACTCATGCCTCTGGTTGAAGTAAGTAGCCCAGGTCATTCAGGAGCAGCAAAGTGGTGACACCGGGTCTGTCTCTGTGCAGCAGTGGTGCAAGGTGGTACACCCAAAGTGATAGATGCATACCCCCGTATCTAACGTGACAGCACTTCCTTCGGACAAGATTATCTTTGGATCACTCTGTTTTTCGTACAGTAATTTATATCTGTAGTTATGCAGAATGTAGACCTTACTGCAAATGATACACATTTTGTTTTTCAGGTTGGTTATTGGAATGACATGGATAAATTAGTTTTGATTCAGCATGAACCTACACTCGGAAATGACACTGCAGCCATTGAGAATAGAACAGTAGTTGTCACTACAATTTTGGTAAGGTGTTTCTTTTTTTTAATGCTTACACTGGTGTGTGACACAATCTCATTTCTAGTTATCATCTAATTTAGTCTGCCAGTTCCTAGGTTAGTGGGAGGATGAGAGCCATATATCTTAATTATACTGACTGTCATGTCTGCACAGATTTTTTTTTGGTATGCATTTAATATAATGATTCACTTGAAATCAGGTTTTTAAAATTGGGCTGTGGTAATTTTTTTCTTTTATTCTGTCTTTTACATTTTTTACTAAAGAAGTCTCAGAGATATGAGTTCTTACAATGTCTAATTGATAAATCTTGACTCACAAGAAACTGGAGGAAAAGAAAAACCCAAAACCTTTAAATGACAGAATAGAACAGAGAGTATAAAATGAGATTACTGTAATGCTAGTGTCCCTTTTTCTTGGTAAATTATAAACTCAATAATTGACTTTTGCAAGAGCTAAAATTCTAAGTAGTGTGGTTCAGTCAGCCAGTCAGAACTGGATTATCTACCGTTAATTGTGAATGAAAACATGAATTTAGTAGATGCATTCTTAATATGTTTATTCGTCATTGCAGTAAAATTTTCATTTTAATAAAATCTAAATAGATTTGGAGCTTGATTTTCAAGGATTATTGTGTTTTTAAAAAGTGGTTGCAAAGGAGAATGCAGTTTCTTCATTCATTTACATTTTTAATCCATAATTTTTCAAAACAGTCGTTTCTTATAAATCTGTATTTTAAACAAAATATTTGACAATTTTTTCCTCTGAAGTCAGACATGCCCTTTGAAGCTGATGTTTATCAAAGCCAACTGGCAAAGGGTGACCTTTATGTGACCGCTTTTAAGATTTTACATCGCAGTTCACTGCCCTTTTCACCTGCTTCATTTAGACAAGACATGTTAACCCAATAAACTGTGTCTCAAATGGGAAAGAATATTCTGTATGTGTTATTAAGAAATAATTTTTCTAACTTGATAGGGAGTTTATAGTAATCGGAAGGGAAGTGTCAAGACATTTTCTAACTAAAAATACAGTTAATTACCAGATTTTCATCAGTGTGTATCAGCATTTATGCATTAAGTATGTCTTAACAAATCTCCTGTTGAAGGTTATCATTCCAGGATACAAAACAACCAAACTACTATACAAGAATTCAGAATGTAACTCCTAACCAAATTGTGTAACTTTTAACTTTCTTTTTGCATGGGAAATTTTAAATATATGTATCTCTTTCCTAAAAAAAAAAAAAANAAAAAAAAGGAAAGAAAAAAAGATTTGGTGATGGAAAAAAATATACTTCAGTACAGTCCTCCTCTTTTCAGCCTCTGATGAAGAATCCTATTTTAAGAAATTGATCAAAGAAGAAAAGAGTCCCAAGATGCTGCGAACAGTCCTAACTAAGGCTCAAGTATTAACCACCAGTCTAGTAACATTGAGCTAATTTTTCCATATGGATTACTGTTCCTCTGACTGGATGACCAGGCACTGAACCACCACGAAAAGTTCTGTGACTAATCTGAAATGTCTAGAACAGATGACGTTAACCTTCAACTTTGCCAAGCTGAGAAGAGAATGATGTGAATTACAAGCTTTCAGTCGAAATTTTCCTCTCAAACCAATCCTGATATCTTTGACTGAAGCTCTCACACATGAATACTGTAATTTCCATAAATAGCTCCAAGCTTAGGAAAAGCGAGTAAAATATAATGATGAAAAGTAATATAAAAGGTTCCTGTTCATCAGAAAGGACAAAAAAGGAAAACAAGAAAGCTTTTAAAAATGTGTTATCTTGCCTGTCCTGTTTGCATTGATGTGCGTAATAAATGTTATCTTCAAAAGAACTTTTCTAGCCCCTGTATTGAAGGGACTGGTAGGATCATTTGCAAAACCAAAAAGCTGAATTAATATTCCAAAGCATGCCCTGTGTTTAGGCAGCATGTCATTTTTGGATAAATGCAATTAATTGAAAGCAGCATAGCTTCTTGACCAAAACTGTCCCCTTTCCATGTTTCAAAATCACAGTGCAAGAGAAATATATTGGAATTTGGTTTGAATAAGAATGTATGGTGAATTCTGCCTTATCATGTCCATCTCCCATGTACTCCTGTGAGAGCTGCACACATGATGCTGAAGGCAGAATAGAACCATGATTCTTAATGTTGGCCTGCTAGGGCAATGTATTTAGCATCTGCAAGCATATGATCACACACACAAAGAAAAGAAATACTTAACTAGAATAACTTTCAGAGTCCTGTTATTTTTCTCTTCTTTGTTATTTTGCAAATGCCACAGAGACTTTTTCACCTCTTTATTGCCCTCTTCACGTTGAAGGGAAGTTGAACCATCATAGATGACACGTTTAATTTTGGTTGCATGCCTATTTTCCAACATTAAACTGAAAAGCTTCTGCAAGCAGTGCTGTCAGACTTTTCAGTCTTCAAAGACAGATGTCTTGGCAGCATAGGAAAAGTTTCCAAGTTTTCAGCATGGCTTGCTTTAATTTTTGACTGAAGCCAAATAGCACAGGTTGATTTGTCCTCTGTTTTTTCAGGTTTTCATGTCTATGCTTACTTGGCTGTAGTATGTATGGCTGTTGCATAGAAACTGCATTATAATGAATTAGCTCTGCACTCAAAGAACTTAGTACAGCATTTTCTACTTGGCAAGATGTTTTCTTCATTTGTAACATAGTGAGAGCACGTAGAAGTTATTTTACAAATTTGGTTTAGGCTCTCAGCCTACCCCCAGTTAGCTAAGTGCTGCAGTAGCAGCCCAGAGAGAGGAGGCAGCAGGGGCAGCTGATGTTCTTTACCAACTGCCATTTATAGTTCCTCTTCTGCACCTCATGTGATGCACAGCCTCCTGCACATCTGGAAAGGGCAGATTTCCTACCTGTGCAGAAGCATTCCCTTTGGGCTGGGATGGTAACACCTCCAAATGCACAGTAGGGTCCTTGCATGACCGGAGAAGGGGTGCTCCTTGCAGCCCTGCCCTAACACTGAGGTAAAGTGTGGGACTTGTCTAGCTAGGGAGAATGATCATCTCTAACTTAGCAAGTTCAGAAATACGGTCACAAGTTATTGAAGTAGAATTTAGAGAAGTAGGCTGGGAAGACTAATCCAAACTGTCAAATACATTTCATGATACAGCCAACTCTGTACTTAACTCTGAGACTGCAAAACTTAAAAATCACAAAATTCCTTTAAAACCAAAGCTTGATGATGAGCTGCATCTGCATTGTGGCTTACAGTTCAATATCTTAATGAGATATCCTTGTGTTGGCAGATTAAGTTTCAAGGGCAGGATCCAGTTCACATCCAGTCACTTAGATGTAAATGACTTTACAAAGGGTATTGATTCAGTTGCATTCAGTGACATTTAAGATGCTCTAGGATACACAGCCTGTCCCCCATTTCTTACACTGGCAGGGTGACCCTTGCCTGTCTCATGCTCCGTACGTGACCTCTCCATCTGGGTGTCTTAGCTGGTCTATGTACTTCTTCAGGCATGTGGGGTAAGTTGTGCCCCAAATATGTTAAGTCCACAGACATTTAGAAATCAATTCAGTGGCCGATAGGTGGATGCCTTGTACTGAGGGTATCAGACCTATCTGTAAAGTGCATGCACAAAGCACCTGCAGAATGGCACCCTGAGGTCAAGCAGGTTGCCTTAGGGCGTCTAGGATGACAGGCAACATTCATTAGGTGACTGAGAACCACCTTCACTGTTTTGACTGATAGAGTCTTACCTCAGAAATTCTAATTATAGCCTTTTTTCTCATAATAGAAAAATATTTTTTCATTAGAAACTTTATTAATTAAATTCTTCAGTAGACTGGAGAAAAAAATGAAGTTTGTTGCATGACAATAATAAAGACTTCAAACCGAATCCTGGACACTTTATTCAGAAAAAAAAAGAAAAAAAAGTCACCAAAAGCCTTCCATTGACATTTACAGAAGTTTCTTTCAGAATAAAGTGTGATAATGTGTCCCACACCTGTTCTAAAAATCAGAAATTTCCTTGCACAGATATTTGTCACTTTTACAAATTATTTTGCAATGGTGAATATTTTGAAATCCACTTTAGAATAGGAAAACCAAATTTAGATCTGTTTGTTATTTGGGTTAGTTACTTTGTCCAGCTTCCCTTATAGTATGAATCATCAGTTGTGAGCATTTAACTGTACACATGAATTTGTGGCAATGTGGTGGAATGATTTGTTTACATCTATAAAGGTAATTGTTGCAGACATCAACTTGTATTTGCAAATGTTAAGTATTGTTATAAAATTGTGAATTATATAAGTAAAGCTTGCACCATTTCAAATATCTGTTCTGTGCTAGTCATTGGTCATTTCAATGTGGGCTTTTCCTTGATTCACTACCCCATAAGATACTATTAAGCAGCTGAAATCTTGCAAATATTGCAGTGTTAAACCTCATTCAGCAGTAAGTCAGACGTGTGTTTTATATCAGTAGGTTAAAAGCTCATACTCCAAAAATAAAGTACAAAGATGGTGGGGAGAGATAATCTTTCTGTTAGACAAGATGCTATAACTGGAAACAATGAAAAAGTAGGCCTATGTTTCCAGCTATTTCAGCTGATCTAACAGAAGATAGTACCTCTCCACAGACGACTTGTATCTCTTGCATTTTTAGACTACCATGACTCCACTAACATTGCTACTAACTTCGAAAATGCTATTGCAATGGATTATACAGAATAATAAGGTCTTTTTCAGTGCCACAGATAGAAAAGAGCATCAAGATATGGCTAAGTACATGCTTATTGACCAATTCAGATATTTCAAGACTTCACAGTGTGACCTTGAAAGTTCATCTGTGTAAGTTACTTGTTAGCAAACCAGTAAAACTTGCTTCTCAGTGTCCTTTTATTATAACATCTGCATACCTCATCAATTTGAAACACCCTCAAAGTCTGAAATGGACAGGATTTAAAACTAGGGCTAATGTTTGATTTTTTTTTTTTTTTACATGTAGTGTTTGTCAGAAACTCACATGCAGTCCCACCTGCATTCCCCCATCAAATTCTACCTTGAAAATAGGTATCTGATTATTTGGCAGGTAAAGTAGGCACTACAATTAAAGAGGTATAAAATAGGTTAGGAGGGAAAGCACAACATAGTAAGCAAATGGTAGCAGGTGTTGCTGTTATCTTTAATTGTATCATTTCACACTGGCAGGTCATACTTTGCTGCTGCTTCCTTGAAAGCAGTCACAGCAAGGCATGCTACCTTACTCTGTAAGATAATTGCATTACAGAAGATGTTCCCTGCCGTATTTTGCTCTAAATCAGTGAGAACACTGTAAAGAAAGGGAGGAGGATGGGGAAGAGAAGCAGTGCGGTTCCTCCAAGTACCCAACAGCTCCCTGTCAGATCTTGGTGGTTGCTCCACTGAATGGGATGTCCTCTGCTTGGACCTACCAAGGACAGTATTGGGCCACTGCACTTCCCTTCTCAGTGTTCCCTCACAGAACACCTGGGTAGGAGGGCTGAAGTTCATTTAACTTTTTACAGAAAAAACGAGGCATCTGTCTCTTTGCTTTGCTGTGCAGAAACAGTTAAAATGCTCTTTTGCAGCAGCCCTGCCAGTGGTGAGGTGCGGGCAGAAACACAGTGTCTGAGTTTTGGAAGAAGGGGCAAGCTGACCTGGCATACTCTGTGCCTGTCTTCTCTGAGTCCATTGCCAGAATTATCTCCTAGTGTGACTCTAGTTGCATGCCTTTGGCGGGGGATTTATCGCTGAATCAGAAGAGCTGGCAATCACTAACTCTGGTCTTTGGAAGGCAGAATTGCTTTTGAGGTGCAGCAAGCAATGTATCTGAAGCTTGTAAGGAGAGTTCACAAATGTAGGACACTGGACAGACTTGGTTGCCCTTCTAGCAAGCAGTTGGCTGAATCACAGATAGGACACAGTATTTTTAGTGTCTGTTTATTTTAAACCTTTTTTTGTGCAATAGCATATGTGGAAAGACATCGATTTTGGCTCTTCCTCTCATGCAAACTGAAAGCCTATGTGAGGGAGGAGCATTTTATACATGAGGCCAAAATACTTCTGAAAATCAAGAACTACTGCAGAGATCAAGTCTCGCTGCTTTTCTCCCTCCCCCACTCTAGAAGACTAGTGGTTTAGATCAAGGTGATTTAAGTAGGGATAGGAATACAAGAAAAGGTGCAGGCTGCTGGTAATACTCCGCAGTTTTCCTTTGAAGATGCAAACTCTGTATGGGCAAAGGCATTGCATTGCACTTGTGTAATAACACCTATCCTCCCTTGTTAGACACCTAATAGAGATTACAAAATTGTTGTTGCTTATAGCTGATGTTCTTGTAATTTCAGTCAAGCAGACATTGCTGCACTACATGTTTACATTTATTTTTATTTTTGTACTAATTATGTCTGTAGGAAAGATGTGAATAGGGTAGAGTATTACCAAGGTTAGTGTCAAAAGACCAACATTTCCCAGTGCTAGCACAGAGAAAACTTAAGTTGCCAGTATTTTGTGATGTAAATTCAAACAAAGGGTGACCTTAGTCACCCTTCATATTAGACAAATATTTCTTCTGGAACTGGCTCTGAATATGAATTCTATTAAGTGATTTAAAATACTATCAAAAAGTAGAGTTTTATTTAATAATTTCTAAAGTCTGAATTCACAAAGAGCTAAAAAGAAAAACTATCTTGATTTCCCAGACACATAATGTTCACTATTGTGATAGTACGGTTTACACAGGGAATAGAAGACCCACTTTTCAAGACAGGTTTTATTTGTTTCCAATGGCGCTCACTGTCCCAAAATATTTGGTACTTCTTTTTCATGAAGCATGTAAGGTCATTGTCAATTAATACCATTCTTGTCCATGCATATCACTTAAGTTCATCCTAAACGACCTTGCAGAATCTGCACTGTTTATTTGAAAGTGAAGATGCGTATTTCCTTGGGGATGTGTTTCTATGTTCTCACTAAAATGTGTGTAGCCTCTTAGTAACTATGCATTCCTCAACAAAGGAAGTCACTCAGGCTCTGCATCTGAAATTACATAGGCAGTAACCACACTGTGGTAGAGGATATGTTTACTTACTGAAGTCAGAAGTGTACATTGTACCTTCATGATATCACAGTCCTTTGCACTGTATAGGCCCAACCTCTATTCATGCTTTAAATTTAGCATATACTGCACTAAGGTCTTTCATTTAAGACAAAGTAAGGTTGATAATTCTTGTGAAATGTATAAGCCAAATTAGTGTAAAGAGTATACCTTGCCAGAAGGATTTTTGTTCATACATTTTAATTTAAATGTGCTAATACTGTCCATGAACTTTTGATAAAGTGTGTGTTGTTCAGTCAGTTCATGACATGTTTTTTTTTCAGACTATATTTGGTACACTTCTCCTTTACAGTTCTACTTCTTTCATTATAGGAAGCCCCATATGTTATGTTCAAGAAAAACCATGATACGTTTGAAGGGAATGACAAGTTTGAAGGATACTGTGTAGATCTGGCATCAGAAATTGCAAAACATATTGGTATCAAGTACAAAATTGCCATTGTTCCTGATGGAAAATATGGAGCAAGGGATCCAGAGACAAAAATCTGGAATGGGATGGTGGGAGAACTTGTTTATGGGGTAAGCATACCAATTTTTGAAGCAGGATTTAATTTATCATAGTATAAGTCATAAAATAGGAAATATATGTGCATTTTATTTAACTTTGGGGTCACAGAAAAGAAACAGAATCTTGTTTCAGATCTCTGTGTTTTCACTTATTTTCAAGACAAAATCAAATAGTTTCATGCAAGTTCTACTATTTATTCAACTAGTACCCTGAAACATTAGAACATCCATAGTTAGCATATCCCTTAAAAATTCATTAATGTTAGAGACCGTCTATTCCTGACACACTGTAAAACTTAATTGGGAAGAATATCACTCATTAATTCATTTTCATGGAATGATGGACAGATCTTTTAAAAAAGATAGGATTCTTGGTCTAGATTGAGAAATGGAAAATCCACCATCATATATATTAAACATAGGTAACAAACCACTACAGGAAAGTAGGTAATTAGGCAATTCAGAATGAAGACAGACTTGCAAGATGACTATCAATAATAAAATTTAAGAGCAAACCTGGTAAGTTTAACAACTGACAACATTATGTTATAAAGTGATCTGGAGAAGGATTCTTCAGAATACCATAGCACTTAGCAATTCTGTTGATACATAAAGCTCCAATATTTAAAGAAAACAGTTCCAACAAACCCAAATAAATATTTGCAGTACCCAGGGTTACCAGAAGTAGCAAAACTCAGAGCTAAGCTTGCTAATGGCTGCAGTTGCCAGTGCAGTTGCACTGAGAACAGTTCAGAATTCTTTGAGAAACTTTTCATTTCAGTGATGGAATAAAAAAAAATCCTCAAATACTCAGGTGCAAATATTTCCACCAAGAACCCATAAGATGCCTCAACCTCCCCATGAAAAAATTCCTGCATACCGGTTGATCCATCCCCAGTTGCATTTTTCATAATTCCATTGACGGGTTGGGCCATATGTGACAAAGGCCCTCGTGGCTTTTGTAGCAGCTCCATTTCAGTTCCCTTCTGTCAGTTTAGCACAGCCGATAAATTCTGCATTAGCATCAGTTCAAGGGACTCTGCAGAATGAAACAGTCTCTGTGCTGTAGGAGTGTGGGAAATGTTGCCCCAGAATTTCAGTGATCTCCCCTCCCCACAGGAATGAAAAGGTTATATCAGGTTCACAAAACCCTCCATGTTCTTGGAAGTTCATGAAGGAACCAACCTCAGTTTTGTCTTTAAAGAGTAGAAACACTGAATGTCACCAAGCATGTATATCTACTTCAGTGGCTTGAAAGCAGCTCAACTCTTAGGATATTAAAAGAAGATTTTTCAGACTTTTTTATGAAATATGAAGGTTACCCCTTCTCTGGCTTTTAATTGCAATAACTTATGGACACCAGCAGCCAAGCACTGTTTTATAGTGGAATGGTTTTCCAATAATCAAAAAAAATTTACTATTTATGAGAAAATCCTTTTGCTCAGATGTACAGTTTCAGTGGCCTATCATATAGTTGAAAATTATAGAGGAAACTTGATATTAAACTTTCATTTTCTTTTTGTTTGGGGTATTTTTTTCCTTCTCGTATCTTAAAAAATTTGCCTCATCAAACCCAAGCTGCCCTAGGACTAGACTGCCCTAGGACTAGAAATACAAAGTGCTGTTATGAAGCTCACATAGGTGTGTCAACACCTGCAGCTGTTAACAGAGCTGAAAGCAGTAAAGCTGACAGGCATGAAGAACCTGTTGCAGATTACCCACATGGAGAAGGACAAACCAGAGTACATGGCCAACATTTCATTTTTTGTAATGGAAAAGAGTGAGGAGGAGGCTCTTTCCAACTATCTGTTTAGGAAAGCTGCAGTCTGTGTGAGTCTGGGACTGGGCTCTGGGAATGAGCTGCAGCAAAGCTCTTGGAGCTGCTTTTTTATTGAAGTCGGCTGTTGCCCGGTACATTTGCTCCACTTTCATAAGACTTCCTTGAGGCTTTGTCTGTCTCGGTGTATCAGTGCCACCAGGGAGTGTCCCTGTGCTTTGGAATTTCGCCTGATTAATCTGCCAAATTGCGAGAATGGTCTCTGGTATATTTTTGGCCCATAATTACTGTCCAAAACAAGTCCTGAGCCCAGCCCAGCCCTGGGACTGAGGAGAGGCCTTTCCCTATAAACAGCTTGAATGCAGCCATGCAGGTTTAGAGGTGAGGTGGCAGCAACGCGGCCTGTCCAGTGCCACTGGGCCTCAAGGCCAAGAGCTACGCCAAGCATGCTTAATGTACTTTTACAGGTGTAGCTTTGAAGGAAATTGTTCTTTCTGTTACCTATAAAGTTTTCTGCTAAAGATTTCCACAGGGAATCCATCAAGAGCACTCTCTCTGCAACTTCCTCGAGTCCTTGCCAGACGATTTACAGAGCATCAGGTTCCCAGGCCTATTCCACATAGAGAAAGCAGGAAAATCAGTCAGCCAGAGACTTTGCTGCAAAGCTCTGCTAGAAGAGCGTGTTCATCTTCTCTGATAGATCCCCTAATCATAAACACAAGTAGTCTGAGTAGTTGGCTGCGCTTCAAGCAAGGCTTTTTATGTGCAGCCAGGATTGGGAGAGAATTTGCAACTGAATTAGCAAGCTGACAAGATGATCTGTTTGGGAAACATTTTACAGCTTTTAATTCCCTACCATATTAACGGATTAACAGACAGTTTTCTGCTGGCCAGTGAGATTGGACCCTTCCTGTACAACAGAAAAAGGTTTCTCTGCTCTCCTGCTCTTACCATCATACCCCAATGCCCCTTAGCCCTATCCATATTACTGAGAGTGAACATGTGAAAATTTTATCCCATGTTCCCTTAAGGCCTGTATGCACCAGAGATTGTTCTGGTACCTGGACACTCAGGTGCTGCACAGAGCAGCTCAGTCATTTCCTAAACTCTGTGGTTGATTTTTCCGTCATGTCCCACAGGAAACTTCATATAAAATGCTGTGGAGTACAGTTTTGCTAAGATTGTACAGAATGTCTTGGTGGGGATGGTTGCTTATTTTCCTGTTTTGTTTTTAGCACATTATTAAAAACTACCAGGAAATCTTGGTCATTTGTCCCTGATGTATCCGAATGCATGCAATAGTCCATGTGGATTCTATTTGCTTTGATATCTAGCTCACAGGAGAAATGCTGGCTGGGGATGAAATGCCATTAAGCACATATAACAGGTGTTTCCAAATTCACCAGCAGTCAGCTCCAATTAAATATTCATTCTCCTGACACAGAATGCTTTTCTTTCACTGTTTAACACAAAAGGTCACAACTCATTTCTGTTTAAAGTCTCAGAAGCCATGAGCTTCTGAGATTGAAATAACTTCCTGCGTGATTTTTCTCAGATAGCTTTACTACCTTCACAATACTTGTACCAAGCATATATTTTATTCACAAGGTTATAATAATGATATATTGTGGAAAAGAAAATGTCTCTCACCATCAGAAGCAATCTTGTCTCATTGTATAATATTAGAAGGATCCAGAATCCATCTGTACTTGGTAGTGGTGGAGCCTTGACTGAAATGCTGCTACAGATGCAGTGGATTTAACTGTGAAGTATCATTACTCTTTGTCAAAACAGATTTCACAGGCAACAAAATCATTAATTGTTTTTGCACCATAGTTATATTGTTAATCATTTAAATCCATAATTATATGGTGTACATTAACTGGGCAAAGCACAAATGCTGATAATTACCATGCAAAGCTATTTTCATTATTTAGCTTTCGCAGTGAAGAGTTTATGTAGGCTTTACATGGCACACAGCAGACTTACAAAAATAATAATAATATGATCAGTCTGGGGGGTTGCAGTTTCTCCAGTTTTTTGGCATTTAATTATGACCTAGCTATATATTGGCCCTTTAAATTTGTGAGCATGAAATGGATTTATCTGCATTCTGAATTATCTGATACTAGATCACTATTGTAAAAAATGGGTTAAGTTCCTCTTTAACTCCTTCAAGTACTGTAGGCAGCTAGTTCTGATGTTGTTCAAATTCTGCATATCCTATTTGAGCATTTAAATTTGGTAAGATAAATCCTGTACAGCATTTCATATATCATATGCAATGTGCTAAGTAGATATTTAAAATCTCCTAAATTCAGACAAAAATGTTGATGTCACATTTCCGACTCACACTGTGAAAATTGACAACGCCCAGGGATCTGTGTTTTAATCCTGGTAGAAATCTGCAGACACAAAAAAAAACCTGTTAGCCAACACCTTTGAAGATCAGTGACCAGGTCTGTCATTTACACTGTGTTAATGAAGATACCAACAAACAGAATGTGACAGAGAGAAGATTGGCAGGAAGGGATCACAGTTGCCATGAGTCTTTCACTTAATTTCAAGGACTCCACATTAGGCATTCTCAGAAATCAAAATTTAGAAATATAAAAGACATTGACTCTAAAGAAGGAAACCATTCTTCTGGAGAAAAGCTATTTATGACTGAGATGAAAAACAAAAATATGCAGAAAAGCCAGTAGCTCAAACTATCCTACAGTCTTTAGGCTGCAGAAACTAAGTTTACTTTATAATTTTGAGACTACTTGAAAATATATTTTAGATGTGTTATCCTTCTTCATACAAAAGCTTTTTTCATAAAATATCTATTTCAGCCTGATTAAGTAATCACAAGGCATCAAGAAGCAAAATTTTTAGAAATGCTTTGTACAACAAAATGCAAATTAAAATTCAGAGAATTAGCAGTGTTATCATAATGTTTACCCATGACATTAGCACCAGAGGTAATTTCTGATACTTTTGCAAAATTATGGTTTTAGATGCATTGCTTAAAATATAATAACTTTATATAAAATTTTGTGAAGTATTTGCATCACAACTATTTCAGAATGACAGATATAATCGGATGGTTAATATTTAGCAATCTTAATACAAATTTGCATTTTTGGGCCATTGCACTGGAGTGAGTCAGTTCTTTTGAATTATTCACAATTGCAAAGCTGCCAAAATAGGTTTAAATTTTAACTACACAATATTGGTTTAAAATTAAATTCCATAAAACATGTATAACTCCATATGAATTAGTGCATAAAATAAAAACCACATATTATTTTAAATGCATTTACCTGTTTCTAATTTGTAAGATGACAAAAAAACTTCCATTTCAATATTTTCTTTTCTTTAGCACACAGGCTATTTACACAATACTTGGATTAAACTATTTGAGCACATCCTTATTCTTCAGCATGTTTTAATCTCACTGAAACAACAAAGTGTTCACAAAATACAGTTACTCTCCTGAGCCCATAAGCTGTGTAGAATTCCACACTGGTCACAGAGCACAGAGCTCTGTGACTGTACCTAGACAAAGCACCATGATGATGAACAGGAGAAAGGTTTCAGCAGCTCTTGCATCTGTTCCCCTCTCAGAGGTGCATCCTTTGACCCAGCACTTCAGATGGAAATACAATTTCCACCTGAAGTGCTGCTGTAATGACAGCTTTAGTGTAAAAGGCAAGGCTAGGCAAGGAGCAAACCTTAATGTAATGTAGCATCCCTAATGACAAAAACGATCCCTTAGCTTGGCTCCAATATTTTATAGTGCATGCAGACATCATTGTTAGCAGCCATAATCACTTCCATCAATAATGATTCATTCAAGATTGGCATCTTCATCCTAAAAACATGTTAGAAACACATTTAAAAATATTCCTGACACTAATGGGAATGGATTCAGCACACATTTTTATCCTTTTATCACATGATTTTGCACACCTATTCCCTGTATACTTGCCATTTTTTGCTGTTTAAAATCTAATTCAGTCCTATTGAACTATCCTTCCCTTGAGACAAATCTGTGCATTTTGCTGGAATCACAGCAATAGCTAATCACTTTTGCAGCCTGATGCTATTTGGAGCTTTCTTGAGTCTATGAACTGCTTTACCTCCAAATATTATTATGTCTTATGAAAATATGACAATTAATTACTGTTTCTGGGATCTTAAAAAATCTCTATATGTTCAGTGACAATAGAGTCGTTCTCATTTTCCATTCTTTCTTGAATTCCTTTATTTAAATCTAAATTAATGCCTAAAATGATCTTCCTACTCTGCTGCTCACTTCTATAAGATTTAAGAGTCTTCTCCTTAGCAGAAAAATTAAGTATTTGCATAATTCTGTAAAATAAAAACGTGCAATATGTATGTTTTACTGAAAGCATATTAAGTAAATGCAGAATGTGATAGAAAGAAGGAGAAAAATGCTACAAAGAGCATTTAAGCCACAGTGTCCTGATGTTAATAACATACCTTTGGAATTAGCTGCTTAGCCAAGTGTATAAGCCAACATCAATTAATCTATACATCTATATTTCTTTTTTCTTTATAGAAAGCAGAGATTGCTGTTGCGCCTCTGACCATCACTTTGGTACGAGAAGAGGTCATTGATTTTTCTAAGCCTTTTATGAGTTTGGGGATATCCATTATGATCAAAAAGCCCCAGAAATCTAAACCGGGAGTGTTTTCCTTCTTGGACCCTTTGGCGTATGAGATCTGGATGTGCATAGTCTTTGCCTACATTGGTGTCAGTGTGGTCCTGTTCCTAGTTAGCAGGTTTAGTCCGTATGAGTGGCACACAGAAGAACCAGAGGATGGGAAAGAAGGACCCAGTGACCAGCCTCCCAATGAGTTTGGCATATTCAACAGCCTCTGGTTTTCCCTGGGTGCCTTTATGCAACAAGGATGTGATATTTCCCCAAGGTTTGTGTCAAATCTTTTTACATTTGCATTTTATCTTCAACACTGAAGCATAAAATCTTCCTTTGTTAATTTCCCTGGCAGTGTTTTGGAGTTCATTCTTCAGGAAGCCTTGTCTTTTTTTTTTTCTTTTTAATAGCCTTGATAAGAGCAACAGATAATCTGCTTTGAATTTCAGTCATTACTATTATTTTACTGATGTCAATGTGCATAAACCACAAACAGCTCTCAGAAACAGCAGGTGCACCCAGGGGAAATTCCACTGGGTTGACTTCAGAAGAACTGTGTTGTTGCTAGATTAGTTCTATTGTGTTACAACCATCAAATGCACACAGTTGTGTTGAATGTCTGCCTTGCATCAAGGAATGTCCCACTTCTCTTTCGAGTTCTACAGTGCTGCTTCACAAATATTGCTGTCTGTGAGAGACGATACTCGACTTTTTGTTTCTGAGAAGCCACGCTGTATTGCTCAGGTGTGCCTTACAAAGCACATGCCTCAGATGTACTACATGATTAGTCCTATAATACATGATTAGTGTATAATATATGATTATCTAGTACATGATTAGTCTAATACATGCAGTCCTGAATTTCTCAACCTTTTAAGATGCTCTGGAACTTTAGTGGGCAGTAACTAAAATTTTTTAATTAAATGTTATGACCCAATCCTTCAAACTTAAAGGCTTCATTTTAGCCATTTGCAGTGAAATTTTGAGTGTTCAGCACTGGCCTAATCCTTCTATTATTGAAGGTAGCAATAAAACTGGCAGTGATTAAGAGTGGATGTACATTACTCCTCAACAACCTTCTCATCAAATTACAGTTACTGAAAAGGAAAATATAAGTTTTTACTTAACAGAAATGTCTCTTTTACTACAAAATTCTTGCTTCTTAAGTAAGAAAAATGTGAATGTTCAAATTATTGTGGTAGCTTGTGGAATTTTTGAGAAGTTTGGGTGACAGGCACTTTTTAATCCTAGAGCCAACATAATCCATGTGCAAAGCCTTTTTCATTATTTTTAAGGGGAAACAGAGAAAGCTATTGATTTGCAGCTACCATGCTTTACTTTTGTCTCCAAAAAGAGATTACCTATCCAGTATTTTTGACAATTTTGTCCTATTTTTAGGCATGTCCTGAAATAATAGGAACACTGAGATTACTGTTCAAGAGGATTTAAGCTTCTATGTATGTGTGATGCACATTAGGACCGTTGACTGTACTGTAGCTATTAAGATTCAAGAGTAGAAGCATTTATTAATATTTCAAATGCAAATGATCATCCTCCCACTGATTGTTACTTAATGACAAATGTTCAGCAATAACGGTGCCTTCACTGTCTCTGTCTCTCCTTGTGGCTCAAGAGACAGGAAAATGCGCATTATCTTATTCATGTTTAGATCCCTCTCAGGTCGCATTGTCGGAGGTGTCTGGTGGTTCTTCACGCTCATCATTATTTCATCCTACACTGCTAACCTCGCTGCTTTCTTGACTGTTGAGCGAATGGTCTCACCCATAGAGAGTGCAGAAGACCTTGCCAAACAGACTGAAATTGCTTACGGGACACTGGACTCAGGGTCAACCAAAGAGTTCTTCAGAGTAAGTTGGCGCGTCCGTTAGAGCAGCTCTCCCTACCAACTGCCCTTATAAGATACTTGGAAGTGTGAAATAATGTGACTTTGCAATTATATGCCGCATAGTTTGTAACTCCCACGGTACTTTAGCTACATTTTTACCCCCACAAGACCATTTGTTGGAGTTTTCAGGTTTTTTAATGTGTGGAAAGCTTATTGATCCTGTCACACTGGGCGAAAGAGATGCCTGGGGGGATACTGAAGCCAGTGATAATTAAAGCAACATTGCACTATTGATTCATCTGAAGCTACAGTACTGAAGTGATGTGCAGCATTGAAAGCCTGTGATGGTAACATGGAGTCTTGCAGGTTTTGTTTCTGCTTATGGATTTGGCTGTGTGCATTTTGCTTTAGGGTCTTGGGTGGTGGGCAGGAAATGCATTTTTAATTTGCTGACTTTCAGATGGATAATAAAGAGGAAATTTAACTCAAGGGGATGTAGTTGGAGCATTAGAAAATAGCCTAAATAGCCATTCATATGCCTGTTGATTACTTCATTTTTATTTGCTTTCCTGCGTTAGTGTGGTTGGTATGTAATCGTCATCATCTGCCAGCTGGAAAGCAGGGAGCTTGGACATCACAAGGAGTGCATAATAAACAGTCCTTCCTGCTTTATTTCATGTCTTCAGCATATGAAAGTTAAGCTCAGCTGACCAAAGTGAGTTTAGTGTTTGAACACAGCTCTGAATAAATGCTGTGAGCCAATAATCCTTCCTTGAAAATTACACAGCTAATTAGGTCATTATTTATCTGAAATGTGGAGATTAAGGAATTTTTAGAAGTCAGGAAGATGGAATGAAAATTTCTTCTTATTGCCTAATTGAAAGGAGAGAGAGTTCCGTGTTAGGTACTCACACACACCTTCACTGTTTTCAGTTTGGCCAAACTGAACTCAGTAAACTGTTAAAAAAATTTTCAATGCGGTTTGGAAACTATAGACAATATCCATTCAAAGGCAGTGTCTGAAGTGAAATAACCTTTTTACTGCAACAGATATCCCCATAGAAGAGCTTGCAAATCTGTTCTATTGGCTGCAAAAACAGTATTTATAAGATATAAATTTCACTTTAGAAACACACAGTGATTGGACCTTCACATCCAGAAACTGATCAAGGAGTTCAGTGTAATTCAGTTTTCTAGATTTCTTCTGTAGACACTGGAGAAAGAAAAGCAGCCTTGTGCATCCTATGTGGGACATGTGTTATGCTGAAATAAATCACACATTAAAGTACCTGCCTCTTTACTTGAACTCTAGAGGGATCCAGCTGAAATGGCTGGGGTCCTTGGTGCCTCATTTTTAATGGATGCATTTCACTGATGGGTTTCTAACTACACCTGTCTTCTTCTATAGCCAGGGTGTTGTTATACACAGAATGACACAACAGATGCTCTCTGGGAGCTTTATTTTTTATCCTAAGTGGTAGAAACTCAGCTTGTGGTTCGTAGGAGCCCGGTTTTCATTCCAGATGTCTACAACAATGGTGGTATCATGTTAAATATAGAAGGCCTGTCTAAGAATTGAAATATGTTGGTACTGATACAGCCCGATTTCAAATTTTTTTTAAATGAGTATACTCCCTCCTACTAATTACTTATATTCACCTATGTCTCACCCATAAACATTCTTTTAGTTTGTTTTGTGGAAAGTTAGGTATTTAATTCTTGGAACTCCAGTTTCAGTCCATCATAAGCTGAGGTGGTAACCATAATATATGGGTACAAATAGTTGTTTCTACTAGAACAAAGCTGTGATAATACTTAAAAACATGATGCTGATGGCCAAGCAGATTTACATAGCTTTGTATTTATTAACTTGTTGCATTTTCAAGAGTATCTAGTGCTTGCAAATTTTTTAGGTGATGATATGCAAAAATTAATTCAGAAAGAAATAGTTAAGAATGAAGGACTGGAATTGTTTCCTTAAGAGCTTCAAAACACTTGTACAAGCCATTGCATTGAAATAATGAGATCAGATATTTTGATGCAGAAACTATTTTGGTCACAAAAATTTCATGGTTCTTTGAAATCATCCTATAAACACAGAAACTTTTCCAATATTTTATGCAAGTTCCCATTTTAAAGAGAAGATACTATAGAGAAGTAAAAATGTCTATGTGACAGCCCGTCTTTCACTTCAACCTTAAAGGGTTAAGAGAAAAAAGAAGGAAAATCAATGTTGCTCTTTTTAGTTTTTCTTCTCTTTCAAAATACAGAGGGAAACATTAAAAGTAACTACAAATACTAAATGTTATTGCATACGCAAAATTTGTAGTTTAATCAAGATTTGAACTGTGTTAATCACTTTTTTAAAAATGGTGCAATTGTGGCCCTGCTTTCAAATGATTTCTAATACCTGTCAAAGTATATTCTTAATGATACTGTATGTGCTGTTTCTAAAAATATTTTTCACGAAACAGGGAGAAATATAAAAATATAAGCAGACAATATTTACACAAAAGCTGTTTTCATAATGTGTAAATTAAGGCCTAGACTGAAACAACAGTACAAGACTTGTGTGCCAAGTTCTAACATTTTGTGGCTTTGGAAGCAATTCACTTTTTGGTATTAGAATCGTGTAACTTTTCTGTCAGTGGTGATTATCTGGCTGAAGATGAGCCTTCAGGACATTTTCTCATCATTTTTTCATTTCTGATCAACATGTCAGAAACTCTGAACACCTCTCCCAGCCTGTTTTAAATCTGGATTGAAAGCAGAAAAGGGAAAATCATTTTAAAGCCACCATAAAGAAAAAGAGGAACTTGATACTGTTAGCTGTTATGTACTCTTATTTTCTGGTTTAGAATCAGTGAGGGTTGTATTTTCCAAGCAGCTTGCTCAAGAGGGAAAGTAGTTAGTTTTAGCAGTTCTACTCAGAAAAGCCCAAAATGAAAATGATCCCACCTTGGCTGACTGCAAGGAAAGCTGCAATGTTTCCTCATATGATAATAAAAAAATCTGTTGGTTTGCTCTTCAATTTTCACTCTGAGTTGACATGTAGAAATTGAATGTTAACAAATGAAAGTTTGGGAGAAAAAAATATTCTTACAGAGCACATACCTTGTTAGACTTCCATATTTTTCCTATTCCAATAGGCAAAGGAAACTAGCTTCTATTAAAAAAAATATTTAAATGCAACCTTTTTCAACTGATTTAGGGCAGTGTTTCCTCTTACTAATCGAGCTGTTTTATGTGCTGTATAGTTTTAAATGAAAGTGACCTATTACATGGTGACTTTATAAATAATTATTTGTAATGGACATTAAGATGTGAGAAAGGTTTGGAAGTGAAGGCAGACAAAGGCATGAAAATATTCTTGAAATTATGACTGATTCATTACTACTCTCTTCCATTTTTTCCTTTCTGTAAATTTAAAACTATGAAATTACGTCAGTGTAAAGCAAAAAAATGCATTGGTGGCTTAGTTTATGCTCTGCTCCCAGCCACTATTATGTAAATGTAAAGTAGCTGTGAATACAGTGGAAAGAAAGGGTGACAAGTCAGGATGTGATTATGGACATACACAGCTGTTGTTGATTTAAATGTTATTGTATTTGACAGAAAGATAAAATTATGCATACAGACAGACTACAAAGATAAAGCATAATTTATGATGTTCTGCTCTATGGTATTTTTATTGAACATTTTTGGTTAAATGCCACTTATTATCAAGATAGACTTCAGTCCCTAACAAATTATTTTCTAAGTAATAATACAGTAATTCAGTAATTGGTAAAAAGAAGTGCTTGAGGGAAATTACTCTCACATATAAAAAGGCTCAGTTCCAGCCTTCTTAAAGCTGTTTTCAATTTATATAATACTTACATTATGGGATTTGGTATTTGTTTAAATAATCTAAGGCCCTTTGTTTTGGGGCTTCATAATAATGAATATTTTCCTGGAGTGCTCAGCTCAGTGTAGGAAGAGGCTCATAGACCAAATCTTGCTTAGCTAGAAACTCCTCTTGACTCAAATAAAAGCTGACTTGAGCATTAGGTTAAAAAGTCCTTTTTGCAGCATACATAAGGGAAGACAAGTGCCATCTGTTATTATAAAAACACTGTGTAGTGTTCAGCTGACACACTGCTGGTTTGCATGTATGTATTCCTATTGCTGGAGGAAGCAAAGGAGTTGTTGAGTGAATCTAATGAGCATGGGAAACTTCTCAGCCTGACAGCATTTCCTTCCTTTTTTTAGTGAAAATTTTTATTTGCTTTAATTTTTTATGAAGAAGTTTTATTTTTGCTTAAGTATTTACCTGTAGTTACTCCATGCATTCCCAGGCAGGAAAATTTCCAACTAATGCACTCTAAGCCATGAATTCTTGTGCATTCTTTGAGAAAGTACATTTCTTACGCAGTTATTGGCAGGATCAGAGTCTTTAAAATAAATCCACTGATACTGCAGTTCTAAAATCATGCCTAATTCTTTAAGATGCTTTGGGCATTTTACTTCTTTAATAGCATATTTGGTCCATCTTGCTGTTTCCATCTTCTATTGTGAACCATGTCTTCAAATATTGTATAGCTTTTCTGAATATAAATCAGGAATGAATTCTGGACTCTGAATTATGAAAGCAGAAGTCTTACTTAAGCTATTATGGTTTTGATGATGTAAGAAGTTGGTGTTAGAGAAAGGCTTTAAGATTCAGCTGAGTATTTATGGGGAGATTATTTTACTGTTTCTCTTAAGAATACAGGCTATTGTGGACATCTATTTCATATATCATTCCCTAAAACACACTTTACCATACATTGACTGTGTGAACTTCCTTTATCTAACAGTAAATCCAGCTTTGCAGGGCTTTTTTCTTTGACTGCTAGAGGGTAGCCAAACTTAAAAATATTATCTGCTATTATAGTATTGATACTTTTATTTCTTGTCTCTTTTAAAAGAATGAAATTCAAATAAAACCCTTCTCCAAGATTTTCCCAACCTCAAATATCTGAAAAATTAATTTTATTTGATCAGTGCCATTCTGAAACGTTGCAACATTCTTTTGTTCTAACTTGTTTTTGATTTTCTCCAGAGATCAAAAATAGCAGTGTATGAAAAGATGTGGACCTACATGAAATCAGCTGAGCCATCAGTGTTCACTAGGACTACTGCAGAGGGAGTAGCTCGTGTCCGCAAATCCAAGGGCAAGTTTGCCTTCCTGCTGGAGTCCACCATGAATGAATACATTGAGCAACGAAAGCCATGTGACACCATGAAAGTGGGAGGAAATCTGGATTCGAAAGGCTATGGCGTAGCCACACCGAAGGGTTCTCCATTAAGGTGGGTGGAATAGTATAACAATATAAAATGTGTTGTTATAGTATTCCACCTTCCCTGATGTCCCTGATATAGCTCTTTTTGTTTTGTGTGTGAACATGGTATGTTATTTTTATTTTCTTCCATTTTCATTTTTTTTTGATCAACAAAGGTAACCATTTCTAATTGCAATATGGATTTAGCAGCTATAGTTGGCATATGTTTCAAGGCCATATAAAAACCAAACTGGTTGAACACTAGCTACTTGAAGTCAGGCTCGATAGAATTAACATCAGTTATTCTATTTCATCAGCTTTTTTCACCAAATTCAACCCTTTTATAGTAATATGCTTACATTACCTACATCAGTATCTGCATCAATAATATGCCTACATTTTATGTTTTGTTTATTGATCTTGGCTGCTAATTTCTGAGTAAGAAGCTGCTTGTAACATCTTTTTTCAAATGCCTTTGCTTGGAGGCAATTAGTCCTTCATTAAAGCAACTTTATTTAACTACTTTTTTATTAAAGCACCTTCTTATTTAGAAAAAATAAGTTTGTGTTTCTAGCATTATGCATTTCAGTACTGCCTTCAAACTCACCAGAATTTTCTTTATCATGGTACCAAATGCATTCAGTAAAATAGGAGAGTTTTTGATTCATAGGCAGAACATCATTGGCATTTCATTTAAATTGTCAGGGATCACAAGTCAAGGTACTAGCTTTGTGTTAAAATTGGCAGTATTTACCATTCTGTTTCTTTAATGTTTAAGGCAAATAAAACTTGCATATTCCAGTGGTAGATTTGCCAATTTTCTTCAAAGCAAAAGAGGAACTAGCAGTTGAAGGGAATATGGCCTGTGGAGTCTGACAGTGATAGGGTGCACATGGCTGGGGGAAAGGGAATGCTCCGCGGAGTGCTCAGCGCCCCATTTCTCATGATAAGGGATTACAATGTGAAATAAAGGGGAGGAAGTAGGTGTAAGGGAAGAGTTGCAAGTGCAGATGGAGCCATATTTCTGTGGAAGAAATAACTAAGAAGCTATTTGTCTACAACTGTGACTGCAGAGGAGACATCATTACCACTATGCAGATTACTAGACTCACTCATAACTCATCAGTTTAACCTGCACATAGTACCACAAACATCAGTAGCTGTAACTGCATTACAGGGATGGTAAAAGGAGTATCATTAGAACCATTTCCATCCCTTGCAAAAGAAGATTTGTATGTGCAGGGGAAAATCAGACCAGTTGTTTTAGTGATTAAATATGAATTTTTGGTCGTTAACATTCAGTACCTCTCAGATTTAAAAGTTGCCATCTTCACTGCTGAATAAAGTAGTAAGAGAACATAAGGAGGTAAGAGAGGGAAAATGACAATAAAAATATTAATTATATTGAAAAACATGTCCAGAATTCATAAACTAGTTAAAGGAAGAAGGCAATAATAGTAAGAGAGGATGATCTATTACCTGGATATATTTTCAAAGCACTTGTTTTTTATTTTACATTTCTGATAGTGATATCTCCTGCTCAGTGTTTCAGACAACCTAAGAGGACTAGGCAGCTGCAGTTTAGGGTAATAAGGAAATGCCCATTGCTGACAGTCATGCTTTACTGTGTCAAAGCTAGGGCAAACATTTTAGGAGTACTCTGGCTGCTGCCATATATGTCCTAGCAGTGGGCTCTTTGTTTTAAGCGTGCCTTATGGTGTTCTTTAGTCCCTTTCCCTTTTTTCTGCAGAATATTCAATACCAACAAGAGACAGCATGTTATAATGACCACTAATACCCTGTGGAAGTTGATTTGTGTCAAATTTTGTCATTTCAGGTCTCTTCAGTTGGCTAGACAGAAATACCTAGGAGTAATGGGGATGAGATATAAAGCAGTTAGAAGTAAGAGGGTCTAGCAAGACTAAAAGGTGCAGAGAGGAAGAACACAACCATGACTGTAAGGATCCAGTGGGAAATCCTTGTTCCACCCCAGCTAAAGACCAATCTCCCAGACATTTCATTGAGGCCACAGTTTTGTCTAACTGGGGGTTGGCAAGTATCATTAAAATTATGTGATCAAAACCATGGTTTTTTTCACATCCTACATTCAAACATGTTTCAAAAAGGAGAATAGGGGAAATCCTACCCAACTTTAAAATTGGACCAAATCTTCTTTCAAGCTGTCTCGACTGGCTGTCCATGTCCATGCCTTTCCTGAGCCTTTCTTTCACATGTGCTAAGCTGCTTGTTCTCCTGCTGCACCCCACTCCCTCTCCAGCCCCGGTGACAAACCATCAGTGCTGCTTACCTACTAAAAACATTAAGCAACACACTTAATGTTCTGGATGAAAATAAAGAACAAGCAATACCTCACATTCGTACCACCTCTTTCATGTATGTCTATAGAGAGCAGCATTTACGGAAGAGGGGAAAAGCTTCCTCCTCCTGTGCTTTTGAACAGAAGAGAGTCAGCTGTAAATTATAACTGCATGTTTCAGTATTTTCTGAATTTTTTGAATTTTAGAATATGCTGCATTTGCTATTTTGACTGCATCCCACATTATAGTGTTTCTGTCGCTGATCAGATGACTTATGTAACTGCTGTCTGCACAGATAATTGCAAATATTGAACATGCAGTTTGAAATCCATGAAGGGCAGGCTAGCTGAGCTCGTTACATAAATTAGTCAAAAGACATAATTTGCTATGGGAGTTGTAAATTCTGTTTTATTTAATAATCATAATTTCCTATTTGAGTAATATGTAGACCACAAATTACTTGATGTAGTTCACAAATAATTGCAAGTAGCATATAAATGTTAAGCATTCAAATGCTATTCTTGGTCTGGTCAAGACTAGGGAAAAATAACAATTTTTCCAAATAAATTATTCATATTGAATTATTCACTAAACTGTTTGAACACCTATTTCATTAGAAGTATTTTAGTCTTAATCCTCCGCCCACTTACAATGATGTAAATCAGGAGTTTTTTCCCTGAAAATGTAGTGACATCTGAATAAAATTGATGTGAGTGTGTGCAGAACCAGACCATATATTTTCACACATCTAACTGACAGAAGGTTGTTCTTCCTGAAGCATAGGGTTAGGGATGGTTCCCTGCCATCACATCTCTGGGCTCATGTTCATCACAGAGCACATACCCATCACTTGGCTCATGTGGATGAAATCCACCTCTCAGAGAGATCCAGAGATTGGTCTCTCTGTTGCTCATGACCTTATGCATGAGCAGGGTAGTGGATTTTAATTCAAAACTCTTCCTTGTTGGGTTCCATGCGACACTCCTGCAGTGTTCAACCAGTACCTATTGACTAATTGGAATGATTTATTCTCAGTGCTGGTGCAGTATTACAGTTAATGCATATCACTGAATGGAGGAGAATGGGAAATGCCTGATGTGTGTTTCTTTTATGCCCAACAGGCAGTACCACAGCACATATCATGTGTGTCTCCTTCCTTCCCTTTCAGTGATATTCATTTCTATATAATGTTGTAAAAGACTGACATGTTTGAGAAGGAATGTGGGATTGAGGGCAAAGGCTCTCATCACAACAAAGATTGAGTTTCTCTCGTGGCGCTGCCCAACTGTCCTTACTGTTTCCTCCTCCTACAACGGTAGGTATCCTTCCAAAGCCACTGTGTAGTACTCAGTGTGAATTAATGAGCTTTTTCTTCAAAGGTGGTGCTTTCAAAGGTGGTTAAGAGAGTGCTGCTTGTCTGCTTAGCAAGACCTGCCTTTGTAAAAGTGTTGTCATCAGAAGATGCTCTCATGGCCAGACTTCTGGCCATTGTGGATCACCCCTGGGTTGTCTACCTTGCCACTTGCAGTAATCTGTGTTTCCAGAGGGCAACAGCTGGAGATCTTGTACTACTCAAGTCCTGTGCCTTGCATGCCTCTGCTTTTCTGTTTTAGATATGTAGGCATCATAAATAAGTTTGAATAGTGAAGAACATGAAGGAGTTCTCCACTCTAAGAGGTAGTGAAAAAGGAATTAAGGGCAATATCTTCTCAAAGGTACACTAAAAGCTTTTTCAGCTTTTTGTACCTTGAAGCTGTTTTATGTAAAGGGGAATGACAGGTTGGGCTAAAAAATGAGGAGTTGTAATTTTTTCTCTTACTGTTTTAACTAAGGACATTTGGCTGTCCTGTCCTGTAGCCAAGAGTATGCAGCATGGATGAGTGAAACCTACAAGGTCATACGTGTCTGCTGAGACACTTTGAACCCAGGCAGATGAGAGTGGCAGGATTAGATTTAGACAAAAAATAGAAAAACTTTGACTAGGTGCATCAATGTATTTTAGAGATTGATGATATTTGTTCACCAACCTCATGAAATCCAGAGCTTTAATAAGTTCCTGCTATTGGAATTACAGTTAATGTTTATATATATGAACCTGGGATTCTATATTCCATTATTCAAATCTCTATTCTTTTTATGTAGTAAAGGATTACCTCCAGTTTGACTTTAGGAAGAATTCTTTATGTTCTGGAGAGGAAGGCAAAAAGGTCCACCTAGTGATATCTTCTGGTTTTTTGCGGTGTGACATCTGGTGACATGAACTGACTCTTTACGCTTTATCCATTCTTTACTGTGTTGAACATAGGATGTGCAGTGTGGGTAGTGCATCAGTGACGCAGCTGTTGCAGATGTAACTTCCCAACCATTCTAGCAACTTACATGAAGAGCAAAGTACAATGTAAATGAGGCTATGGATTTTAGTTTCCATCCCATGCAAGGGAGGAGTGCCCTGGAGATTGCTTGGGGTGCAAAAGGCATCCAAACGGTGCCCTGTCAGCAGTGTATGGATTCTCCTCTTTTGTATAATGTGATGTGCAATACCTGAAAGAAACTTACCCTAGAAGTGAGGGATCTGTGGTGGAAGGAACATTTCCTTGAAGAAAAATGAATTTGTGGGAATAAGATAAAGATCTGTTATGAAGGGATTCTTTGTGTGCGTGGGCTCTATAATCTACCATCTTGATCTCAGTGACTTCATCTAGTCCTTGTTTTCCTGAGGTGAATCTCTAAAACTGCCATTCTTTCATTGCTTCATTTCAATGTGGTACTGCAGCTGACAATGTTACCTTTGCTTTTGGCAGATATGTCTAGCATGGTTCCTTAGAAATCTAGTGGTGGAAGAAAACATATTTTAGTAATGTATGCTCATTCATACAAAATTTTGGCAGACCTTACATAGGATGGAATCTTTTCTTTTTTTTTTTTTTTTTTTTTTTTTTTTTTTTTTTTTTTTTTTTTTTTTTGTAAGTGATATTTCCTTTTCTTCTTTTCATTGACCTGAAACAAGCTTGGGGAAATAACAATATGATAGAATAGTTTCTTCCAGAAGGACTATTAAACTTTTTATCAAATGTTGTCCTCAGTGTTTTCGGAGACTAGAGTATAAGGGGCTTATTGTGGAAGGAATTCCCAGCTCCTCATTCGCTGCCAAAGCTGTTTATTGTGAACTTAATATATAATTCTGGGATATACCCCAGTTCTCATTTTACCCTGGATTTGTAGGTCAATGAGCTGGTAATTCACACCAAGCTGTGTAGGAAAACAGCGTCATTACACAGAAGTCAACTGCAAGGACAAATAAAAATGTTTCCCCCGAAATTTCTTGCATGCTTTGGTTTCTTATGCTTTCTTTAAGATTAGATTTGTGTGTACAAAAGGATAGGCATGGTATTCACAGGCTGCCTATGAGCAGTAGAAAAACTAGGAAAAATGTTTGAGCTGACCACCCACATTTTTTACATTGTCAACATTTATTTAATACAGAAGAATTCTTCCACTGTTGTTTTTCAATGGTCTGGCAGTGCAGAAATCCATGAATCCTGACAAAAATAGACTTTTCCCATCAGGGAAGCTTCCTTGTACAAGTTGCGTTGTATCATAAGGGAACCATTTCCCTGGACCACTCTTCAGTGTACCTTATACTTTTCAGTTTTCAAAGGTCTTTAGAGATGTTTTATTTTCTCAGCCAGTATTGTTGATGTAACTATTCTAGCTCGATGTTTCTGTGCATCTGGTCCTGTTTCTAGAAAGGTACAGAAATAGGTAAAGGTAATGTATGGTTGGGTCATCCTGATAACATCTGTGGCCCATGGACTTTCTGAGCATGTTCTGGCACTTCAGAGGGAAGAATGGGCATTTCTTTTGCTGATTAGCTGTCTTCTGGCTGGCACATAAAGGCCTCCCCAGATCCTTCTGAAGACATGCAACCGTCACAGTGAGGAGAGACACAGAGGAAGCAGGTTTGATTTTTTTCACATTTCTCTTCTCCTGCCAGAATGTCTGGTCTTGCCCTTAATCAGTGTGTTATTCAGAATTATTTCAGCAAAGCACCGTAGGACCTAGAAACTGATGTTATTTGTATATCTGATGTAGAGAAGATATAGAGAGAACTGGTGAATAATTGAGTTCTGAGGATTAAAATGAGTGATGTGGAAATACTGAGTTTGACCTCTACCCTTTTGAAGCAAGGGCCACTGGAGAAAAAAATCCCTGCATAGTTGTGGGGTGCTCTGTTGATACTTACAAGAACGGGATTTTAGTCAGCTCACCAGGATTTTACAAGGTCATTTCTTTCTGTGATACAAAATTATTTGAAAACTAGAATGTCATCTGTAGCATTTTACACATACGTAAACATTATCCTATTTGACTGATGGTGTAGATCATACTGTATGTCTTTGCATAATATTTTTCACTTCACTGTAGGCATAACAAGGCTTGCATTACCACCTCATTACAATTCAGTGTCAAAGCTTATAGCTGAGATATTTCTTAAGCGGGTCAGATCCTTCAGAGCTTGTTGGTTTTTCTATCAACTAAAAACAACACTTACTAGGTAAAAAGGAAGAGAATGGCCCACTGCTTAGGAAGGAATGTAAAAGTCAGGGGTCAAAAGAAGATCAGTGAAGAGAGGCTGAAAAGAATGTTAGCAAGTTGTTCTTTCAGCTGAGCCTGGGAGGCATACCTAATTTTGGTTACCTGGATTATTTCTGTCTGAAAACAGAGTATCTATTTTAAAAGATGAAGCCTTGGGAACAGAGATTGGAGTCCCAGCTTGCTCCGTTCCCCAGTGATGCCTGTTGGATTAATTTCATAATCTTCAGTCAAGATAAGGATCTTCCCTGTGCAAAACTAGTGCAGTAAAGAAAGGGGAAAATTTGCTAATGACTAATGAGATCCATTGCAAGCTGTACAACCAAATGTATTGAGGCAAAATCTTCTACTTGAAAGAGTTTTGCCCATCCTTGCAATTTTTACTTTTAGAGGAAGGAAATTGTAATAATTCTGATTTAAGTCACTGAATTGCAGTGAAGAGCATTGCTATTGAGATAATTTCTGATACTTGTGTCTTTGATAGAAAACAACTCATTAGTGTCCATGATGCTGTACTTGCTGAATTTTCTCTGACCTGGGGGGGAAAAAACATCACTATATCTTTCAAGTACTTCAAAGAGCCATCTCTGACCTGCCTTGCCTTACTCAGCCTATTTCTTCATTGCCACTAGCAGGAAGTTTTCACTCTCAGACTTCAGGGATGACTCATAATTGAACAAAGCTCTCTGTGGTTTGGAGAAGAAAGCAAAAGTCACAGGAATTTGTTCTGCTGCCATTTGTGTTTTCCTGCACTACAAAAGACACTAGAAGCAACTGATGGAAGGCAAAGCTCTTTCAAGAAGCTCAGCTTCCATTTTGGTCCCACTGTCAGATTCTGGTGCCTCTCTGCTAATGTCCTCCTGTTCCTTACTCCATGGAAGGGCTTGGGATTTTAGTGAGAAAAGTTGTGAAATGAAGTATTTCTGAGCGGGAGTGAAAGAACAGAGCATGGAAACAGCAGTAACGCTATTGCAAAGAAAGGTAGGTTTTTTAATCTAAACATTTCAGTGGCAATAGGTATTTCTAAACTAGCAGTATAATCAGTGTAAAAGGTGAAACTACCATTCTGTCTCTTCAGCTTTAGTATAGGCTTAAAAGCACAATGACACTATTTTTTTTAAGTTTTTCTTCTTTTTTACAAGCTATTTATATGAGAGATTTCTCATTCTGATATTTATTGATTACTAAAAATGAAATTTCTGCACTGTTCTACAGAAGCATTGGGCCAGTCTGAGGTAGTCAGCACCAGGATGTGTTTAATAAGAGGCTTGTTTTTACAATCAGAAAGAAATTAAGGCAGCAAAAAGATCAGAGTTCTTTTCTTGCTAGTCTGTCTCAGAACTGTTTGAATGCAAACAGGGTAGGAGCTTCACAATAACAAATCTGTCCAAATGAAATTTGTCAGGCTGTTGAATTCTCTGACAGGTAAAAAGGGGCTTGTGTTTAAGTATAACTGATGAACTTTCCTCAGACTATCAGCAAAGGCCATAATGGCTCAAAAATACTGATACCATTGCTGTGCACAGGTCTTACTGATTTTCTGGACTTTTACAAACCTTTGATAAGCGTTAATCTCCACCATATGCCAGTGGGATACAAAAAGGTTATGGTTGTTTCCGATCTATAGATCCCCTGAGAAATAAACGCTGCTTCTTGGCACTTCAGAAATCATTTTCTCCTGCCCTTTTCCCTGCCATTTCCCCAATCCCTTGTAAAGAATCTCAGCAGAGGGCAAGATGCAGCCCTTTATATTTTAACAATGCTGCTCGTTATTATTTCTCTCTTTTCTTTTTATTACAACTCTCTGGCTGTTTAGGTGTCAAGTCCCAGGAACTGCCCTTTGAAGTTGATGGTACAGTTCTCGACAGCTAAAAGGCCTATCCCACTAAGATAATAATTGTTCAGGTAAATTGTAGGTAGACTAAAGCAAGGGAGCAGGCTGCTGAAAGGCATCTCAGCAGCTCGTAACAATACCTCTCTGTGGAAATGACATTTGGGGAACAAATAGCACCTGAAAAGCAGTTTGAGATTAATCTGTGTGGTAGTTGCAAAACTGCCCACGTCCTATTGACAGTAAGTACTAGATGGACTCCAAGAGACATAAAATGGCCATTTAGTCTTTGTGCAGCCTTGATTCTTGTGAGAAATCCCCAACCAAAAGTAGGGAGAAAAGTTGTTTTCTTTCTTGTGGTTTCTTTGAAGTGAGAGCAGTATCTCAGACTGGCACAACGCGTGACAGAGTAGGCATTATGGACTGAACATCCTAGCATGAAAGGTGGAAAGGTGTTGACAGCACAAAACAAGATTCAGAACTTTAAAAACAAGATTCAGAACTTTAAATGTATAATTTAAGCTACTCTGTGTCTTGACACAACAGCTCTAAAATGCAGCTCTTTCCCATCATCAGAATGTTCTCAAGGAGCTCAGGTTCCAAATAAAAATGGCCGTATGTATATTTCACTGAACAGTGCAAGTTTAAAATATTGTTTTATAAAATGGTGATTTGTGGTTGATCAGTAATTTTTCCTCTTAACTGGTCTGCTTTGTGTGTGGTAGGAGGTAGAGTGAAAACTGGTGCTCTTTTTCTCAACTATATCTAGCTATCTTTAGCTCAAGTCTCTGAATTTTGTAGCTTGATGCCTTACTCCCATTTTCTGCTTTCCTTCCTCTGCTTCCTATTCCAGCCGAGTCACTGAGTGAGAGCTTAAATCAAGCCTGAAAAAGGATTTAGCTGCTATTTAACGGTATCTTTTAGCAAATCACATGATGTTAAACAATGCTCTGGGTTCTTCTGTTGAGACTCTCTTTTAACAGTTTTTGGCAGGATTGGCAGTTTTTTATAGTCAGAGTTTGACTACAATTTTCCCTGCGGTTTTTTAAAGGCAAAAGTCAACTGTATGAAAGTGATCCAAGCCTGACCTGATACAGAGACCTATTTTATTGTTACACTTCAGGCACTTCTTTCTACTCTAAAAGAACACATGAAAATAATAATCTGCCTCCAGCACACAAAGAAAATAGAGCTTTTTTAGTATTTTTGTATGCTCTCTTGGTCAGGAGTAGCATCTGTGCACAGGAAGATCCAGATCCCTTGCTAGTTTCCAGATCTTCCATTACTAGCAGCAGGGATGAATGAGGCCTGCAGGTGAGAGCAGCCCCAACATCTGGCAGCCCATCTGTTATCTCCAGAAAATGTACAGCTTTCTCTGAACATAATTACACATCCGGCTCTTTCCAATCTGTTGCTTATATGGTTCCATTTAGTGCAGCCCAGATTTGTAACTATGCCTGTCAGAGGCTTTTATATGTAGAATTAGATCTTGGGATTCCTTGGTGTGGATGCAGGCACCTGATTTTGCACATTTTATGAAGTTTTATTTGTGTGATATAGGTCTATTTTGGATCTTAAAACTCCTGAGCCTACAGAAAAATTCATGGGATCTTGCAATTTCCTACAGAAAATCTCAGCTTTTTCTAGAAAACCTAAACTGTCTGTATTTCATGTGCCTAAATGTAAACATTACTAGGCAATTTTTCAGATTTTTGCATTTTCAACCAAAATTTTGAATTTTAAGATTTCCACAAAAGCGTGCTTGCAACACGAAATATGAAGAGACAGGTTTTAGAATGATGCTCATTTCTTTATAGGTTTTAAATAAAAAGAAAAATGCCATCTATGCAAAGCTAGGAGACCAACCCACATTTGGATGCTCTGCATTTACTAAGATCCAGCTTCTAAGGTTTTAATCAGTATGTGATAGTATTTTGATTATATTCTATACCTGCTGATATTTTTTGCTTTAAAACCACATGAACTCTTGACAATTAGTTCTGATTTTTCAGTTTAAATAATGTGAACTCAGGCTATGAAAGTGTAGTTGAAAGTGAACAGAAAGTCACCACAGTTTCTTGAGGATTTAGGATTTTTTCCTGTCACAGTTAAATAAGCAAGCCGCTATTTTTGGCATCCCTTTTAGATAGTGGGCAATTAGCCAAAGCAGGTTCCAATTAGAGTGCTTTTAGTTCATCCAATTTGTAGGCCACAAGAGAAGATACTGTGGCATCAGATAAAATAATTGCAAATGTTCAGACTACATCTAGAACACGACATCATTTTTTTTGGCCTCCTCATTTAAGAAAAACATCAATAAATTGAACCTATTTCATGCAAGATGATCAAGATGGAGCTGGATATGGATCTGGACCTCCTCTGGTGAGGAGAGTCTGGAAGAGCTGGACTTGCTCAGCCTGGAGCAGAGATGGTTTTGGGGGGTCCTAGGAGCAGCCCAGAGTGTCTACAGGGAGGTCTTTGAGGATGGAACCAGACTCTTCATAGCAGCGTAGGTCAGGAAGGTCAGTGACAATGAAAATAAAATTAAATGGGAGAAGTTCAGACTGGATGTTGGGAGGAACTATTTCCACTGACTGCCTGAGGGCAGTCTGACAGTGACACTCTGCTCAGAGAGGCTGTGCAGGCTTCATCCTTGGCAGTTTACAAAACGTGACTGGTTGAAGCCCTGAGCAGTTTGGTCTTACCTCAGGACTGACCCTCGTATGAGCAGGAGGTTGGACCAGACAACTCTTGAGGTGCTTTCTGGACTGCACTGTGCTATGATCTTTTTTTGAAAATTATGGCTATGAAAAGGATATCTCCAGCCATCACATTGAATCTCCTGGAGCTACAGGAGTATTTGGAAAGTTGTAGTAGCTTATGGAAAGTGATGTTTATGTTTCCTGCATGGTAGAAGGTCTTCTCCTGACCACTAGGCTTTAGTTACAATTTCTGGGAATTAAATGTCAAGCAGATCATTCTCATCTGAGTAAAATTTTCTTGCTGGAAAAGCAGAAGAGAGTGAGAGGATCTGAACTTAGTGAAGTAAGTGACAGTGCTTCATACCTCTTCTTTGCCAGGGCAAAAGGAGATCTTGACTTTCTAAGCAGCTTTATACAGCTGCTGAGTGATTGACAGCATGGACCTTTTTGGAACTCCTGAGTGGGTCAAAATGTGGAAGAGTTTGTTTGTTATGGGAGTCAGGCCACTCAGGTTGACTGTCTCCCACTTTTGGCAGGAAAAATTAGGAGTATGTTATGGGTAAAGACTGAATTGAGGAAATACACTCAGAAGTTCAAGCTTAGTCTATCTCTGGCAGACCAGAAGGATAAATTCTCTATGAACGGGTGCCTGAAAAGACACAGAGATTTCTGAGAAGAAATGAAGTTTGGTTGCCTGATGTCATGTCATACTGATCAGCTTAGTTAATGACCCTGCCCAGATTTCCTGGGAGTCTTGGAGATCAGTGCACCGCCTTACTTCAGATTCACTTTGCAAATTGAGGGTAATGACAATTGCCCATCAGCCTCACAGGAATAGTGAAGATTAATAGCATAGTGTTTATTGCGCTGTGAATATCTGAAGCCCATTCCCACTCCAGATGTTTGTATGATTATTTCAAATCCATGGAGGTGTGTGCCTCAGGACAAACGCAATGGTAGATTTCTCAGTGTCTGTGGTCAAAGAAACTGTTTTGTGGGAAAAACAGTAGGGAGATTGTAACTTTGACTGATGATTTATGAAACAGTCTGTGGTCTATGACCACATGTTTTGTGTTCCATTTAGAAAGCAATGACAGAAATCTCCATCACTAGTGGACCTTACTCCATATGGCTTTTTTCATTAAAATCGGCACATGAGCATGTGTTCAGGACAACAGTAATTACATTATTTGTACCTCCATATGCACTGGGGAGATCTGTTAGTACTTTTAGTACTGTGTTTTCTCTGTAGCCTGGCTGCTTGTATTTGAAACATTACAAGCATGAGTGTTACCATATTGATGTGACTGTGCTTGGTCCGACTGGTCTGAGGGCTGCTACATTTGCATTTCACAGAGTGATTTGGGTTGGAAAGGACCTTAAAGATCATCTGTTTCCAACCCCTTGGACACCTTCTACTAGACCAGGTGGTGTAGTGGATGAGAATGAGTGGGACATAGTAAAGTCCTGGCAGAACCATTGTATTGAGCTGACTGTAGCCTTTCCTTCACCACCACCAGTGCCAGTATAGGGACACAGAGCTGTGCAAAAGTGAAGATGCTCCATGCTTAAGTGGAACCTGCTTCCGTGCTGGGGGAAGGTGGAGAGTTTGCTGCTGTGTAAATGGCTGTATCAGTGGTGACATCATATAGCTGGTTGCCAGAGGGATTGGATTGCCCTTGTGATCATTTCACCTGATCTTGGGCTGATGTTCAGCTGGCTTCAGGGCATTTTAATTATCAGTGCACTGGCTATTGGACCAACCATCTCATCTGGTTGCTGGCACTGTTTATGTGTGTCTAAGCATATCAGATATTCCTCATTAACTTCTGCAATAATATTCAGACAGAAAGTCCTAGGAACTCTTCCAGCTAATCCCCATTTTGGCTGCTGACCAAATAAGGCTTTATATGGCACAACTGTAATTGCTTCATTTGTATGGTATTGATCTGCCATTAGGCAAAACACAAGCCAGCATTTCACTAGGGCACAAGTTATGCAACGTTCTTTATTGTTTGCACTGCAGTTGCAGCTCCAGTTCCCACCTGGGAAATGGCTCCCCTGTTTTTTTTTCTTTCAGTCTCTGCTTCTAATTAAAGTAATGAACTTCAAAGTGCTTGCATCATAATTAGACTAAAGCTTAAGAAAACGTGTCTTAGCTGGAATATTTTCATTTATTGCCTTTGTTCTAATCCTTCTTTATGAAAAACATCAGTATGGAGGCACAAAGAAGCATGTATGTAATGCTACAGAAATCCCTCATGCCTCTTCTCAGTCTAAGTTTAGACCTGCCAGAAGTGTATCAACTGTACAAATCTCATGAATTAGTGATCTGTTTCTGGTGACCGTAAAAGTCAAGAATCCATCCTGATTTCTGTGCTGCCAATAGCTTTTGGCATAGTGGCCATGTTTCATTAATCACTTCATGGACACTGATGTCAGTGAATTCCCTCAGAAGCAAACAGCAGTTTTGCCCTACAGCTTTCCCATGTGGAGTTGCTTTTCTTACTAGGAAAAAATTATTGAAGAGCTTGCTTGTATTACAGCACTTTTAGCACTGTTCAGAATGCTGGTGGTATTTGGCATCGCAGTCATTTCATGCTTCATTCTCCCTAGGTGAGACTAGGGCTTGGTGGCTGAAGGGTCTAACCAGACAGGCAAAAGGTTACAAACAGTACCTTAGAAACAGAACAAGCATGGGCTTGTTCCTAAAATAAAGAAATAGAGATTAATAGAACCACAGAACCATAGAATTACAGAATAGTTTGGGTGTGAAGGGACTTTTGAGGGTCATCTAGTCCAACCCTTCTGCAATGTGCAGGGACTGAGCAGGTTGCTCAGAGCTCAGTCCAGCCTGACCTGGAATGTTTCCAGGGATGAGACACCTCTCTGGACAACCTATTCCAGTGGTTTACTGTCCTTATTGTAAGAAATTTATTCCTTATGCCTAGTCTAAGTCTACCTTCTCTTAGTCTAAATCTGCTGTCCTTTAGCTGAAAACCACTACTCCTTGTCCTGTTTCAGCAGGCCCACTGGAAAGCTTTGTTCCCATCTCTCTCATCACCCCTCTTTAAGTATTGAAAGGCCTTAATAAGGTCTTGCTGGAGCCTAGTTTTCTCCAAGCTGAACAACTCCAACTCTCTCAGGCAGTTCTCATGGGAGGGCTGCTCTGTGCCTCTGATCATTTTTTGGCCCCCCTCCGGACCCGCTCCAACAGGTCCCTGCCCTTTCTGTGCTGGGGTCCCCAGAGCTGGAGGGAGTACTCATGGGAGAGGATTAGAGGGGCAGAATCACCTTCTTTGACCTGCTGGCCATGCTTCATTTTGTGAATTCAACTGGATGTGGCTACTCCATGAATTCCTAAGAACAGCAGTAGTATTTTTTTTTCCAAATGCAGCTGCTGGGAAGATGGCAGAAGTTGGGTTTTTTTCTCTCACTGTAGGTCTTGCCGCAGATACCTGTGTCTGCCACCCTGAAAGTGGTTAAATGCAACTCCTTTTGTATGACTCTTCTCTGAGGACATCTCAGAAATACTAGCTAGGATAGAGGACTTTTATCATCTTTTATGGAGAATCATAAGCTGACAGTGAGGTAGTTTATGAAAAAGGCGTGCAGAGATGCTCAGTTGAGCACTTTTACTTGTAGAAGTCGTTCCATTGTGACTCCTGATGTTTTTCTGCCATTTCTGAGTCTTAAAGACATCTTATACTGATCAGGTGCTCTTGTGAGATCCTGATGCTTGCAAGAAGGAAAATACAGCAACATATATGTGGCAAACAGGCGAAGACCATTTCAGATGTAGCTCCTCTTACCCATCACTGTATGTTCATAAATGTTGGATTCAGCCTGATATTAATGATAAATTGGAGAAGTCTGAGAGTGAAATCTTTTCCAATATTGCCAAATTTGAACCAAATCTCCAAAAATGCCAGGTATGTTCAATACTGCATTAAAATCCTTGGTTTATTATTATGCCCTGCTACCCACTAAGTAGAACATATATTTATATAGCACACTGAGATATAGGGCTTGTCAGGAACCAGAAAACCTAATTTTTGCAGTTAGCCCAGCAGGATATTTTATTGTCCATGGTTTCTAGTGAGATTCAGCAATGAGTTCTGGCTCCTTTTGGAGATCACAGTAACATTTCTTCTGGCTTAGGTGATTCAACCTAGGACTGGGTCTTCCTGCAGAGGCAAGCTGTGAAATGCTCAGTCGAATGTACAATATTTCTGCCACTGCTGGGACATGCTGAATGGAGTGAAAAATTAGAAGCTGCTGAAACAGCTGCCACCTGCTTTGTTCTGGAAGATTTTGATGTAAAATCTTCCTCTGCATAAGGCAGCCAGAACTGGTGATCTTAATAGACTGTCTAGTAATCCATCAGTGATATCAAATGGATTGAGGTGGATGTAAAGAAGGAACAACTTTCTGAGTTACAAGGAACCACACCGTATTTCTGTTCAATAAGCACTGAATTGCATCCAAAAGAGATACGTTCTCCTAGCCTCATTCTGGGTGAAAATAGTCACTTTGTGGCATTCAGAAGCATAAATTTAAAATGCCTTACAAATACGGTTAAGATATTATATAAAGGAAAATTTAAATCTTCTGGTCAAGATTAGTAATGGTGAATAATGTTTTCAGTCCTGTAAAATCATCTGTCTGAAAAGCAATTAGATAAGTTGTACAGGCAGTAAACTGCAGCATTTGGCTTTTTCTTGAGATGGAGAGACATAAGGAGTTTCAACCTGTGCCTGGGTAACAAAACATAATGTCATTGCAAGAGGCTTGCGCTAATGCAGTCTGAGTGGGAGAGGAGAGGGACAGCATGAGACGTGATGGATCTTCACTGCTGTGACCCTCACCTCGAGCTGCTACTCCCTGACTTTCAGCAGTGCTTATCCAACACAGATGGAACCTCTGCCTGGCACTGAACCACATGCTGTGCATTGCCAAGAGACCCCTACCTGTCTGTGCCAATACTGCCATTTTCTTTCAGCTGGGGGACCGTAAACTTAGGAATTACTGGAGAGGCAGGTGAAACAGCATCCAAACATCCTGTTGTGACAAAACTGTGACTCGAGGTCTGCTTCACCTAAAGGCATAAAAAGCAAAAGGCTTTCTGCCAGCCATGCCAAAGGTGAATCTTGCCCCATCTGAAAGCATTATGTATTGGGGGAGAGAGAGATGTACTTAAACGTGCTCACTTTACACATTTCAGTTTTAAAAATATTACTGTAAATTCTTTCAGCAATATCAAATATATAAAAACCACAAATGGCTCAGGGTTACTAATGTTTGTGAGGTGAAAGAGAGTTTTGAGGCACTTGGCAGTGGGCTAAGCTTATCCTGAGAGCAATTCCTGCAGCGTGGAGACAGTGTTACACTGTTGCTCAGACACTTTTGAAAAATATCATTCAAGCGAGGGATTTGCTGAGGGTGGTGAGACACTGGCACAGGTTACCCAGCATTGCTCCCATCCCTGGAAGTGTTCAAGGCTGGGTTGGATGGGGCTCTGAGCAACCTTATCTAGAGGAACATGTCCCTGTCCATGGCAGGGGAGTTAGAACTAGGTGATCTTTAAGGTCCTTTCCAACCCAAACCATTCTGTGATTCTATGATCTAAGCCTTTAAAACGTGTGTTCTGAGTTGCAGGTGTTGGACTGCAGCAGCCTAGTCACATAATCCTGCTTATGGTGGAACCAGCAAGAAAAATTGTGCTTTGAAAATAAAAAAGAAAATGCACTGCTCAATGAGAACAGGATTAGGTAGTTGTTAGCAAAATTGAAATAGCTCATACCTGGGAGAAACTAGCATTTCTGCTGCTGCTAAAGACTATGTACTGAACCAGTATGAACAGTTTCTCTAGGGACAATTTTATGTGTTTTTTATTTACAGCAAAGCTTTGTATAAAACAGAGAAACAAGCTGACTTGCAATCCCAGGTCAACTGCTGCTGTTTTTACACAAGCAAAATATATATTTAATTGCTTGTGCCAAGAAGTGTTTGCATACTGTAATTGGAATATCTTGCTGCAAAACAGCTTTCAATCTATATAAATATTTTAAACTACAGTCATCAGACCTCTAGCTGGTGTAAATTGTCAGAACCTCTTTGAATTCAAAGCAGCTATGGCAATTTTTAGCAGCAGTGGGTCTCCCATTAACTGGAACTCCTGCTGATCCTCAAGGTGTTAGTTTGGCTCATATTTGTTTACAAAGCTCAGCTCGAGGAACTAAACTGTGTACTATACTTAGGGTATACATAGAAGCTGTAAATACTCACTGCCCCTGGAAATTAACCATCTTATTTGGATGGCTAAATGAAGAGTGCTATACTTATTTTAATTAGCCCCAGTTGAAAAGTATCTGAGCGCTGCCGTAAATTTCCCATCTCTAAATAAATGCGAATAAATATACATTCTTGTAAAAATACTTTATTATTGTTTGACTAATATTTTGATATATTTTTTCTGCAAGAGGTGTTTTAAATGCAGCTGGACAGGGGCTTTTAAGATAATGTTTTTTAAAAGGCATCACCTTCTAATGCAGTACAGAACCTGCCCAGTTTTTTTGCAATACTTTGGCTTTCTACAGGCCAGCCAGTTCTTCAGGGGTATGTGAATTTTGCAAGATGGAATTCAGGAGGCATCCACTGTTCTGGTGCACCCTGAGCTGGGCCTGAGCATTCTGCTGAGATGGCTGATCACATCCTTTCTTTGATAAGCATGAGTATAGAAATGGAAGAGCTTAGCAGAAAAGCCTGAGAGACTCACAGCAGAAGAGCTGGTATTATTGTGAAGACTCACAACATGAATACTAGCAGTTCTTTATTTAATAGAAATGCTGGGCAAGCTGTGACAGCAAGTTCCAAGGACTCTATTTTGTTAGAACTAACATGTGAAAGTGTTTTGATGGCTGCTATGCTTCAGTATTTGAATACAGGTTTTTTCATACAAGTAACATAAGAGCATGCAAACCTTTATAAATCCCAGTAGAAATATTACCCCTGTAAGATCTTGAATGTGTTTAAGAGGTCATGCTTTTAAAGCAGGCCTTTTGTCATTAAAGTTTAGGTTATTTTTCTTGTAAAAATGTTCATGCATTAGCTCTCCTTTTTAATATTTACATTATTGATCCTTCAAGCCTTCTGAATACACAGTGATGTAAGCTTTGGCTACATCTTTCTCATTAACAGAGTGCTTGTTTCATTCCTAATTTATTAAACATATTCAGCCAGTGCCATGCAGCTTTACACTTAATTTCTCTTGATGAATTGTCAAACACCATTAAACTGCACTACATTTGTGTTGTGTTACAATCTGCCATCAGTGCATTTCAAAACATGGATAAAATAAACAACTCAAAAGATGTGCAGGTCTTAATTTTTTGCTTGGTAAGGTAGCATTTTAATTCTTCCTGTTAAAAATCATTTGAATGGATGTTATTTACAAGCTATAAAAATGCACCCACTTGTGTTTCACTAAGCACATTTAAGACAGATCCTCAGCTGCATCCAGGAAGCACTAGGCTGGGGAGCGAGGAGAGGCTCCTGGCAGCTGTGGCCTCCTCTTCCCAAGCCACCTGGGCTGGATAGAGATTAGATCATGAGAGAACAACTGCAGTTCACATCACTGAAATAAGGTCACTGAGCTTGGCTTCACCGAGCACCCTCTCCGCCTTGTCCTGTGGGAGGATGCCCTCCAGCCTGTACCAGGAGTGCCCAGGGGCTGGTCTGCATGATGGCTGCACCAGCAGGTAGCTGCAGGGAGAGACATCCAAAGTGCAAGGAAGAAAATGAGCTTGAAGTCGCTTGAGACACATCATCAGTTGCCAACACCGGCTGTGTTATTGCAGTCTCAGGAAATCTTGTTCCTTTAGTGGTGATGCACTACCACATCTGTGGGTTTACGTCCCATTGTGCAGTAGTTTACTGATCCCCCTCTTCTTTCCAGGCACCAGTTATATAGGAGCATATATACAATAAACTTACAGGACGATGTGGTCATGTATTTTATCGTAATACAAAGGAAGCCTCTGTATTTTGCCAGTTGGTCCATACCTCATGCATGGCCCATCTGTGGGGCTTTGTTCATGTAACATTTGGGTACTCCTTGTTGAACCTTGTTGTATGTTCAGAGAACCTGAGGCTAACCAGAGATGCCATCTCTCTGCACCACGTGACTTCTAAGTGACTGAGCGATTTCTGAGACTTTGAAATCCCTTGTGGGAAGGATTTGTGAAAAGCCTTTCAGAGGCTTGGGGTCTCTGCTCTGCTTCTACCTCAGCAGCTGCAGTGGCGGCCCCAGCATTTCTGGGATGATGGGCTGTGCAGCATGGCTGCAACTTAAACAGGGTTGTCTTTGTGCATGTAGGGTCTCATTAGTGAGTCTTGTTATTTTTGCTCATCTTGCTCGTTCACTATTGCAAGTGAACAACATCCTCAACTCTAAGCAGTGAAACAACAGTGCCGCCATCTGTGATGATAACTGCAGAATTGTGCTAAGAATCTGCCCAGGATGCAGGGAAGTATTTTTGCTATCTAACATGCCGATTACACAGAATTTATGAGACTAAGTTCAAGAAGGGGATTCAGGAAAATGTCAAAGCTGTTTAAATAGCTAAGACATTTAAGTTTTCCTGGCAAAGCTCTACCGGCTGCCTAAAAGATTGTTATTAAATGCCTACAGCAGAGATTCTGCCTTTGTTGTAATGAGTACTTAGGGACCTGTCTGTGCCTTTATGCCAGTATTCAGTATTTAGTATTCAAAAGCAGATATTCTGAGACCTTACATCAGCCTCCATGAACCAGGCCAAGGCTGAATGGTTGGAACTGTATTTGGGGATGATGCTGAATGGTGCAGATGGGTGGTGCTTTCCACCCATCCTGTGAACCATGGTGCATCCAGGGATTTTGGGAAGTGAATGACTTAAACAAAAAGCAGCTGTGGCTGAGAGTATACATATTTGTGTATAAGTACACATACATCTGGATACATGTTCAGCCTTACCAGGCTGGAGAGAGCCTTTTCTATCCATTGTGCGTATTCAAGCTCTGGGCATTAGGCTGTGAGAACAGGCTTGATCTTACTGAGCAGAATGCATTTCATGTTTCAGTTCCTGATTTCTAAGGAGTGTTGAGTTTCTGTGCTGAAATTGATGTTGAAAGTGTCGCATCAGGCAAAATTTGGTGTCCCTTTTCAGGATGTTCTGCTATGACTGCCTCAGATTTCCAGCAGTGCTTGTGATGTTGGCTGTGGTGGTCCCTAGCCTGGACCACTCTCTCATTCCCTCGTGGTGCAGGGATCTCTGTGTGTCTTTATCAGCTGTGGAAATGCCCCTCCTGTGACTGAGCACGTACATGAGCTGGGTACCACGGTGTCATGCACCATTGTGTTCTGGTCATTTGTTGCATGCCTCCCTCACTGCTTCTTACAGACTGAATTCCAACAGATGGGTCAACTGCTAACTATTGATGTGACCCAAACTCACTGGAAGTCAAAGCAAACCTCTCTCTGGCTTCCCTGGGCTTTGGGCTTTGGGCAAGCACCCTGCTGCAATTCTCTTGGGTAACAAATGAGGTATCCCTGTTTGGAATCACTGATGTTATTTTGCAAGGCACTGGGTAGTCCTGTTGTCATCTGTCTGTGAGGTTTTCTCTTTTGATAACTGTGTAAGGTATATCTGTGGCACAGATAGGCTCTTTAAAAAAAAAGAAGGGATACTAAGTAATATTTTAAACTGCTTACTACTGTTTATTTATAGGGAGATGGACAGTAATTTTAAATGAGTGATAATGATTTAATTCTCATCACGTTTTTCATACTGTGATTCTAAAGGCTGCTTAAAAATAGCTGTGATCCATACGTTGCAATCACTGTCCATGCACCCAAGTACTTGTGAAGTGAGGGCTGCAGTTTTGTCTGAACTGGCTTGACTGTTGCACACAAGGATTCTCTTTTCTTCTGAATAATGCAAAAGGCAGGACTGTGCAGTGACACCAAGCATTAAGAGTCAAATATTAAAGCCCTTGCCTGCTTTCTACTATTAAACCTTGACTCTCGCAAAGACATCAGTTCCTTTATTGAGGAATACATTGTCTTTTGTGGGAGTTTGGACTAAGTGTGGTATTGAGGATACAATCCTAATTTTTGAGATGAAAGAGAAGTTTCTGCCATGGAGACTCAGGTTTCCAAATGCCTTCCTCTGTGGCAGAACAAAGCATTGCTTAGGATGAATATGGGGGATCTAGCCTGGCTCTGAGTTCTCAGTATACAATTTTCAATGCAGTCACCATTGCATGTTTTAGGCTCTCAGTTATAACATGTCTGGAAGGTACAGTAGTATTGAGCAAAGGTTCTCTGTGTTTTGCTGACCAGAGGGAAAGTATTTATTTCCACATGTTGAGGTGGACCTGGATAACAAAGCAACAGGGAAAGCAGTGTGAAACTAACCTGGTTTTACATGGCCTAGAAGACATGATGAGGACAATAATGTGTTACATTTATAAACAATACAGTTAATTTCAGAGCAATGATTGCAGCTTAAATCCACATTTACTTCTTCATCCTTTTTATTTCCATTTCTCTATTGTGCTGTGAAACTGTCTATGGATATGGCTAATAACCCAGCTAAATAACCCTCTCATGAATGGGTTTCATTTATTTATTTATTTATTTATTTATTACTCTAGGATTGCTATCAACCAGCTGCAGCTTCTCTAAATGACTGTGGGAAAAATTTCCGTGATGATATTTAATGCTGTGAAAGATAAATTTTAACATTTGGCAAGAGAGGAAGCTCTTTCCCTTCAAAATGAAAATTAAACATGAAAACTTATGTTAGTTGTCAAAGACATCACCTAGTTGTTTTTAATTCATCTTGGAATATCCAAATGAAAGGTGCAAGTAGACAGTATCTTGAAAAAAAGTTGTAAACTAGCAGGTAACATCTTCACCCAAAATAAGATAAGCATTGAAAAGAAAAAAACTTTCTAAGGATTTTAGCATAAGGACTTTGTCTAATTTGGTGAGCTTTAATGTTCACACTTGAAAGACTAGAGCTTAGAGGAAATAGTTTGAAGATGCTTTTTTCAGATAGACAGATTGATAGGGCTTCCCATCTGCTTTAAAATCAGACTGAGATTAAGTGGCTTGTTGAATTGAGAGTTAGTGATATTCCTTGAGATATATTTCATTTTTTGTGGGAGTGATCAATCCTGCCTGCGTCTGTGGAACTGTCAAAGCAGCTGCTTATGTTATTGCTACCCAGTGTGACAATTCGACATAGCAGCATTAAATTAGACCTTGGTTTGGATCCTGTTAAAGTGAGTTTTGACATTGACTTTGTAGACAGTAGGCTCCAAATATATATCGAAGCCATTTTCAGAAAAAGTAACGTTGTTCAGCACCAGTGTTTCCAGGATCATCTTTCATCCATGGCCCAGTCCCAAAGTCCTTAAAAAGGTAACATTTATGTTTAGTATACCAGAAATCTGTCTGGTAAGTGGCAAGGCTGGCCACACAGTTACCTTTCTGAATGGGGCAAACAGACTGAAAGCAAAGGCTTTGTAATTAAAAGCTGAGTATGAAAAATCTGTGGTAAACATGACTGGTTCAAAAGCAATTGCTTCCAAGAACAAAAGAGACAAATGAACAATTTCATTCCAATTTTGCAATTGCTTCTCTCCCTCTGGAGTGTGAACCGTAATTAGAGCACTTATACAAAATCACATTTGTCAGCCTGGCTGCTAAATTCCCCTTAAAGATTTATCCACAAAGAGCATTCTGTTATCACTCCTACTACAGCCTACAGTTCTCATTTTCACTTTCAGGGTCAGACAAGCAATTACTTTATCTCTGTTGAAAATCTCATATAAATCTAACTGCAGTGAAGTTAGGTAACATCAGATCTACGCACAAGCAGTTCCAAACCATTACTTCCTGACCAGCCAGCAAGGACCTGTCTTTCATCCAGGAGCAGCTTTATGAAAAGCTGTTACCAGAAGACAGTAAAGGTTTGGCCTGAAGCTGACATTTGTCCCACAGAGGGACCACTGTAGTAAAGAACTCTCCATAAGCTGTGAAGTACCATTGTCTGTGCCTGTGTGGCGGGAGCATATCTCTCTTAATAACAGCGAGAAAAAATTCCATTCTAAGGCCAGAAAGGACCCCCAGGGACCAGAGACCAGCCACCTCTAGAGAGGCTGAATCACAAGCCCCAGTGTCTTCTGGTGCCATATGATTTGATAGAGCCCTGCTGCCAGAGGATCTCTTCCTGGCCCATCTCTGAGTGCTTTGAAGATGTTTCATCCTCTCATTGCTGTGGAAGTGAAGATGCCATTGACAGTCATAGTTCTTGTCATATCCCGCTCAGTCCTGACAGACAGATCTTGAGAGCATTAAACAAGCTCAGAGAGAGATACTCCATCTTTCTCAACCCCGTATCATCCCCAAAGAGCAGTAGGTAGGCCACTGACACCTCACAAATACTTTGGAGATTAATTGTGCCACTGGTCCATGTGCCTCTGCAGATCCACAAGCAAGCCTGGGCAGACACCCATCAGAGACAGTGTACATGTCTGATAGGCATGGATGCACTGGGGACCTCTGGACCTAAAAGTAGGATGATACAATTTTACTGATAATGATGTAGTTGTGTCTCATTAGGATATGTGACTGCTTAGGGTCTTAGTAATACAGGTAGGAAGTCGTACATTTAAACAAGTGCAGTTTCCTTTGGAGATGATGAAGGCTGCATAAATACCTTGGTAGATTAGTTATCAACTGATTTGAAAATGTTACATAGTGCCTATAG
>VXBT01002174.1:498025-500525 GCA_013400235.1 Oriolus oriolus | reverse complement strand
TTAGTTATTTCTCATATATTATCCTTACATGAACCTGAGGCAGTTGGATCCTGTTTATATACAACAACAGAGATTCTCAGCAGCTGTACACTGGAAAAAAACTACACTGATTTTCATAAACTGTGCCAGTTTACTCTAGTTGAAGATTTAGCCCAACATTAGTAATTCAGGAATCACTAAGCAACTTGAACAAAACCCAAATATATGGACATTTTCCTCTGCCATATTAAGTATGCAATACTGAACTTAATGGGAAATTTAATTATAAATGCTGGATTTATCCCCTGTATATGACTTCAGTACATCACTCCTGCTCACATACAGCAAACCATACCAATTGTTTTGTTTCTGTCCCCTTTAATATCAGGGGGACTATTCACCAATGGATTGTGTAAGCAATGTAGTAACAAGTTGTAGTCTCTGAGTTCATGACTGACACAGTCAAAATAAATTACTTGCCCCCAGAGCCTAGGTGATCTGGACATCCATCTCCCATAAGAGCTGTTGAAAATCTCCTACTAAAATGAAACAAACAAACAAAAAGCCTAAAATATATTAAAATTCACTACACCTGAATCACTTACTGTGACTGCAAAGAGGTGTATATATGCTGTTATTCTGAAAAACATATGCAAAAAATCTTCCTTTTCCACTCCGAAGCCCCTTAGTCTGGGCTTCTTATATTGGACCATGTGCATTTCCCATCACAGCTGGCTGATTTAAATTGGGACAAAAATCCTGGTTTGAAAGTAAAATATTTTAAAATATTTTAAGTATGTAATTTAAGTTTTTCTCAGAATGCTTCTCCCTCGTCGCGGTTGGGACTGTCTGAAGGCAGATGTGAAAGACGCGTCACACAGCCTTGCTAAGGCAGGCAAGAAAGTGAGGGGCAGAGAACAAGTTTTCTTGAGCTTCAGCAGGGCCTTCATGCAGAAAGTTTTCCAGCCAAATTAGTGGAGAGGGCAAACAAGGGCCTGGCCTCAGTCACATCACTGCTGTATCCCAGTGAAAAGCGGGAACTTTCTCTGCTTACCACTGCCATTGAGACCAGTTATAAACTGAGGATAACGTTGCAGTTTAAAGTGTGAAACTGATTGCTTTTCCCAAAGGAAGACCTGAGAGTTTCCTTGCAGAGACAATGCAGAAAGGATGACATTAAAGGAACTACAGTTGCAAAAAAGAAAAAATTCCCTGCCTATTTCAGGCTTTATATGCCTAAACTGTTAGTGCTGAAAAAAAAAAAGAAGCGAAGGACATGGAGACATCTGTTTTCTGACTTGTTCCCACCTTGCTGGTGGCCTTGATAGTTCATACCTATTCCTAGTTTTCAGTTTAATCTGCAACAACTCCATAGGCTTCTGATTTTCCAAGTAAGAACAGTACCTGTATGCCCCTTACCTTTGTCATAACCAGCCCTGTTACGCTGATGGGATTTAGAAGCACTGGAATGTGGCTTGGTGCCAGTGCATGACATGTTACAGATGACAGCTACTCAAATAATATTAATTATTTCACACTTGTACTAGAAGCCAGCAGAGGATCATGTTGACAGGCAACTTGCCAGCACCCCAAACCCACTCATTTCACAGCTGTGGGACTCTCATGTTCTCCTGTCAACCTGCACAGCCTGCTGCCAGCAGCCTGGAGGCAGAATGTAAGTTTGAACACTGGAAAAGAGCAAGAAATGGGCATTTTCATTTCTAGAAGCAGAGTATTGCATATGAATTAAATGTGTGGGATTTGGAAAGTGGATGAAGCTTTTCCTTTACTTAGAGGGATCACTTGGGAGTTCCTGGGAAATCCTCTCACCCAACTGTGGCTGTCAAAAATTTCTCCAAGGCACCAAGGCTTCCTCAGCAGTAAATGAAGAGACAGGCATCTCAGCATCATCCTTTGTTACAACTGGTATCAAAGCCCACCACTTAGAGGTACCTGCCTTTTTCTGTTAGCTTCAGGGAGGTCTGGACAGACACACAAAGCTTGGGGCATAATTTAGGGGTGAAAAAATTGAGGTGAGGTGCATCCCCCCCTTTAGGTACATATAGAAAGAGTAATCCAAATGTATGAACAGGCAGGGTCCCTAAAGCTCAGAACAGCATACAAGGCTCAGAAGCTGTTGTGTATTAGATATATACAAACCTGCACAAATACATTAATACATAAGCATTTGGGGATTTCCAGTTAAACCAGTTAGAGAGTGTAAAAAGCCCTTTTTCTTTTCAGTGGAAACTATTTGAGTGGGTTCAGTTACACTATACTAATTAATGTTTGCACTGGTTGTTTATTTATTTATTAAGTCTTGAATTCGTAAGTTAATGTTTTAGTAATGCATGGATTATGGCATATTATGGGAGATAAATTTTCCCACAGGAATCTGCTGGCACACACAGGATCATGTCATTTAACATCATCAGAAGACTATCTATTACATGCCATTTCTGTTTATCTCCCTGCTTCTCTGATATATATTGTATTTGCATGCACACCTGCACATAAATAG
>VXBT01002174.1:485525-495525 GCA_013400235.1 Oriolus oriolus | reverse complement strand
GAATAGTATTTTCTACAATACACCCAAGAAGGTGATTATTTGTAAAATTATGTATATTTAATAATCTGCTAAAGAAAATCCTCACTTTTATCTAAATTATGAATAATGTATAAAATTTCATAAATATATATTTAGAAGTATACTGTTGCTGAGCTTAGTAGTCCATGGGCGTATTCCAGAACTGTATCTATAGTAAAATAAAACCAAAATACAATAATAGGTAAGAGGCAAATATATCACAATGTATATGGTACAGTGTGTACTTTCAAAGGAAGTCTTTGTTCAAAGAGAGAATTTAAGCCTCATGTGTTATTTTCACCTCTCGTTTTAAGTATCAGAAGCTCAGTCTGGATCTTTTAAATTAACAGCAAGGCCTATCACAAGTACAATTACTGGTTTTTGTAAAGATCAAGTAGAGTCTTGTCTGATATAAATGGATTTCTGGATTCCGAGGCTTCTGAAGAGATTTACATAAATGCAGTTTCAGATCAGTGCTGAAATGTCCCCTAAAGAGAGCTAGACATGTCATTGTTTAATTCTCCATGTAATGGAAGTAACGCTTTGCAGTAAGCAAGCAATGACATCCTGATATGTTGGCAATATACTTAGAATGTTTTTTTATGCCAACCAGGAAAACTAGTTGCTTAAAATATATTTTATAGATCCAGATAGGTCAAACTTTGCTAAACTATGTAAACAACTGTCATTAAATTTCAGCTAAACATTGTTATTTTTGTCTATTTCTAATGTTTTAATGTGTGGTTTGTGCTTCTTGGGATCCATTTTCCAGGGTTAACTGTTTCACTTCTGTTTTCCCAGGACAAGACGAGTGCCTTGAGTCTCAGCAACGTTGCTGGAGTCTTCTACATTCTGGTTGGAGGCTTGGGCTTGGCAATGCTGGTGGCTTTGATAGAGTTCTGTTACAAGTCCAGGGCAGAGGCGAAACGAATGAAGGTGGCAAAGAGTGCACAGACTTTTAACCCAACTTCCTCGCAGAATACCCAGAATTTAGCAACTTATAGAGAAGGTTACAACGTATATGGAACCGAAAGTATTAAAATTTAGGGGTAGGACTTAGGGCCTACTACAGCGAGTGGGTGATGCATCTTGTAACGCAGTGTTGTGACATGTCTGTCTAGTGGTGCTTGCTTCTGAACAGAGCTTTATATTTTGGAAAACTTCAGTGCAAAGTGGTTCAGTTCTTTTGGCTGCAGATGTACAGTATACTATTCTATGTTGCTAATAGACATCTGCATTGCAAGGAATTTTTAACATGAAAAATACATTTTGAACAACTCAAAGTTGTCAAATCAGTTGAGAGATGACAACTATTTTAAATAAGAAAGTATGTATCCAGAGGGCCAGTTTTTAAGTACTTGATTGGAAAGTCTGTTTTTCTAAAGGTTTGCACACTACTAGTGACAAATTGCTGCAAGCCTGAATTATTCAATGTTGGCCCTATCTCTAACCAAGATTTAGGATAGGCAACATCACTGAACCATAGTTAACCTAATGGAAGAAAAGGCACTGTTACAAGAAGTCTAAATGTTGTTTTACCTTCTCTCCCTCCTCCCCTCCCTGTTCCTTCACCCTCCCTTTGATACATGTTTTATGCTAATTGTGTGGCTTTTTTTTGGTTGGGTTTTTTTTTTCCCCCACCATATCCTGCTTCAGGTCAACTTTTGCCCACTATAATAGTCACAAAGAGTCACTAACCAGTGAATAGACCTTAGATTATCATCCTCAGGTTTCAGTAACAAACCTCCGTACTCAGGTCAAGACTAGTGTATTTTAGACATTCATGCAGTGATCTTGGAGGCTGAAGTGCTGATGCTGCTGAGCTGCATCCTGCATAGCTCCCCCGAGTAGGTGTGCAGGGATGGTTTACTAATGTACTTGCTCTCATCCATACAGTGAGTATCTTGCCAACTAATCATTAGACAAATCAACTCTGTGACCTTTGGAAATGGCACGCAGCAGCAAACTGAGCTTCTAAATATAACTTTTACGTAGCTCCCGAGCTATGCTGGTTGCTCTATAAGTGAATGTGCAGCTAGCACCCTACCCTGTCATGCTAGAGCTCCCTTGCCCTTGCAAATAGCAGGGCACATGTCTCCTCTGTTAACAAAAATCTTCAGCTACATTTTCCTGAAATCACTGAGCCATCCCTATAGTGGAAGTAGGAAACGCAAATATAGGGAAATGAGATGAATAATGTAATACTTACGTTGCCACCTAGAAAAAAAAAAGCTTGTAGGAAACAACTGGAGATACACTTACAATTTTTTATTTATTATTCATATAGCGCTGGAGTAGACGGCGCTGTACGATAGGTGAAGTGTGCCAAACACATAACAGGTCCATGTCCCGAGGAGCTTACAGCCTAAAGGCACAGCCGGTACAGTACCGAACCATACAGTACAGAGCAAACACAGAGTGAGCAGAGAATGCTGTTTGAGCATGATAGCTGGAGCGCTGCGAGGAATAGGTGGGTTCTCGGGGCGCGAGGGAGGGGGCTGGCTGGGAAACTGTCCCCAACACACTGTTCTGTGTAGTTTTCTTTTCTTCCCCCTTCTAGAAGGAGTCACGACCCTGGGTGTATTCTAATTGTAACAGAGCTGCCAATTTCCCTGTGTAAAAAAAAAAGTGTTAGCTGTGCACTTTGTTCACTAGTGAAAATGTGAGCTGCAGTATGTGTCAAAGGGACTCCAAGCTTATAGGCCAGTGTTCATTACTCTGAACTGGGAACCAGGACTTCCAAATGCTAATATTAATGTCCCAAGTCTACTCCCTACTGTCAGTAATAAGGGTCTTAAAAAGAAGTAATCCTGTGCAAATCATTGTGCAAAATGCAAGTGAAGGGTGCTTTTTTCCTTTAAATTCTTTAGTGATGTGCTCACAACTCAGAGTGTCCCCAGGCTGGTATAAAAGTAAGAATCCCAGAAAACGTATTTCTTATCAAGTTTACAGAGTGCAATGCATTCAAAATACACTCTTAAAAAAAGCTAACAAAAAAATTAAGCTTTCATTCAAATGATGACCTGACCCAAATTGGCTGAGCATGCTACACATGGCATGACTTGACAATCCACACAGTTGCCACCCAGCTCTGTGATTCCAGTGCAACAGACACTGATTATACTTGCAGAATTTTTTTTAGTCTTAGTGTTTTCTTGTAATTAAAAAAATAGAGCTAACTTAAGTTTTGTATTTAAAGGAAAGATCATAAGTACCTTACTCTAAAGTTTGGATTTCTGTGGGACTTGTTGCAACACAGAGATAAATTCCTTTCGGAAAAATTTATTTTAAACAACACAAAAAAAGATACAAAACCGTTGTATTTTATTTTATTGAAAATTCATTTTTGGGTCAGTCAAAACTTCTGATAGTTAACATTTTAGGGTGCAGACTTCTAAAATTCACAAAAAACGTCACAAGGATTTTGAACAAATATTTACAGACTTCTGAAACTCTTTTCTGCTTATTTGATGCAATATTTACTTGAGAAATTTCAAGTGAACTTCTTATACAAATGCTTACGCTATAGGTGGAAGACTGCCAAGGCCCAGTCATCCTCTCCTGGCCACACAGGCAACGAGAGGTGCCTATGTGCCACACTGCACAGGGGGACTATGCCACCTGTTCATACACGTGCTAGTCGTAGACCCCTGCTTAGCTGGCAGCATTACAGAGCCCACAGTGATGGCTGCATGCATTTCTGTAGAAATATGTCTGTCTTACGCATTTTGAAGCCTTTGATATGTTTATTTATCCAAGGAGTAAAGAGATTGTATTGGAACTAAAACCTGCTAATATGGAAAGATGCCTGGTGGTTCTAACCTGCATGAGTAGCCGACACACTGACTTTTTAAGCTAACATCAAATAGTTTTAATGATATACGTAGTAAACTAATATAAAATAGCTTAAATAACCCTCTTGACAATTAATATTCATTACCATGATTTTTATTTCAGTTTCATCCAGTCAAACGTGAGTTACCTCAGGGAAATTCACCCTGCCTGTGAGGCAACTGAAAGTGAAAATGAAGGACTAGTCTGTATGTGTGGACTGGTCGATATGATAATGGACTAGTCTACATGTGTGGGATAAAGACATTCAGAAGGGCTGACAGGCAGTTCTATCTGCTGAAGCCAGGGAAGAAAATTTGCTTTGAGGAGGAAGCAATCCTCTTCCTCTGGGCAGCAGTTTTTCCATTAGTATTAAGTAAGGCCTTAGCATACAGCTGGAGCTGATACCAAGAGCAGTGAGGTGCTTAACATCCTTCTCTCCAGCTGCTCTAAGGCAAAGCCTTGCTGCTTTCCTCACCCCAAACCCACAGGCTTTTGAAGGGGTTGTCCCAGTATCCAGCCAGCCACTACCACCACCTCTCCATGGCCTTCTCAGTGGGCCGTGAAGCTCAGGAACCAGCTTCCAGCTCAGCTGCCTTCTCTTGCTCTCCCATCCCACACTGTTGTTTATAACTACAAAACTACAAAGAGCAGTGAAAAACATCATTATTACAACTAACTACAAAAAAAGGTGAAGTGTTACAGGATGGCTCAGTAAGTGCGTAATGTATTTATTTTGACTTGTATGCTTCCAATTTCATAGTCAAGAGAGAAAAATTTCATAAAAAGTTCATCTTAGATATTTGTGCCAAAGACACCTCCATGTGACCCAAGTACTAGAGGAGCCTGAACAGCAAAAGAACCCACACAGGCTAGGATATTTGTATTACACAGACTGAGGATATCAGTTTCCAAAATTCCCATTTCCCATTAGGAACAAGGCAGTCAGTGTTTTCACATGATTAATTCCACAACTAATTTAATCAAAACTAATGACAAATTTGAAAATACGTTATCACTATTAACCGCATACACTTACTGCAAGGAGACTTCCACAGTTTGGGTAATATTCACAGTAAATACCGAGACTTTTCCCTCTTATCCCAGCTACTCCTGAAACTGTTTCTGCATCCAGGCCATATATCTGAAATTGTAGCAGCACAGCTAAGTAGAGTATCAGCCTGGCTTGTTACCTACAGTATAGTTTAAAGTGCAGAGCAGACGCTTACCTGGTTACTTGGCTTTATGGCACTGTCCCAAGTACAAGTTTGACCTGCTCCTTCTGGCTTTTTAAGTGTCTGAGTTGTCCTGTGGTGTGTTGCTGAGCTCTTGTTAGTCTCTGCACTAAGAGGACAAGAGTTGTTTCCTTGCAGCTTTTCTGTTCTTCTGTGGAAGGCTGCTGAGAAGTGTTGTTCTCTTCTTTTTTTTTTTTTTTCTTTTTTTTCCTTTTTTTTTCTGGGTGCCTTTTATTGTCTTTCTGTCCTGAGTGTGTTGTCAATGGCCAGAAAGTTATTTAGACCGAGCTACTAAAGCACAGTTACATACAACTGCTATATCCCATACAAATCTGAGTGCTCTCACTCAGATTTCCCAGTGTGAAACTGAATGGCCATGAACAGATAGCTGACCAATGTGCTGGAGAGACTGGTACACAATGATGATTTTCTGGGAAATTTCGCACATCTGGAGTTAGCTGTCCCTTTTCCGCCCAAGTTTGCTTTCTAATCTGGTTTGGACTCTCATCCCTCTCCCACACTAAAGCACCTTTAGCTTTTTCTTGCCACTGACTAGAACATGTTCTCTGCACTTCTGCGAGCAGTTGCCAGTATCCATTTGCAGTGGGACTCAGGACATGCACCATGTGGATCTATACCGCCCTGCACTGTGTCTGTGCTTTGCAAATGGAGAGATTTTTATTTGCTGCTGGGAAGTAGTTGAAGTTTTTGGTAATGCATAGGCCCAGGTCCCCACTTCCTCATCACCTCTATCACCCTTTTTGTATCGGGGTGTTGTTTTAAATCAAGATATGTTTGGTAACAATCCCTGTCACAAAGTACAGTGGCGGCAGGGAAAGTTTTCAAAGTATGTCCTTTACCAAAGCTGAGGTTTTTCACTGTAGAGAGAATGCCATAATGCCCTGTGTCAGCTGAGGCCTTTTCCTGAATTTGGGTGCTTTTGAGGGCTGAGGTTTTTAGGGTAATTGGTTTGGAAAGTTGCTTTTAAATCCAAGCTCTGGCTGTGCCACAAACAGCTGCCGTATTTTTGACAACTCTTTTTGAAGGAGCTACTGATAACAATGCAATATTAGACTGGTGCATTTCCACAGAAGGGCACCAGAAGCAGTGGAAATGTTTGGGAGTTTTAAGGACTCTTCCTCATCCCTATATACTTATATATAAAATTAACTCCTCATATCAAACACCAGCTCAGGATTTCACTGCTACCTCAGAAGGAGAAACTGGGCTCAGAGGGATAAAGTTCAAAATGTAGAGATTAGTAATAAAGCAAACAAAATTACTTTAGGATGTTTGTCATCCCTTTGCTCCTATGCGAATGCACCCTCCTATCTCCCTTTTTTCCCAACTGGTATTTCAGACTGCATCCCTGCACAACATTTACATAGCTTCTCCTGATTAGAAATCAGATTTCCCGACTAATTAATATCTTAACATGGTTACCTCTCAAATCTCTTTCAATGTAGTATATTTAGAGTGCCTTGCTGCATTGTTTGACCTTAGACACTTACCCCCAATTTTAGTCATCTGGAAATCATTTACTTTAAACTAGTCATCTTGACTTTTTCTATAATCACATGAGAGAGCCCTATTAGATTAGGCTACTGATTTTTGGATGACTAAAGTTAGATGGCATAACTATAAATCTTTTAACAAATCCAAATTTTTTGCTTGAGTAATTTAGTCCCTAAACAAGATATTTTGTTCTGATTGACCTGAAACTAAAGATTTTAAAGTAAAAAAAAATTAAACTTTCTTACAGAAAATTTAGACATAATGTAGAAAAATGTAGAAAACTGTATTTTCTCTCAATAAATTACATTTTCTTTGAAAGTTATCACCTTCTCTAATGGTAGGAAAAAAAATATATATGGAAGAGATTTGAGGACAGTTCTCAGATTTCCTGATGCTAAATATTTGCACTGTGAAAATAAGTAATAATTTCTTTAGATTTAAATGATGGAATTTCCAGAGGGATAGCTGATACAGCTATTGTAATTTATAAACAATTTTCAGTAGTTATATTTTATCTTGATATTCCTAGTTGAAGGTCAAAGCCTATAAACACCTGTGCATGACATTATTCACAGATGCTAATGCTTTCAGGTTCCAAAAGGTCTTCTCACTGTATATAAATTGTTTGAAGCAGTTTAGATGAAGGTATTACCTCTTCAGTTAATTTCATGATCAAATTCAGATTTTATGTTTAAATCAGTAACAATTTCCTGTAATGAAATTTACCCTCAGAATTGCTAGTATTTTTTCCCCAGTAGACCTAAGTGCTATGTATTATATTTATGATGATTACTATTTTTATATTTAACATTAACATGAAAAAATGCAGATGTCTAAACTTTAATATTTTGGTGTTTGCTGTGTCCTGGATGGCTGAAGGACAGAAACATTATAACACTTTCCTCTCTTCTGCTTCTTCTTCCAACCTAGCTTACCTTTTCTGAAGCCATAAGAAACAAAGCCAGATTATCCATCACAGGGAGTGTGGGAGAAAACGGACGCGTATTGACTCCCGACTGCCCGAAGGCCGTGCACACTGGAACTGCAATTAGACAAAGTTCAGGATTGGCTGTAATTGCATCGGACCTACCATAAAAACCAAAAAAATAATTGAGTGCCTTAATCAAACTGTGTTGGTGACTGATGGGAACACAGCACAGACTGTAACGACATGGGAGTGTCATTGATGAACTAATAATTTGGCTGAGAAAGGGAAGTACGTCCAAATGCGCCAGACATCATCAGCAACAATGTGTGCATGAGCTCAGCTCGGAAACCCAAACTCAGATTTTATATCAGGAAAATTCATAATTTAGTTTTGTTGGGGGGAGGGGGCTGGGAAGGGTGTATTAACAGCAACAAATTTCACTTGAGTGGACTTAAAACTAATAAGACTTGCCAATTTAGCGCATTAAACTGTGAAGAACATGCTCAGAAAGGACACCATTTTGGTCTTTGTCTTGACAAAGAGAGAAAAATAGCTATAGAAGTCAATGAACATGCTAACCTGTGTCTCCAGAACATCAATATATACAATGGAAGAATACTCAGCTGTTCAGCTGTAGAAATGAATCACTAAACTGTGATAAAAAAATAATAAATATGTAAATCCTGTGAAAAAAATAAAGAAATTATTTACATTTTCTTTGGAAAAAGAGGAATATTGAAACATGCTTGCTTTTTAACTGATGTAAATTCAGTAGAGGACAACACAATTCTTTTTTCTAACCATCTTAGGGAAAAATCATTGCAATAATTGATATAAAATGCCATCACTGTAATAAAATTCAGAGAATTTTTTTTTATAAAAGTTGTTGGTCATCCTCTTGTTTGCTGTTACCTTCATTCTGTTCCATCATTCCGTGTTCCACAGATTTGCATCTGTCTAATACAAGAAACAAAATGATAAAATGTTTAGAGTACTTCATCAGTCTGCAGTGTAGAATCAAAAGAGACTACGGGTCACTCATGTTACAGATATTATTTATAATCTTGTTCTGTGTAAGAAACTGTGGTTTTTGTACCCACCAAAAAGAATAAAACAACAAATGTTCTTATAATATTGACAGAGCTTGAGTTGTTTTCTGATCATTAGCGATGCCACCTGGAAAACAGAAAAGGGTTGCTCATTTCTTATAACAGGATTCAGGATCTTGACAGAGTCAGTCAGAGTCCCTGCACATTTTTGAAGTGCTCTTAAGTCCATAGGGAGGAGGGACTCTGAGCAGCTGAAGAATTGTCATGGTTATTCACTAGGTATTTTAGTACTAGTCACTGAAAACCTTTCTGAGGTGTTAGGGAACCATTTAGTGATAGTGTTTGTCCTCTGGGCAGGTCAAGGGACAAGATGCCAGGGAGCAAGGAAGTACAAATGACAGTCCTTGAGACTGATGTGATAGATGATAGATGCAGCCTGCTTGGTATCCAGGAGCCTCAGTTTTCATCCCCCAGCCTATATCTGTAACATGCCTGGGAAAGACTAGCAGCCACCATTTGAATAAAAGCCAGATGTCAACAGGAGCAAGCATGTCTGTAGGTGCAAAGCTGCAGGAAGTCTGTTCTGTGATGCTCATTCTCCTTGGCCTCACAAGACCTGGCAGTGGTGTCCAAATCCAGAGTATTGCGAGCAGTGTAACAGCTCCATGCCAGAGCCCAGACTGCAAGTGAATTCAAACTTGGAGTAACCATAGCTCGTGATTTTTCCAGGCCCATGAGGGGCCCACTTCCAATGGCTTACATTTCCCCAGGCCTGGTGCTGATGCTTCTCTCAGCCCCCAGGGCTCTCATGCAGAGGAGAGCGGATCCTGGGTGGAGCCCAACACTGCCCAGCAATGACCAACCCTCAACTACTGCCAGAAACAGCAGCCAGACACTGCTGAGGTGATGCTCCTTCTGTGTGCTGCAGACAGCCACACAGTAGCAAAGCAGGGGCTAGTTTCAGTCCAGATATCAACTACATAAACACGAGTTTCTTGCCTCAAATACTCTATAGAGACCCTTTATAGCTACGGGGGAGAAATAAAGAATGAGGGTGAATGACAATCTTAAAGCAGACCTTGAAACATCAGCAGCTGAACCACAGCAGCAAGGGCCTAAATCCTTCCACTAACCTTAATATAGGCTGAGGGAGACCAGTTCTTCTACAGAGCTTGACAGTACAGGCAAAAATGAAAATAAGGTGATGCTTACCCCTAAGGCACAATCGCTACAGTGTGTGCAGCGGTCTTAGAGAAAAAGACAGATAACACTACAATGAATCACTGTGACTAAACTTACTTTGTATCCGTGTCTTACTGGCATGTTTAGCACATTCATGAGTTACTGTGAACTGTTCTGTGTTTCTTTGGCTGGGTTAGGTGAGTTGTCTGGTTTTTCTTTTTTTTTTTTTTTTTTTTTTTTTT